>CM050169.1:235593315-236028315 GCA_027410445.1 Discoglossus pictus
GTATATACCAATATATTATTTAGATATACATTTTAAAAAATATTATCTTAAATGCAACCCACAAGCTCCCCAGCCAATTAAATATAGGCACATAAATAAAATCATAAACAAATATTACCAGCATTAACATAAAAATATGTTCCATTTGTAAATGATCAAACATCTCTATGTAAGAATATAACTTCAAAACAGATTTACTGAGTACTCAAATTAAAAAAATTAGCATATTCAAAACAGATTTACCGTATATACTCGAGTATAAGCCGACCCGAGTATAAGCCGAGTCACCTATTTTACCACAAAATACTGGGAAAATTTAGTGACTCAAGTACAAGCCGAGGGTGGGAAATTTGCTGCCCCCTGTGTCCCTCTTGTGTCCTCTGTGGCCCCCTCTTGTGTGCCCTTTTCTTGTGTCCCCCCTCTCTCTCCCCTGTGTCTTTTCTCCCCTCTCCATTCCCTGTGTCTCTTCCCCCCCTCCCTTATCATCCTCCTCAACCCCCCTCCTCATCCTCAACCTCCCTCCTCAACCCCCCTCCTCATCCTCAACATCCCTCCTCAACCCCACATCCTCATCCTAAACCGCCCATCCTCATCCTAAACCCCCATCCTCATCCTACACCACCCATCCTCATCCTAAACCACCCATCCTCATCCTAAACCACCCATTCTCAGCCCCCCTCCTCAGCCCCCCTCCTCAACTCCCCTCCTCATCCTCAACCTCCCTCCTCATCCTCAACCTCCCTCCTCAACCTCAACCTCCCTCCTCAACCTCAACCTCCCTCCTCATCCTCAACCTCCCTCCTCAACCTCAACCTCCCTCCTCAACCTCAACCTCCCTCCTCAACCTCCCTCCTCATCTTCAACCACCCTCCTCAACCTCCCTCCTCAACCTCCCTCCTCATCCTCAACCTCCCTCCTCAACCTCCCTCCTCATCCTCAACCTCCCTCCTCAACCTCCCTCCTCATCCTCAACCTCCCTCCTCATCCTCAACCCCCCTCCTCCTCCTCGACCCCCATCCTCAACACCGCATCCTCATCCTCAACCCCCCATCCTCAACCCCCCTCCTCATCCTAAACCCCCCCTCCACAACCTCAACCACCTCATCCTCAACCCCCCATCCTCATCCTCAACCTCCCTCCTCAACCTCAACCTCCCTCCTCAACCTCCCTCCTCATCTTCAACCACCCTCCTCAACCTCCCTCCTCATCCTCAACCTCCCTCCTCATCCTCAACCTCCCTCCTCATCCTCAACCCCCCTCCTCATCTTCAACCCCCATCCTCAACCCCCCATCCTCATCCTCAACCCCCATCCTCAACCCCCCCTCCTCATCCTAAACCCCCCTCCTCAACCTCAACCACCTCATCCTCAACCCCCCATCCTCAACCTCAACCACCTCATCCTCAACACCGCATCCTCATCCTCAACCCCCCATCCTCAACCCCCCTCCTCATCCTAAACACCCCCCTCCACAACCTCAACCACCTCATCCTCAACCCCCCATCCTCATCCTCAACCTCCCTCCTTAACCTCAACCTCCCTCCTCAACCTCCCTCCTCATCTTCAACCACCCTCCTCAACCTCCCTCCTCATCCTCAACCTCCCTCCTCATCCTCAACCTCCCTCCTCATCCTCAACCCCCCTCCTCATCTTCAACCCCCATCCTCAACCCCCCATCCTCATCCTCAACCCCCATCCTCAACCCCCCCTCCTCATCCTAAACCCCCCCTCCTCAACCTCAACCACCTCATCCTCAACCCCCCATCCTCAACCTCAACCACCTCATCCTCAACCCCCCATCCTCATCCTCAACCCCCCTCCTCATCCTAAATCCCCCTCCTCAACCTCAATTACCCCATCCTCATCCTTAACCCCCTTCCTCAACCCCCCATCCTCAACCTCAACCCCCCATCCTCATCCTAAACCCCCCATCCTCATCCTAAAACCCCTCCTCACTTTACCCCTCCTCATCCTAAACCCCTCTCCTCACTTTACCCCTCTAAATACCTCCCCCTCTCCCTTTCCCCTTACTTACCTCGATCTGCAGCTGTTCCTCCGCTCCTCCACGCTCCTTCCTGCGTCTTAACCCGGCCAATGCTAATGACGTGTCGCGCATGTGACGTCACATTATTAGCATATGCCGGGTCCTGACGCAGGAAGGAACGGAGGAGCAGATGGAGGTAAGTGAGGGGAAAGGGAGAGGGGGAGGTATTTAGAGGGGTAAAGTGAGGAGGGGGTTTTAGGATGAGGAGGGGGGTTAATGATGATGAGGAGGGGAGGGAAAGAGACACAGAGGGGTTAGAGAAACACGGGGGGTTAGAGAGACACGGGGGGGTTAGAGAGACACGGGGGGGTTAGAGAGACAAGGGGGGGAGAGTGACTCGAGTATAAGACGAGTCGAGTATATACAGTATTTGTTATTCCTCGTTTTCCTCTCTACAATTGAAATGTCCCTTTCTGAAGACAACTGCACAATCACCTCAACACTTAAAGTCCATTGCCTTGGTGTCACACATAATCAGACGTCTTATTTATCAGCATACCATCAGTCACTAAATCCTGCCATATCCATCTCTGCAAAATCTGTACAAATGTGCTGTCTGGTCCCATATTTTCTATCTTTAAATGTATGTCAAATGTTATTCATGTGTTTATTGTATCTCAAGCACTGCGGGATATGCTTACACTACAGAAACATAATAATAATAATAATAATAATAATAATAATAATACTGTTGTTATTTTTGTTATTATTGTTATTATTATTATCTTTATGAAACTCTTTTGATTTTTAATGGTTACTACGATATTACTTCTCCCTACTTTCCTCAGTTATACATAATAAGATCTTGAAGGCTTTCTTTTGTTTTTTAGACCATGAAGCATTTTATTTACCTCACTTTGGGTTGTTTCTAAGTGAATAATATCCTGATGATAGTGGGCTCTCCAAGGAGATGTATTCTATGTGGGGTGTCGACGCAAGGTCAATAGAGCAGAATTAGTTTCACTCTTTTTCTGTTGCTAATTCCTCCTCATCCTCCTTCACCCTGTTTTTTTCTGCAGTTTTGTTGCCTACTATTAAATGTACTAACGCACGCCCTCCTTTCTTCATTTGTTGTGATTATTAAAATGCCATTAAATGTGCTATTGCAAGGGTTCATTTTTCATAATTTTGAAATGGACACTGAATCATCAGCAAGATTGAAAGAGGACAAATAAAAAAAACTCTAAAACATATGCTCCTAATCTCAGCTCGTTACCTGTATAAAAGACACTTGGTCTCTCACTGTTAAAATACACCTACCATTACAATTATAGACTAGTCATTTCTTTGTCAGTGGACAAACGTTCAAAATCAGCAGGGGATCAAATACTTTTCCCACCCACCGTATACACAGGCTCACACATACATAGACTGACACATACACAGGTTAACACATACACAGACTCAAACATACATAGGCTCACACATACACAGACTCACACACAGGCCCGGATCTATCTTTTTGGAGCCCGTAGGCAGTAAAGTGGAGGAGCCCCTATGGGTGTGTGCGCAAAGTGTTTCTGCCATTTTTACAGCATAGCTACTGTTATAGCAGACATTTCCACCATTTTTACAGGCTACACAATATAGCCAAGTTATTACTTGTTCACATTCTCTCCCTCTCTCTCCTCCTCCCTTCTGTCTCCTTCTTTCTCTATCTCTCTCTCTTTCTCCCCCTTTATTTCTCTCCTTTCTCTGTCTCCCTCTCTCCCTTTCCCACTCTCTCTCTCACTCTTTCTCCCTTACCTCCCACGCCATATTTCTCTCTCTCTCCCTCTTCAACCTTTCTTTCTCTCCCTCTCTCTCCCTTTGTCTATCTCTCCCTCTTCCCCTCTCTTTCTCTTCCTCTCTCTCTCCCACCTCTCACTCTCTCTCTCCACACATTCTCTGTCTCTCTCCCCCTCTCTCTCTCCCTCCCTCTCTTTCTCTTCCTCTCTCGCACCCTCTCTTTCTCCCCCTTCTCTCTTACCTCTCACTTCCCCTCTTTCTTTCTTTCTTTCTCTTCTCTCCCTCTTCCTCTCTCTTCCCCTTTCTCTTTCTATTTCCCCTCCCTCTTTCTATGTCTCTCTCTCCCTCTCTCTTTCCCTCTCTGTCTCTCTCTTTCTCCCTCTCTCTCCTACTCTACCCCGACTCCATCGCCATATTTCTCTCTCCCTCTTCAACCTTTCTTTCTCTCCCTCTCTCTCCCTATGTCTATCTCTCCCTCACTCTCCTCCCCCTTTCAATCCCATCTCTCCCTTCCCCTCTCTTCCTCTTTCTCTGTCTCTCCCCCTCTCTATATCCCTCTCACCCTCTTTCTTCATTCCCCTCTCTCTTTCTTCCCTCGTTCTCTCTCTCCCACTTTACCCCCTTTCCTCTTCCTTTTTCTCCCCTTCTCTTCTTCCCTCTTACCCCTCTCCCCCTCCACTATCTCCCTCTTCTCCCTCTCACTTTGCCTATTTCTCTCTCTCCCCCTCCCTCTCTCTACCTCACACTCTCTCCCTCATCTCTATACATCTCTATATCTCCCCCCTCTGTCTTTCTCTCTTTCCCACTCTCTTTCTCTTTCCCTCCCTCTCTACTACTCTCCTCCCGCTCCCTCACCATATTTCTCTCTCTCTCTCCCTCTTCCCCTCTCCTTCTATCCCTCTCTCTTACTATTTCTGTCTCTCCCACTTTCCCTCTCACTCTCGCTCCCTCTCTCCCCCCTCTTTCTCTCCCTTCCTCTCTTTCTCTTCCTCTCTCTCATCCTCTCTTTCTTCCCCTCTCTTCATTTCTCCTCTCTCTTCCTCTTTCTCTCTCTTCTTTCTCTCCTTCTCTATCCCCCTCCCTATCTCTCCCCTTCTCTCTTCTTCCCTCCCACTTTCTCTCTCTCCCCCTTCTCTCTTCTTCCCTCCACTTTCTCACCATCCCTCTCTATCTTTCTCTTCCCCTCTCTCTCTATCCCTCATCTCCCTATTTCTCTCTCTCCTCTTCTTTTTCCCTCCCTCTCTCTCTCTCTCCCTCTTTTCTTTCTCTGTGTCTCTCTGACTCTCCCCTCTCTCTCTTTCTCTCCCCTTCCTGTCTGGAGCTCAGTGTTAACTCCGGCAGCGCTGTCTGCTTTTAGAAGAAGCAGGAACTGCACAGAGCAGCACATGCCAAGAGGGTGTCTGTGGTGGAAGATGGGGTGATAATGATGGCCCTGCTCACACATACATAGGCTCACACATACACAGGCTCACACATACACAGGCTCACACATACAAAGGCTCATGCATATACATAAATAGACTCAACATACACAGGGTCACATATACATATACTATACATAGACTCACACATACACATACATCAAGATGGCTAGTCCATATAGTCTAGAGCAGGAGATTGAGGACAAAGGCATCGTTGATCATTCCTGTATGATCATTTGGATTGGTAAGTCTTATAAAAAAACATTTTTTTACAGGTTAGAATTAATTTTTTTATTTTATTTTATATGTGTTTTTTATTCTAAGTGTAATTCTTTTTTATTTTTATGTATTTTTTTATTTTTGGTGAATTTGTTTTTTATAATTTATTAGATTTTTTTATTTTGGGTAATGTATTGTTTTTATTTTTTCTACATTATTGGAGGTTTTTTATGTGTGTGTTTTTTTTTGTTAGTGTTTAGTGTTTTTTACTTATGGTGTTGTAGGAGTCTATGAGAAGAATATAGACCCCATAGGTGCATGATAGGTTAAACACACTTACGGCTGGGGCTAGATACCTCATTTTGTTGAGGTAGTGACATGTGAGTTGACCAGCCTTGTTTTGATCTTTTTGTGATTGTTTAACTTTTTTCAATCTGCACTAGGATGTGGTGCGCTGTCTTGCCCCCTCCCGTTTAATTTTTACAAGCAATATGGACATGGCGTGAACGGTGTTCAGAGAAGAAGCAGTACACATCCTTGCTCCACGTACAGTCACTAGTGATCTTGAATATTGCATCCAGAGGAAGGCAAACCAAAAAAAACAAAAAACAGTGAAGCTTTGTCAACTGTTTGAAACTGTTGAAAAAAATGAATTCCTTCTGGACCCCATTAACTGGCAATTGTATCACTCCCTGGATCAATACTATATATGTAGTTAAACATGTAAATTTAACAACTAATGGTCATCAACGTACTAACATGAACTCTTAATTATAGAGAATAAAACAACTTTCTCCACCTTTTAAAATACAATTGTAACATTACAAACAGTAAATGAATGTAGTAACATGTAACCTTGATTTTTTACGAAACTGCAACATAACTGTTTTGTGGGGCCAATCATGTGAAAAGGCCACTTCCAAGACATTCCAATTTGTTTATTTTTTGGTATGTCCAAGTGTTTCCCTTGAAAAGAGCCCATCAGAGTTGTAAGTTTGTCTATGAGATATAACCAATTTTATTCTTTTTTTATTTTTTATTTTATTTGTTTTGTTTTGTTATTCTTGTAGTTCTGAAAAATGGCAGACAGAGTTACCTAAGTGAAATAGTGGTCCTCAAAAAGAGTCCCAGTGACATTCTAGTTCGTCCTGGAAGTAAAACCACTCTTCTCTATGTTTTTTGCCATTTTATAGAGTTTCTTAGTGAAATAGTGTTCCTCTAAAAAGAGCCCGATTGACATCAACTTTAGTCCTCTAAATCAAACCACTGTTCTCTATGTTTACAGAACCTCATAGTACACAATGTTTTTTGTAAAAATGCGTCCATCTTCTAATAAATCACCCTGACTTTGGTTTTCATCAACATGAACTTTAATTTCCTCTGGATTGTTGCATCTGGAAAAAGCAACATAGAGTTGTCCATGGGCAAATACAGGTTCCTGTAAATAAATATTCACAGACTTAAAAGTTTGTCCTTGTGATTTATTAATGGTCATGGCAAATGCCATGATAATGGGAAATTGTCTCATTTGAAGGACAAAAGGTAAACAACTCTCACTTGGAGCCAAATCAATTCTTGGTATAAAAACTTGTTCACCTTTATGGGTACCAGTTATAATTTCTGCATGTATAAAATGATCTTTTAAATCCTGGATAATTAATCTGAACCCATTACAAAGTCCTTTTTTGGGATTCAGATTTCTCAGTAGTTTGACAATTGCCCCTTTTTTAAGTTGCAAACCATGTGGTGGCATTCCAGAGGGAGTTAAAGAATTGATAAATTTGATAGAAACGTTGTATTCACTGTCTTGGTTATCAGCCAGAACTGAATCTGCACTATAGTACAATTTTGTTGGTGCATTGATGAATTTTAAAATGTCATTATTGAGATTCAAGGCATATATATTTTTTGATGTTAATATCACTTTGTTTGTAATGTCTGAGTAATCATCATTATTGATTGTATTCAGAAAGATTGACGATATTAGTGATTCTTTGCAAATCATTTCTGGTGGAATTTCTACGGTGTCATCAGATAGATTATATATTTGTGGATGTTTTCCTTCTCCAATTAATTTTGGCCTTCAGATCTCATATTTGTTTCTAATTTTAGGTGAGTAAATATTTTCCACACTTTACTTGCCTTTATACATGTTTCAACAATGTTAGTCCTATTTCCATGTGGCACAACAGGTCATGTTTGCCTAAAATGTTTTTTAAATGTTTTGGCTTGTAATGAATTAATTCGAATATCCGACACTGATGTTTCTAAAATGGGAACCGGCAGTTTAAATCCACTATGAACAGTTCTGCCACCTTCTAACAAAAGTGCTGCAATTCCAGTTGTTGCAAACGGCATTGCTATTTGACCCTGTGCTGAATGTAAGACATCAAACAATTGTACAGATACGTTTTTCCTGATCCACCAGGGCCATCTAGATAGAAATAATGGTCTTTGGTCATTTCATCATCTGTTGCATTTGTGACAGTGTTAAATGCTTGCAATTGTAATGTATTTAAAGTTGCAAGTTTTTCTTGTGTTTTTTGTCTTTGAAGCTTAGTCTCATAGTCATCAAAGTTAATTTCATCTAAAAGTCCTGGATCAGGCAAATTAAAACTTGCACAATTTAATCCATGAGCCAGAAATATTTCTTGAATTTCCATTAATGCTCTTAATAGTGCAGTGGGCTCATTGTAACATTTCAAATAGTCTTCACACATATTTAATTTAAATGTTTCCCACAAAGCTAATGCATCAGGTACATAGCAAAAGATGCAAATTAATGCAAATTGTTCTCTCATTTGATTTGGCATTTGACATAGCGCTGCTTCTTCCCAACACCTCTCCCATTCAGTATCATTTGCTATGAAGTTTTGATGTCTTGCAGCTAATTGGAAAATATCATAAATTATTTCATTTTTTGTGCGTAAATGTTCATAACTTTGTGCACCGGGAACATGTAAAAGAAGTAATCTAAAACTGAAACGTTCAATGTCTTTTGGACTGACAGTATAAATTCTTGGGATCATTTTATGAGTATATTTTTTTCTTTGTCGCCATTGGCCATTTACGAATACATAGTGATATGGAATCTCAATGTATAAAAATTGTCTGGCCTCAGTGTCCTGACAATTTTATTGAAACCAAGCAGTACATGTTGTTGCTCTATGTTCATTTTGTGCTATAGCATTTCTTTCATTTCCTGCAGTAAAGCAAACAAATTTACCTTGTGGCAAATGTACAGCTAACAGATACAAAGCATTTGACCGATCATGTATCTCAAATTTTAGAAGACACCACATTGCTGAGTACTGACTTGGCAAGCATCTAAATAAGTTTGTCATGTAAAATTGGATTGTGTTCTTCATTTTGTGCACCATGCGCAACAACAGTTACTGCATCATATCCTTTGTATATATATTTATACACACATTTTATGGATTGGATAGAAGTGCAAGTTTCCACATTGTACTTCATCAGCAAATGTGGATTGTATGGAACTACATATCTATTATCAACCTTCTGGCCACAAATAATTGCAGTTTTTCCTTCTCTTCTTTTATTCAAAGGGTACTCATCACAATTTGCATAAGTCTGCATTTTAAATTGTTTTGTGCATTTTTTATTTTCCATACATGTTGAATTTGCATTGATATCTCCACGTGGACCATTAATCATTCTGTGTGTTGCAATGTCATAAAGTTTTGAATATTTTTCTGGATGTGGCAGTTCAGCAGTAATTACTGAATCCCCTCTCTCTGCAGTATTCAATTTATTTTTTTCTTGCAGGATTAAAAGTATGTGAGCATGTGGTAGGCCTCTTTTTTGAAATTCAATGGTATAAACAAAAGCCACACATTTCCCAAATAATTCTGCTTTAGTTATATCATTTATTAATGAATTGAGTTTTATTTTGAATACTCTGGCCACTACATCTGGTTGGTTAAAAGTATTGTGGCCAAGTTGTGCATTTTCCTTGATCTCTGCCATTGTGGATTACATGTAAATATAATGAATAAATGAGGTTTTCCAAATTTTGTCCCAATAGCCATGTCATCATTGTATCTTTCTTGCATATTGCGAGGAGATCCTTGGAAAGTGGATGGCAAAAATTGCTCTTCCAGCTGGATGGTATCTGTTGGTAGCCAATTCAGAGACATAATCCATCAATCCACAATATTGTTCTATGCAAAGCTTGTTTTGTTGAAATCTGATAAAATTTAGATTATTTGCTTCGACTTGTAGATATAAATCAATAATCCATTGTGTGAGTTTTCCCCCACATAAAATAGGATTAAAATCATTATGAATGACAGTTTGTGCCACTTTATATTCCAGTATAGAAATATTGTTTCTAACACAAACTTTACTATTGGCATAACTTTGCAATTGTAATTTTAGTTAACTTAATATATTTTATGTTTATAAAAGGTTGTTCTTCATTGCGTGGATATATTCTAATATCCGCTGAAAAGGGTGTTCACTATTCTCAATTTTAAAGACCATGGCAACCTCATTTACTGTTGGTAAATTATACCGTCTTTCATCAGTATTGCGATCTCTTTTCAAAACCATATTTACTTTTGGCATTGGCAATTGATGTATTTGAGCGTGTTCCTGTTGTTCTTTTTCAACCTCTGCTAATTTTTTGTATGCTTGACTATATGTGTTGTTGGCCATAATTTTATCCAGCTGTCTATGCGCAAACACTGTTTATTTTCAGGAAGCGTCATCCGTTATTCAACAGCTTTCATTGTATCTAAGACATATAATTGTGCAAATTTCCTTTGCTCTCCTTCTTATGGGTGTAAATGTGAAGTACAGTGATAAATTTATCCTTGAACTCTAAAACAATATGGACCATGTCCTGAGAAATTTTCTGCTAATATGGCACCCATTGAAGCAAATGAAATTGCACTGTTATAAAACCTGATGTTTTTTTTTTTTTTTTTTATTAGAATAATTTTGAAATGTTGGATCGCTCATTATACTTTCTAAATGTTCTGGAAATGTGTGTCTTTGTGGAAGTCTTACCTTTCCTTTCTGACAGCAACTAGTAAACCAGTTGGTCTTTCCTTGAGAAAATTATAGGCCTCACAAAACTGACAAACCACTTTCATTAAACCACAATAATGAGTGTCTACTGTTAGTGATGTAAATAAAGGACTATCCTGAGCGCCCTGAACATAGCTATCAGTACCAGTGTGTAAATCAACATTGGTGTTAGGTGTATCAACATTGGTGTCATGCGTCAATATTGGATCATTAGGCAATGGTTCACACACACGTTTTTGTTTATTTGTTCTTTTCTTTGAAGATCCAGCACACTCGCTTTGTGCTTTCTTACTCATGTTTCTTTTATTGGCAAGTCTGTCGGTCTTCTTCTCTTAGTCTTTAGGAAGTCTTGGGCGACTGTGCATCTCTCCATCTTTGCTTCCGTTCCCTTGCCGCTCTTCTTTTCTGTTCTTTCTTTGTTTCTGCTTTGTCTGCCATTTTAATCTGGAATTGTAAATAAAGGCGTTTTAGTTTGATAATTTTTCTTGTATAGCAAACAACATGAATGAGCACATTCTTAAAATGTTTTCGTAGTTATCTGAAGTATTCCAGGATTAAGTTCCTTACCACTTTTTGATGGTCTTGAAGTTGTATTCTTTTGTGTCTTCAAATCTGTAGGATATATAATGTATTTTTATTGTACATACATTAATTAATCAATAACTTTCATCAATGCAAAACCAAAAGACTTAATCATGTTTTGATAAAGAAGGTCATCATGAAATCATATACCTGTAATGCTGATGTAATTGCAGATGAAATGCTGCAGAGCTAAGTGTCTGTGTTAATTCAGGTCCAATTTTCACAGAGATGAGCAAACTGTAAAATGACATGAAAAGCATTGTTAATGTTTGTATCCAATTAATTCATTAATCAATGAAAGTATCATGTTTAATTTGCAAAACATGCAAAATGTAAAGGCCTAAGCATCAATATGAAATGTAGCAGTTGTCACAGCATAATAAACTGATTTAAATATGTAACTGCTTTGACGGTCCTATCTCTGTCAGGCAATGAGCATTAATACAAATATATAAGTGCAGTTTAATATATCTAAATACAGTGTAAAATATAAAAAAAAATAGTGCAGGGGAAAATATATATATTATTTTATTATTAATTAATAATGATTAAATTAATATACGTGAATAATTAATTCATGAATGAATGTATTTGAAAAAGCAAATCATTTTGTTCTTCATAATATAAGTTACTGTCCAAAAATGTTTTTTTCTATATTTTTTTATTTATATTAATAATTAATTAGTAAATAAACTAATATACTTTACCTATTTATAATTAATAGTCAGCAATCAATATCCTGAAGAGCTAACAATCTCTTTGGATTTTCTGGCAGCAGAAAATGTCAAGTCAGACTGTCATCACCTGAGGAGAAAGTGTCAGCAATGTTGCAAGTGTGCAGTATATATAGGCTACGGGCGCAAGACCAAACCGTTGGTTTAGGCGGGAAAGGCACCATTTCAGAATCATAATGTGTTGATTTGTTAGTGGTGTAAAATGGCAGCGATATTCTATGTCTTACGCGCCTCGCAAGCATTTTCTGTCCTTCGTAATAGTGTACATGTCTGGGTAAAAGTTGTATGTCCCTGGCAGTGTTTTGTGCGCTTAGGGGTTGTGTAGCCTCAATTTAATTTTTTTCGACTGGCATTTTTTTTCTCGCTTAGCCGATTTTCAAGTGCGGAAAATGCTTAAATTCCACTTAACTTTGTGTACAATCTCACCACCAAACATACTGGCTGCCTCCCCGTGCCCTGTGTGATGTTTTTTGTATGTTTTTTTGTTATTTTGCTGCAAGAGAGAGGACAAACAGGAAAGGGGACAGGCAAGAGAGAGGACAAGCAGGACAGGGGACAGGCAGGACAGGGGACAAGCAGGCGTTTCGGCCGTTAACTTCGTATTTTTGCGACCTCGTATTTATTTTATTTTCGAAGTCCCACTTTTCTGGGGTTTTTTTTTACCAAGAGTGAGGCGCTATAGAGCCTCCACCTCTTCAAATGCGGACACTCGCTTCGCGAGGTCCGCATTTGGGGCCTGCAATGAGACGGTTATGTCCACCTCCGTAAATGCTGACCATTGCAGCTGATTTGGGAGCCTCCACCTCCACAAATGCAGCCCGAACTGTGTCCCTTGCTTCGCGAGGGATGCAGTTCTGCGAGCTCACAAAGCGAGCTCGCAAAGAGTGACGACAACTCACAGTTTGACAATTATAATATGTGATACAGAGAAGGTCAGTTCCCAAAAAAACTACTATAAACAGACATAATATTAGTAGAAAACAGACAGTCTTCAAAACAAAGAATAGAATGCTAATACGCTCATCAAAAGGACTAATAGCCACTCTCACAGGGTTAGCACAAACAATAACTAGTGCTAGTATAGATGAAATTATAGCTGATTAAGTCCTCTACCTGTATAATTATCAAATTAATATTTCTGTCCTCAGGAGACTACGCAAATAATACATAGAGATGTGTCTATGTACGAAGTAAAAAGTCTGCTCCTGGAGTTAACCAGGCATTCTGAAAAAAAATTAAAACTTAACTTTAAATATTGATATATACAATGCTAAAACAAAAAATAATGATGACAAAAAAAATGCTAGCTGTCAGGAATACCGCAGCACATACCCGATATAATAGGGATTCACTCCACATTATATACCAAAAAAACCTGATCAGTGCTAACCACCACATCAGAGTGCTAAAGGAAAATGGTTAAAATTATGCTGTTGTGAAAGTTAATGAGGAGCAAAAATGTAAGGTCCAAAAAATATTGGTAAAAGAGATCAATCATATCTCACTCCTATTAATATATATTATCCTCCACTTAACCAGTGTAGATATTTACATGACCACAGTGGACATGTGGTCCTTAGCGATAACAAATCATAAACATCTGGGTAATATCGAAGAAGTGCTTTAGAATATATATTGGTTCAAAAATAACCCATAACTGAGCCCAATCATAGTGTCTCCTCATATGCAAAGTAATACTTAAAGCTTAAGCTATTAACAAACAAACAAACCCTGATATAAAAAATGAATGCCCTATCTATCAAAATCATTGTACGCACAGGGTGATAGCCTGTTCTGTCTCCCATCTTAGGCTTTGCTGCCTGCTTGAGTATACTGCCACAGTGTTCTGGCATGTGATGTCATCAGTGACATCACCTAGCAACAGACTGCCTAACGCTCATTTCGTGGGATGCTGAAAATGTAATGCTGACATCTAATATAAAACTGAACAATAAAGAGTTAAACATGAAATGTTTTATGGTCCTTTACGTAACAGACAATTTACATTGGTTCTGGGATGTGGGCGGTACCGGATGTACCTACGTGAGCTGAGGCTCGCTTAGCCCGATGAAGAAGCCCACGCCGAAAACGGGATAGCTTCAGAGTCTAAACCCCACCAACTTGCCTGAATCCGCTGCAAATTTTCCCAATGCTGCAGTGGAACCCTCAAAAACACTCAAAGTGAGTGTCTTGCCTTCCCCCGAACCCTACATCTAAATCAACCTATCTGGGGTGTCTACTTATTTGCCAGATTCGCGGCAAAACAAAGTTTGCTGAGAGGCCGTGACGCACAGACTCCCGCGACTCCCGCGATGGTTCAGGCAAGGGAGGTTGGCGGAAGCTGATGGAGCGGCGGAGACGGAAGCATCGCGAGACGCCCGACCGACAACACCGCTGAAACGGCGCGGTAAGCTACTGAACACCCCTGGGCACTCCTGAAATACCCCTGTAACACTCCCTATCCCTCCTTCTAAGCCTCCCTAAAACCCTTTTGCTCTTAGCGACAGGAAAAGTTACACAAGCTGAAAGGGGGTGAAACATCAGCCAACGCAATAGTGGCCTCAGAGAGGCCTAACAACTATTATCTCAACCCTGTATTAAATCCCCGCAGTAACCATCACGCACTGCAGTTCCAGAGGGACCACAAGAGGGAATACAAGAGACTAGTGGTAAAGATAAGCGCTGGCTGGTAAAGTGGAGCTAGGGAGGGGTAAAGGATATGTCTTGGAGAGGATGCCCAGGATCCACGTTTAAGCACTTCCAACTTGCAAGCAGACCACAAAATCAAAAAACAAAAACAAGAGAGGAAAGCTTAGAGATTTGTGATCTAAGATCTTCCCCCCCTTGCTGTAGAGATGCTGCTGGGAGCAGACTCCACCATCTGACGCCGGGTAAGGCTCTGGTAGAGCACCCTTCTATATACTGTATATTGAAAGTGTAACATTTTTGTGCTGCTTGGGAACAAACTATGCATAGCGGAGTATAGGTTCCACTGTGACTCTGCATATGCCTATTTGGGCAAATAACTGAGCTAGCCTGAACTATTACTTCTATGGCCCTAAGGTCCTTATAAACCACAACGGGATTCAAGATCTAAGGGGGAAGGGCAAAACAAAGAAAAGAAGTAAAAGGGGATAAAAGAGGAGGAAAAAAGAAAGGGTGCTTTCCCTGATATAATTTTGACTTGGTTATCTCCCCTGGCCTATACAATCTCATCTATCACATATTATAATTGTCTAACTACGAGACGTCGTCACGCTGCGTTGCGCAGTGCGTACGACTTTGCGATGAGCGCCGCAGGCGCTCATCGCCCGGCGAGCCTCGCACAGCGAGGCGAGCCGTTAAATCGTAGCACTTTGGCAATGAGCGCCACAGGCGCTCATTGCAGGCGAGCCTCGCGTAGCGAGGCGAGCCGTTATATCGTAGCACCGTTACATCGTAGCACTTTGGCAATGAGCGCCGCAGGCGCTCATTGCAGGCGAGCCTCGCGTAGCGAGGCGAGCCATTACATCGTAGCAATTAGAAAAAAAAATACGAGGTGAAAAAAATTACGAGATAAGCGGCGGAAGAAAAACACAAAAAAAAAACACTAAATACACACAAAAAAAATAAAATAAAGGTCACTTACAGCATGGGGAACCAGGCAGGAGGTCTGGAAGTGAGTTGGAACTGCAATTTAGATCGATTTAGCCGAGTTACAAAGATCGAAAATCGGCTAAGCGAGAAACAAATGGCCGACAACAAAAATGAAAACGAGGCTATACTACTACGAACTGCGTAAAACACCGCCACAGACGTATGTGTTAGAAAAACAACGAGATAAAGGATGCGGATTAACCGCACAATGAGTAAAAAGACAGTAACGAGTATATTTTACGAAAACGAGATTACCGATTTACGCATTAACACAGATTTCCCGCCTTTGTCTCGCGCCACATAGAATTTCCCGCCGAAAACAACGCATTTGGCTCGCGCAACTGCGGATTTCCCGCCTAAAACATTGGTCACAAAGCCTATATATAGGGCACATTTCACACAGGACTGACACTTTCTCCTCAGGTGATGACAGTCTGACTGGATGTTTTCGGATGCCGGGAAATCGCAATAGATTGTTAGCTCTTCAGTATACTGCTTCAGCATTGTTATATTAAAAAAGGTAAATGTATTATTTCTAATTATTAATTAATAAATTGATAATTACTTAATAAATAATAGATAATAAAGTTAATTAATATAAAAATAATATTGTGCCTATTATTTATAATTAGTAATTAATAAATTGGTACTTAATTAATAAATAATAGAGAAGAAATTTAAGTCATAGAAAAATATTAGTGTGCCTATTTAAAATTATTAATTAATAAATTGGTAGTAATTAATAGAAAAATAATATTGTGCTTACCTGTGTGAAAGAATTGTTAATAACATTTATAATGTACATTATTAAGTAATAATAATTATTAATATCAAAATTAAGAAGATCAATAAAAAATTATTTTTTAGTAATTAATTATTAATGTACATTAATTTTACAATTATTTGGTTATATGTCATGATTACCTGTGTGAAACAATTGTTAATAACATTCATAATGTACATTAATTAATTAGGAACACATTAATTCATTAATTATTAATGTACAATAATTTAAGAACTATTTTGTGTTATGTCGTGATTACCTGTGGGTAAGAATTGTAATTAACTTTCATAATCTATCATTAATAATCATTAATTTGAACAAAGGTTAAGAATGTGCAATATTTTGTATAAAATAAACCAAAAATAAAAAATAAAGCCGATATACTCATGCTTAGATGTTAATGTTAGATTGAGTCACACATTAGTTGAATATTAATGAACATTAATTGATTATTAGTTCATTAGTAATGTACATTTTTTTAAGAAGTCATTTGTAACATACTCATTTTAAAATAACAGTAAAAAAAAAAAGCCTTCATGCTGATGTGTTGAGGTTATATTTAGTCAGACATTAATTTAAGATTAAGATATATTCATTGATTCCTATTGAAAAATTAACAGTAAGATTGAGTGTATGTTTAGAATCTATGCTTACATATGTGTGTTCATGCTGATTTATTGATATATTTTTTTTCAGGTTTTTAATGTATGCAAAAAAAGTTATGTTAAGCCTCATTGATTAAGTAACATATTATACATCAATTACTATTTTGTATAATTGCAGGGAAATCTACGTGAATGACCAGAGATAGTGACGTTTCAACACATTGAACAGCATAAGGATCATTTGGACAGGTACAGAAATTAAATTATGAGGTTTTTAATGTAGCCGAATATATGTCTGTTGATGTTCATTTAATGATATTGATGAAGCAAAAGTTTACAAATATTATCTATTTGATTTTACAGTTTATTCAGATCTGCAAGGGAATAAACAGACAGCGTGACGTTTGCAGCCTTGGAACAACATCAACATCATCCTCACAGGTATAACATTTAATTTTGTAGTGATGCATACAAGAAGGCTATAAATTATATATTTGGTGTAAATTTAAAAATAGAGAGTACTTATTGAGTCATTTAATGTATGATATTTACTCAAAAAATGAAAAATCATGAAAAGACAATAATAATTAATATTAATATTTCAAGAAAATAAGAAGCTTACAACACTTGCAAAAAAAATAAATTGATGGTATGCTGTGAATTCAATCAAGAAGGAATGTCATTGAAGGATTAATAATATAAAGATAAATATGTGCAGCTATTTCCGATTTCATATATGTCAATAAAATACTTTAAAAAATGGTTTCATTTCTTTCAGTCTAAAGTGCAACAATTGAAAATGTTTTATTAGTTTATTTATCTACTTTCATCGAACAGTACAAAAAGGAAAAAAAATGTAGACAAAACAAAGAATAAACAATAATTGCATTTCTATTTACAATTACAGATTAACATGGCGGACAATGGAGAAGACAAAGTTGAACGCAAAAGAAGATTGGCAAGGGAAAGGAAGCAAAGGTGGAGAGATGCTCAGAAACCGGAGACTTCACAACGCTTGCGAGAAGAAGATCGACAGAGACTTTTAAATAAAAGAAAGATGAGTAAGAAAGCCGCAAGTGAGTGTGTTGGGGCTTCCAAGAAACGTAAAAGTAAACAAAAACATCTCTCTGAACCATTGTGCAATGATTCCATTTTGCAGAATGACTTGAATGTAGACACACAAGAAAAAAATGTACATATAGAATGTGGGTCTGATATTTATGTTGAAGAAATGCATGATAATGTGTTTACTACTGCAGTAGAAGTAGATACTCATTATTGTGGATTACTTAATGTGGTTTGTCAGTTTTGTGGGGCCTATCATTTTATAAAGGAAAGACCTTATGACGGAAATTTCATTAGTTGCTGTCAGAAAGGAAAGGTCAAACTTCCAGTAAGACACCCATTTCCATATTATTTAGAATGCATTATGAGTGATCCAACATTTCCAAATTATAATAATTTTAAACAAAACATAAGGTCTTATAACAGTGCAATTTCATTTGCTTCAATGGGTGCAACATTAGCAGAAAATGTACCAGGACATGGTCCTTATTGTTTCAGAGTTCAAGGTCAAATATACCACAGAACTTCGCATTTACACCCACAAGAAGGACAGCAAAGGAAATTTGCACAGTTATATGTGTTAGATACGATGGAAGCTGTGGAACAAAGAATGACACTTCCAGAAAATAGACAGTGTTTGCGCATAGTCTTTGAACAGCTGGATAAAATTATGAAAAAAAACCCATATAGTCAAGCATACAAACAATTAGCACAGCTTGAAAAAGAACAACAGGAACATGCTCAAAGACATCAATTGCCTACACCAAGAGTCAATATGGTGTTAAAAAGAGATCGCAACACTGATCAGAGAAGATATAATTTACCTACTGTAAATGAGGTTGCCATGGTGTTTAAAAATGAAGATGGTGAACCACCTTTTCAGCGGGATATTAGAATATATCCACGCAATGAAGAACAACCATTTATTAATATCAATATATTAAGCTGTAATTTAGATCCAATGACATATCCCATTTTCTTTCCAAATGGGGAACCAGGATGGGAACCAAAATTAAAATTGGAAAGTTATCCCAATACTAAACTTCGTATTCGATCTAATATTTCCATGCTGGAATATAAAGTGGCACAAACTGCTATCCGTGATTGTTTTAATCCAATTTTACATGGAGGAAAACTCACTCAACAATGGATTATTGATTCATATTTACAAGTTGAGGCCAATAATCTAAATTTTATTAAATATCAACAAAATAAATTACGAGTAGAACAGTATTGTGGATTAATGGATTATGTGGCAGATTTAGCTGCCAACAGAGACATTCCAGCTGGAAGAGCAATTATTTTGCCATCCTCTTTCCAAGGATCTCCTCGCAATATGCGAGAAAGGTATAATGATGCCATGGCTATTGTTACTAAATTTGGAAAACCAGATTTATTTATTACATTCACCTGTAATCCACAATGGCCAGAGATCAAGGAGAATTTGAATTTGGCACAAACTACTTCTGACCGACCAGATTTAGTGGCAAGAGTATTTAAAATCAAACTCAATTCATTAATTCATGACATCACTAAAGCACATTTATTTGGACAATGTGTGGCTTTTGTTTACACCATTGAATTTCAAAAAAGAGGATTGCCACATGCTCACATACTTTTAATACTGCAGGAAAAAGACAAGTTAAAAACTGCAGAGAGAGTGGATTCAGTAATTTCGGCACAATTGCCAGACCAAGAAATATATACAAAACTTTGGGAGATTGTTACACATAGAATGATTCATGGCCCATGTGGAGAGATGAATCCGAATTCACCATGTATGGAAAATAAAAAATGTACTAAAGAATTTCCAAAACAATTTCAAATGCAAACTTATGCAAATTGTGATGGATATCCTTTGTATAAAAGAACACAAGGACAAACAGCTATTATCCGGGGCCAAAAGGTTGATAATAGATTTGTCGTTCCATACAATCCACATTTGCTCATGAAGTACAATGCACACATCAATGTGGAAGCTTGCACTTCGATTAAATCAATTAAGTATGTGTATAAATATATATACAAAGGATATGATGCAGCTACTGTTGTTGTACAAGGTGCTGGAAATGAAAACGAAAATCCAATTTTACATGATGAACTTTCAAATTATTTTGATGCTCGGTATGTGAGTGCTCCGGAAGCAATGTGGCGCCTTTTGAAATTTGAGATGCATGATCGATCACATGCTATCTATCGTTTAGCTGTACATTTGCCTCAAAGTCAGATGGTTTGCTTTACTGAAGGAAATGAAAGAACTGCATTATATCAAAGTGAAGACAGAGATACTACGCTTACTGCGTGGTTTAAATTAAACTGTCAGGATACGCATGCTAGACAATTTTTATACATAGAGATACCATATCACTATGTATTTGTAAATGGTCTATGGCGACTACGAAAAAGAGATACCCATAAAATCATACCACGAATTTATACCGTCAGTCCAAGGGACATTGAACGTTTCAGCTTAAGATTACTTCTGTTACATGTTCCCGGTGCACAGAGTTTTGAGCATTTACGTACAGTGAATGACATAGTTTATGAGACATTCCTATTAGCTGCAAGACATCAAAATTTCATACCTGATGATACAGAATGGGAGAGGTGTCTGGAAGAAGCAGCACTATGTCAAATGCCTAAGCAAATGAGACAACAATTTGCATTCATTTGTATATTTTGCAATGTACCTGATGCTTTCACTTTGTGGGAAACATTTAAATTAAACATGTCAGAAGATTTCTTGAAACGTTACAGAGAACCAATAGCTCTGTTAAAAACATTGTTGGAAATCCAAGAAATATTGTTGGCTCATGGATTAAATTGTGCAAGTTTTAATTTACCAGATCCAGGATTTATAGATGACATCAATTTTGATGATTATGACACTGAGCTTCAAAAACAAAAAACCCAAGAAAAACTGGCAACTTTAAATAATTTACAGTTAGAAGCATTTCATGCCATCACAAATGCTACAGATGATGAAATGGTCAAAGACCGGTATTTCTATCTAGACGGACCAGGTGGATCAGGAAAAACTTATCTGTACAATTGTTTGATGAGTTATATTCGATCACAGGATCAGATAGCTTTGCCATTTGCAACAACTGGAATTGCTGCACTTTTGTTAGATGGTGGTAGAACTGTGCATAGTGGATTTAAGCTGCCAGTTCCCATTTTGGAAACATCAGTCTCAGATATTCGACTCAATTCCATACAAGCAAAAAAATTCAAACTAACTAAACTAATTATCATAGACGAGGCAACAATGATGTCATGTCATGCACTGCAATGTATTGACAGATTCTTAAAAGAAGTGATGGATAATAAGTTGCCATTTGGTGGAAAGGTGATGCTGTTAGGAGGCGATTTTAGGCAAACATTACCTGTTGTGCCACACGGAAATAGAACAGAGATAATTGAAACATGTATCAAGACCAGTAAACTGTGGCAAATATTTACACATCTCAAATTAGAATTAAATATGAGATCTGAAGGCCAAAATGAATTCAATGACTGGCTCATTAAAATCGGAGATGGAAAACATCCAGAAATACAGCATTTACCAAATGATACCATTGAAATTCCATCAGAAATGGTTTGCAATGAATCACTCATATCAGCCATATTCCTAAACACTCTTAATAATGAGGATTACACAGACATTGCAAACAAAGTAATATTAACATCAAAAAATATCGATGCCTTGAATGTAAATAACGAAATTTTAAAATACATCAATGCACCACAAAAGAATTATTACAGTGCAGATTCGATTCTGTCAGATGATAAAGACAGTGAATCGAATTTTACTATCGAATTTATTAATTCGTTAACACCATCTGGAATGCCCCCACATATTTTACAATTGAAAAAAGGTGCAATTGTTATGTTATTGCGAAATATGAATCCAAAAAAAGGACTTTGTAATGGGACCCGATTAATTGTGCATGAGTTAAAAGATCATTTTATACATGCAGAAATTATAACTGGGACCCATAAAGGTGAACGAGTTTTTATACCAAGAATTGATTTAGCTCCAAGTGAGAGTGGTTTGCCCTTTGTCCTTCAACGGAGACAATTTCCAGTTATCATGGCATTTGCTATGACCATTAATAAATCCCAAGGACAAACTTTTAAGTCAGTTGGGATTTTTTTAAAGGAACCAGTTTTTGCACATGGACAACTCTATGTGGCTTTTTCAAGGTGCACTAATCCAAAAGAAATTAAAGTGCATGTTGAAGAAAATGAAACTCAAGGTCATTTATTGGACGATGGATGTGTTTACACCAAAAACATTGTCTACTATGAGGTGTTGGAAAGATAGTGGACAATGGTTTCATTTTACTGCCAACCTTTTATGGGACTCAATATGATTGCACAAAAACAATATTTCCAGTAAAACATCTAAAGAATGGACAAAAAAAGATAGAGAACAGTGGTTTGACTTCCAGTACTAAATTAAAGTACTCTGGGACTCTTTAAACAGGGGACCACTATTTCAATTATGAAAATATATCTGATATTTGCAGAATGGACTAAATGAAAAAAAAAAACAACAGTAAAATATCCTGAAACAGATTGGAATGGGTTCAAAGTTTTATATTTACATGATTGGCCCCACAAAAACAATTCACTGATTTTTCCATAATTTACAAAAGTTAAATGTTATTGTTTGAAGTTACAATTTAAAATGTTAAATATGTTTTTTTGGAATGTTTACAAAAGTTGGGTAAATATATATGTTGTATAGTCAAATATGTATTGTTACTATAAAGTTTAAGTATTTAGTAAGAATTTGAAATGTATTATTTCAAGACAAAGTATTGATTCAGGGAGAAATCCGATCGCCAGTTAATGGGGTCAGGAAGGAATTAATTTTTTTCCCTCTTTGATACAATTGGACACGTTTCAATAGGGGTTTTTTATTGTTTGCCTTCCTCTGGATTCAATGCTAATTTAGTTTAACAACAGTTTAACAAATATGTTACAAATGAGAAAAAGTATGTTATTGTTAAAACAATTTAATTACTCTAAGTTAATATAATCTGCAGTTACTCAGTGATAAATATGTATTGAAAAGTGTTAGTATTGGTAACAAAATGTTGCACAAATGTTTCATATACAAGTTATATGTTACAAAGTTTAATGTTTGGGAAATATAAGTTGAAAGTTAAAAAAATAAAAAGTTAAAAATAATTATGTGTTTTTATTTTTAGAAAAAAAAAAGGGACAAATGTAGCTGACTCATTTGGAGATGCAAACAAATTTCACAACATTTAAATTTTATTGACCGTCATTTTTTGACGGGCAAGTCGCTAGTTACCATATAATTGATTGGAATCTTGAAATAAAGAACAATATGCCTCCTAAGAACAAAAACAAAGATAAAGCTAGATCACCGCCGAAATCTAAATTATTTTTCTCGCCCAAAATGGCATCTAAAACTACGGAGGTGTCCTTATTGGCTACTCCAATAACTGACAAATCAATAGAGGCTACTATGAGTGAGTCCTCGCCTGATACAAATATGGCAAATTTAGAAGAGGAAATTTTGACTGTGGCCAAACTGAAAAAAATTCTAGAGACATTTCAAAATAAATTTCTTGACGAATTTAAAAACCAAATCCTGCTAAACTTAAAGTTAACTCAAGAAAACACTGTAAAAATAACAGAATTAGAAAGTACGTGTGAACTAACCAAAAAAGAACTACTTATTTCCAAAGAAACGATTAAAATCATGGATGCTAAGATAAAAACTTTGGAAAACAAGATGGACTCATTTGAAGACCGATCTAGAATGAACAATTTGAAAATACGAGGCATTGATGAAAAAGTCTCCAAAGATCAATTGGATCAATATCTTACTAAATTTTTTGCCTACTTAGTACCGGACCTAGTGGACACTAAAATTAAATTTGATGCGGTGTATAGGATTCCTAAACCCAAAAATATTGATGCAGATTCCCCTAGAGACATATTGGTAAGAATTCACCAGCTGCCACTAAAAAATCAAATAATTAGAGCTAGCTATGGGAAAACAGGCTTCGACCCGCCATATTCGCACATCAAAATTTTTTCAGATATCTCTTCCTCCACAAGAAATAAAAGAAAATTGTTTCTGCCGACTACTTGCATTCTGTGTTTGCCTACGCTGTCTAGAAGCCATAGGGGAAACAGTACTGTTAAACCAAACAATTGTTTTATTTCATAATGCTTATATATATTACTTTAACACATGCACAATACCTGGAAAGGTTTGCACTTTAAAAATTTGTTTATTAATTTTTTCTCCCCTGTGAGAAAAGAAAGTCCCCCACTTGTAAATCTTGCACAGCACCTTGAAAGGATGGCACTTCAATCATGAGTTAATTATCTTACTTTTGGAAATAATGTAGGGAACAAATGGGTTTAGAACAAGTTATAATTTATTATCAGACACGTACAGCACTTTATCAAAAGAATGCACCTTAACAATGTTTTGCACAAGAAAGACAGATCGTGCAAAACTGATTGATATATAGTCACTTTATTTAAATAACAAGAGGTTATGCAATATTACCTGCCTTTTAACAATTATACCCTCTCTCTTTTTTGAATACAAATATAGCACCTTGAAATATTGCTCCTTAAAACGCTGCTAGATCTAAAACTGCGCCAAAGACTACACTCTCTCTTTGGAGAAGGTAAAGTAGTTAGAAAATATAATACTGGACAAAGAATATAAGATAAACAAGACTCTATACAAAAGTATACTTGTTAACAGGCATAGTAATAGTTATTATGGGTTAATTACTGCACTTTGTTTTTTTGGGGGAAGATAGTAGGGATTAAACGGGTTTAAAACAAGTTATAATTTACTATTAGACAGCACTTTATTATAAGAATGCACTTTAACACTGTTTCGCACAAGAAAGATAGATCGTGCAAAATCGATCGATATATAGGCACTTTTAGTTAAACTACAACAGGTTATGTAATATTAACTGCCTTTTAATAAATATACTCACTCCCCTTTGAATATAAACATAGCACTTTGCAATTTTGCACTTTAAAACGCTGCTAGATTAAACTGCGCCAACTACTATATTCTCTCCTTTGAGAAGGTAAAGTAGCAACATAATAAATCACTGGACAAAGAGTATAAGATATACTCGACTCTACATAAATTAATACATGTTAACAGGCATAGTAATAGTAAGCTATATGGAGAAAATCTGAATAAATAGATAACCACCCTAATTTAATAAGTAAAGTCTGAGAAATACGAAAATCCCAAACTGTTTATAAATAGACTATCGGCAGTGGACAGCGCCATAACTGAATAAAGGCTAAGAAGGAAGGGATAGAAGGAAAAGACATGAAGGGAACTGTAAAGTCAAGGGGAAGAAAACAGAGAAGGCAATGGGAAGGCAAGAATAAAAATGGAAAGGGGAAGAAAGAGAAAAGAAATTAAGTGGGGTACTTAGACACAATAAGATTTAAAGGCGTGGGAATAACCTCCATAGAGGACTGGACACATCTCACACTGTGTACGCCTATTGAGTGTGACTGAAGCTCAGCCCATCTTTAAGGGGTGACGTCTGAATGGAAGGAATGGTCCGAATAGGTCTTTGGAATGGATGGAGTAAGTTTGGATGGATGTCTGTAGCCGGTAGGTGTGGGGAGAGGGGGCGGGGGGGGGGGTCTCGGTGAGGGGATGGGCTCCAGGGGGTTGAAAATAGTGAGCTATAACGTTAGGGGCTTAAACTCTCCATCTAAAAGAGCCTCCATTACTAGAATGTTAAACAAAACCAACCCAGACATTGTGTTAATTCAAGAATCCCATTGGGATAAAAACTATATCCCACAGTTAGCAAAATATAAATATCCCCATGTATTAAACGCTTGCCAAAAAAAAAACTCGGGAGGAGTGGTAATGATGTACAACAAAAATCTAAGTCTAGAAGAAGAACTAGTGGTCGCTGATGAAAATGGGAGGTATATTATCTGGGTAGGGAAGATAAATAGTCAACAACTATCAATAGTAAATGTATACGCCCCTAATTGTAAACAAAACTCCTTTCTCAACGGCGTACTTAAAAAACTGAAAAAGATAGCTAAAGGAGGTCTTATTGTGGGAGGAGACTTTAATATGACTCCGGACCCCCAGATAGACAGAAATTATAAAAAATTACCAAAACATTATAAACACATAGAAAAAACATCTCATGATTTTTCTAAATTGTTGGCGAGATACCATTTGTATGATACATGGCGCCTTTTAAATACAACTGAGCGAGACTATACATACTACTCTGGCTCGCATAAGATGTACTCAAGAATTGACAATATTTTGGTAAGCGAGTCAGCAAAAATTGGTTCAATAACCATCTCAGACCACGCTCCAATTTCCCTTCAATTACAGGAAATAAGAACTGCTCACTTTGGAAGGACCTGGAAAATAGATGATAACATTTTGGAAGACGAGGTTAGTCTAGACACTCTTAGAGAGGAAATAAAATCTTTTCTAGATATCAATATGGGCTCAGTATCCTCGGATATAATAATCTGGAATGCTCTGAAAGCATACATAAGAGGCATTCTTATCAAGATTAAAAGTATCTGGGTTAAACAGAGAGGACTATCTTTAAGATCATTATATGTAAAGCTGTATGGACTAGAACAAGCCAATAAAAAAAAAAAAATGACACTTTAACTAATGAGATAAATTTAACAAGAAAGGAGATTAATAAAATAAACCAAAAACGGTCAGATAACTGCTTGTGGCGCTTACAACAGAGATCCTTTCATTTTGACAATCGAATAGGGAGAGACCTTGCTAATAAGATCAAAAAATGACATCATCAAAATCAAAAAATCCTCTATTTAGAATGTCAGGGTAAAAAAATCTTTAAGCCCAAAGAAATAACTGACTCATTTTCCAAATTTTATCAATCTCTGTACAACTTAAGTCCGGGAGATAATTTTATAATGCCCAATTCAAAAGAAATAACGTCATATTTAGACCTAATTCATTTTCCAGTTATATCAGAAGTGGATAAGGAGGCACTATACAGTCCATTAACAGAGGCAGAAATTAGACGAGTCATCAAGAACTTAAAGAATTATACAGCCCCAGGCCCAGATGGCTTCTCTACAGCATTCTACAAAAAAATTATGGACTGCTTAATGCCAATTATATTACTATCATTTAACGAAATTAAAAATATAGGAAAGTTTCCCCCAGAGATGCTTAGAGCCAATATTATAACTATCCCAAAACAAAACTTGGAAGCACATACTGTGAAAGATTTTAGACCAATCTCGCTTATGAACATAGACACCAAAATATACGCGAAAATTCTGGCCTTAAGACTTACAGAAATTTCCAAAAAATTAATAAATTCGGATCAAACAGGTTTTGTCGCAGAGAGGCAAGGTTCCGACAATTTACATAAAATGATTCACCTAATCAACTTAGCTAAGAACAAAGGCACTCCCACTCTATTCCTATCAATGGATGCCGAAAAAGCATTTGATAGGGTAGGGTGGGACTTCATGATACAGACCCTTCTTAGATATGGGTTTGAAGCCTTTGCCTCGAAGGCTATAGCGGCCTTATACAATGCCCCTTCGGCATCAGTATTGGGCAAGGGGGTGCAGTCGGACTACTTTGGGATATCAAACGGCACCCGTCAAGGGTGTCCGTTGTGTCCCATCTTATTTGCCTTGATTTTAGAACCCTTGGCAATAGCAATAAGAAATTCTTCAAATTTCAAAGGGATTAAAATAGGCAAAAATGAATATAAAATATCCCTCTTTGCCGATGACGTAGTGGTTTATATGGAACATCCACTTAATTCTATGGAAGTATTAATGGAAATAATCGATAACTATAGCAAAGTATCAACTATAAATTAAATATAGGAAAATCAGAAGCCTTGAGTATTAACATGGCTAGAAAAGACGATGAACACCTCCTGGAGAAATATCATCTAGCCCATACAAAAGGGTCTACTCACTTAGGTATTAAGTTCAATTTGGACTTTAAAATTATGCTAGACTCAAACTTGAATAGTTTATACAAAATATCTATGGACCTCATTGAGAACTGGCCGAGAAACTCTATCTCCTTCTCTGGCAGAATCGCTTCTGTAAAAATGTCTCTTTTACCCAAAATCAACTATGTGTTAAGATCATTCCCTTTTCCAATCAATAGTCATTGGTTGAGCAAATTCCAGAAGCTGATAGACAGATATATTAACAAGAAGGGCCAGATTAGAGTGAAACGAGAAATAATGTGTAGAAAATTTAATAAAGGAGGAATTGCGTATCCTATGATTTCTCATTATCAGGAAGCAATCAAATTAGCGCAATACATAAAATGGACCCAATCTTTAACGGGCCACTCTGTAAATCAAGAACTGAGTGACATGCTAACCTCCATTGATCTAAATGCCCTTTTCTACCTTCCAAAATTAGCTATCCCCCATATTAACCCTAACGCAACTATTTTAATCGACATGGTAAAGGATTGGATAAAAATTAATAAGAAATTCAAACTTTTAGAGAGTTATAGCGATCTTACCCCTTTGACAACTATAACATCTCTAAACCATATCCTTCTGGAACCAGAGTGGAAAGAGAAGGGGATATATTTATTGGGCCACATTGTAGATAAATACAATGGAAAAACACTAGACTACGACATGTTAAAAAAGAAATATAACATCTCAAATAAAATATGGTTTACCTTGTATAAATTATCACGGATTCTGAGTCAAAGAACTAAGGATAACTACTCAACTAGCTCAAAAAACTTGATCACTTTGATAGAGTCTCAAAATTTTAAACACTTGATATCAAAATGCAATGAAATTATCCACATTCAAACTCAGGGAGACATAACTAACCCAATGGAAATTTGGGCAAAAGACATGCATATTCGGTTGTCAAAAGAGTTATGGCGAGAGGCCCTGTTATCTCTAAACAGATTTGTGAAAAATGTAAATCAAAGAGAAATTCAATTTAAAATTTTAAATAGATGGTACTGGGTCCCTGCTAAAATATATTCGATATCATTCAACCCAGAAACCAAACTATGCTGGAGGAACTGTGGAAATCCAGCAGACATGTATCATATATGGTGGAACTGCCCCATTTCTCTCTCACTTTGGGAGGACTGTTTTGAATATGTATCAAATAGATTGAAAACAAATATTACAGCTGTTCCACAAATAGCACTGTTCAATTTGTTTCCCGCTAAAATGTCATCTAAAAATATAGGGTTTATGACTCAAATCTTTATAGTTGTTAAAACTGTTATTGCTAGAAATTGGAAGAAAACATCTCTCCCTAAACTATCCGAAATTTTGACCATGGTAGACAGGAATCGGGAGTTGGAGAGAGACTTTAACTCCGAACTAAGAATAAAAATAGACCCCTCTAAATGGACCATTTGGGATACTACTTTAACTAAATCCCCAGCGTTGTAGTCTCTCTTTATCAGATTTCTCCCCCCTGGGCTTAACTCCTTCTTGACTCCTTCTGCTCCCCCCATCCACCTCGGCTAGGATGAATGAAGTGTGCTAGTGAGAAGTTTAGTGCTTGAATGAAGATTGGAGAGAATAAATATAATACGTGGTAATCTCCACAATAATGACACTCCTAATCAGGATCCAAGGTGAGGGGAAAAAAAAAAAAAAAAAAGAAAAACACCTAATTCTGCTTTAACATTAATCGATGGTTTGATACAAGTTGAACATTGCTGCATTTTTTTTTTTTTTTCTATTACCGTTCGGACTCCTAGTGAATGGATTGGAACTAATGATGTAATGTATATCCTTATGTGAGCTAGCAATGTTTTGTATATTCAATCCTTAAAAAAAAAAAAAAAAGGGAGGGAATAGACAGATTCAGAGATATTTTGCCCAAAACTCCCTGGCTAAATGTAACAAGGACAAAACAAGTGGAAGAAGTGGGATGAATATATACAACATTTTTAGATGTTAGAGCCCCAGAGGTAACAATGTGGTTTGAGTGTACTAATTGGATCACCAAAGACGAAGTAATATTGTATATCTGTAATTATGTATTTACTGTCATATTGTGTGAATTCAGTTGAATGTATGATGTTATGCTTGTACTTTTCAATACTTTAATAAAAATTAAAAAAAAAGACAATTTACATATTAAAAAATAAGTGTAGATTAATAAAAAAGTCAACAAATGAAGGACATTCTTTAAGAGACCAAAGTTCTGAGAAATTGTGAAGTAAGAATTGAGAGCAATCGTAATAATTATCTAAATGAGGAACGTTATGGTGAAAATATTATGAACAATGTTTAAAATACATAAATACAACAAAAAAAATAAATGGAAGCATGGAGCTGCAATTACAAATGAAGTCATAACCCAACTACATGAAGACAAAATGTCCTCAAGATTAAGCTGATCAGGGTGTGGCTGCCGTATGTACTTACAGGCAAGCAATGAACATGACCAAGAAATGGAAGCAGGTGTATAATATAGAAAGTCTGTCATTTGTTTATTATTTGATTTATCCATTGTGTGAAACAGACTATTTGCTCAGTCACATCATCTCATAGGTAAAATAATGTCAGTCAACTTAATGGAATCAGGAACCTTGTTGATTTTATCACATCATGTTTAGACAATATATAAATATCTGCATAGTAAGAATCAGTCTGTGTATGATCCTGAGACCAGAGGAGGTTGACGTTAATAGATTGAACTATTTATCCCTTGAGCATGAAGTTTCTTATTCTCTGTTTGTGCTCACTTTCTGGTTTCAACATTATAGGTAAGTTATCATTTTTTTACTCTTAGTACTTTTTGGGAGATGTTATTTTGTTGCATTTTCTATAGTAATAACAATAGGTAAACACAGATTATCTATTAAAATGTTGATTAAATGCATATCATAGGATGGACTATTATTCTTTAACACCTAAGACACCACATAATAGAGTCACAGTGAGTAATAATAGAGGATTTAGAGGAGATACAAAGAATAAGGGCTCTGCTGGATCTAAACTATTGCATTCAATTATTTGAGATCACCTTCACTGAACAATATTTGACGTTTCTGCTCTTTTATTACGTGAAATATAAACAATGTGCATTATACATTTATTAAACTGTTTATACTTATAAAAATATTTTAAAAATATTCACAATAGTGACACAGATAAACTCTGCTTAACTATACATCTAACTTGGATAATATTGACCTTCTAGAATTATACATATCCAGCACATCAGAAGCCCAGACATTACCAAATAAATCTTTAAGCAGTTAAATGATATTTTAGGGAAAGAATCAAATTCTAAGCTTATATATGAACTGAAGCCAAAGGTTATGTTTTAAAAATATTTTCTTCTTTAGCTGATGGCACTTTTTGCTTCTCCTGTAACCAACCTGGAAATGAAACCTGCAAAGAAGAGAAGATTTCCTGTCCTAAGGACTCCAAGTGTGTTACAATCTCTGAAACCCTTAAGATAAGTAAGATAAACCCTTAAGATAATTGGAAATCTTACAGTGGCGTTTCTATTATCTCCAGTGGTATTGTCATTTTTGTTACAAATGCACATATTGTTTCATAGACCATTTGGATTGTTATATATTTTATAAGTATAGGAAGATGCCAGCTAAAATCTATATAATATTTAATATATTTGTGAACAGAAAAATATAAAGGATATTTTTTACAATAATATCATAATCTCACATCATCTTATGACACCTGGCTATCAGAGTAATTAGGGGAGCCAAATGGAGAGGAGAGAAGGGGGGAGATCCTGGGAAGTGCAGGGAGGGAGAGGAGATAAGGGGGAGGTCCTGGGAAGTGCATGGAGGGAGAAAAGATAAGGGGGAGATCCTGGGAAGTGCAGGGAGGGAGAGGAGATAAGGGGGAGGTCCTGGGAAGTGCAGGGAGGGAGATGAGATAAGGGGGAGGTCCTGGGGAGTGCAGGGAGGGAGAGGAGATAAGGGGGAGGTTCTGGGAAGTGCAGGAGGGAGAGGAGATAAGGGGGAGGTCCTGGGAAGTGCATGGAGGGAGAAAAGATAAGAGGGAGATCCTGGGAAGTGCAGGGAGGGAGAGGAGATAAGGGGGAGGTCCTGGGAAGTGCATGGAGGGAGAAAAGATAAGGGGGAGATCCTGGGAAGTGCAGGGAGGGAGAGGAGATAAGGGGGAGGTCCTGGGAAGTGCAGGGAGGGAGATGAGATAAGTGGGAGGTCCTGGGGAGTGCAGGGAGGGAGAGGAGATAAGGGGGAGGTTCTGGGAAGTACAGGAGGGAGAGGAGATAAGAGGGAGGTCCCGGAAAGTGCAGGGAGGGCGAGGAGATAAGAGGGAGGTCCCAGGAAGTGCAGGGAGAGAGAGGAGATAAGGGGGAGGTCCTGGAAAGTGCAGGGAGGGAGAGGAGATAAGAGGGAGGTCCCAGGAAGTGCAGGGAGGGAGAGGAAAGGATCTCAGAGAGCTGATGGATCTGAAATTCTGTGAAAAAGTATTGATTAAACATTTAGTGAAATTCAAGAAAATGTGATGCCAGTTAAAATGTGTGTTATACATATTGTTTCCATATGTGGAACTTTTTAAAGATTACACTTCAATACAATTGGCTGTTTTGGCAAAATCCTGTAAATACTGTATTTTATTAAACAAGATCTCTACGACAAATGTGCAATGTTGTAAACTGGTCTGAAATGATAATAAAAACAATATGGGGAGACATACTGTACTTGGTTGATGCTCTGTGTCTGGATACTAAGTGAGAAGTTGAGATGCTGAAGCCAAGGGTTTTACATAAATGTGTTTTTTACAAGCACATCTACCATGACATAGTACCCCATGCAGTGTGTGCGGCCTAAGTACTAAGTTATGAGGGTATAAGCAATGAGGGAGCTGTCAGTTTAGGAGCAAAACCAACCTCAGTCTGTGTATAACTATCGTCAGTATGCTCTCAACAAGACTTAAAAGGCATGTAACAAAATGCAACAGAAGAGGAGCCAATCTCATAATGAGCGTGACAAACTCATATATATTCTGCCCTTTATGCATGGACAATATTAATCTCTTTTTCACTGGGTTGTTCTACACAAGTAGCCCTGGTATGATCATGATATTGGACATAACAAGCAATACATTAAGTGACAGAGTTTCAGAAGCAATGCGTCATAACAAGGTTGACCAACATTAGTCTTCAAAGTCCAGAATTCCCCTATATTTTCAGGATATTATATTAAGACTCGGGAATTGCCCCTCAAAAATGACGGCAATAACATTTTAAGCCTGGTAATGTTGTTTACCACATGATTCAAGGCTCTCCCCCCTCTAACTTGCATGCCACGTGATGAGTGCCTTTGGCGCTCATTGTGAGCCTCTCCCCCTTCTACTTTACGGGCCTCGCAATAAGCGCCTTTGGCGCTCATTGCAGGCCTCGCCAACCCACCACTTTCATGCTTCGCAATGAGCACCTTCGGCGCTCATCGTGAGCCTCTATCACCTCTACTTTACGGGGCTTGTGATGAGCAATTTTGGCGCTTATCCGAGCCTCGCATTGAGTGGCTTTGTCACTCATTGTAGGCATCATGCAACTCGCTCCTTTCGGGCTTCACAACTCTCTCACCCCTGTGTCACTTTCCCCCCTCTCCCTCTCCTGTGTCTTTTTCCCCCTCTCTCCCTCCCGCTGTCTCTTTGCCCCCTCTCCCTGCCCTTGGAGTTTTTTTCCCTTATCTCCCTCCTCTTTGTCTCTTTCCCCCCTCTCTTATCCCTGTGTCTCTTCTCCCCACTCCCTCCCCTGTGTCTCTTTCTACCCTCTCCCCCACCTCTCACCCCTGTGTCTTTCTCCACCCTCTCCCTGCTCTGTGCTGTATGGGTCTGAAACTATTTGCGGGCTTGGGAAATGTATTCATTTCTCCAAGCCCGAAATGTTCTTCCGATTTGCGGCCTTGAAAAAAAATTACGTCTTTACAGCCGCCATTTCTTTCTCTCGCTTAGCCATTTTCAGACCTCCAAAAAATTGAAGAACAAATTAGCTTTCAACCTCACTCACAGGCTCCCTGCCTCTCCCCCTGTGCTGTGTGTCAGGTTGTCAATTCATTTTGTAATCAATTGGCGTCTTTTGAGGGTCTCCGAAAGGCTTTGAAAAAAATGGCAGCCGTTAAAGACGTAATTTTTTTAAAGCCTTGCCTTTTTCAAAGTTGTGTGGGCCTTGGGATGATCATTCATCGCAGGCCTCGCAATGAGCGCCCTTGGCGCTCTTTGCAAGCCTTTTTCTAAGTCGTGCGAGCCTTGCTATGAGCGCCTTTGTTGCTCATTGTGAGCCTTTTTCTAAGTTGCGCGTGCCTTTGGAGCTCATTGCGCATGCGCAAGCCTGTATCTTTTAACATTGCATGACAACAACTCGCCATTACAACTATTATATGTGATACAGATGGGTCAACCAATTTCTTGTCTCCTGCCCCTTAAGTAAAAAAATAAACAGGACCCTCAAGTAGAGAATAAATCATTTATAATAAATAAATAGAAACCGAATCGTATTGTTACTGAATATGGAAATAAATAATATTACAAATGCATGATTTTAGTATTGTGTCTTCACATTTTCTAAAAATGTTGTAAAAACTGATAAATATTTATCTACCAAAAGCAAAGCCATCTGATGTCAAGTTAACATGTTATTGACACCTCTTACATGAACTTTATATTTTTCCTTTCTTTTTTCACAGATGGAACTATTCAACATTCACTTCACAAAGGTTGTGCCGGTGACTTCCCCTGTGATACACGGATCTACCATTCTGTTGGCGGTATATATTTTACACAGAACATAGAATGCTGCTCCGGGAATTGCTGCAATGCCGGGAAGTTTAATGGTACGTGAGCTGACTTATACATTTATAACTACTATTTTCATATTGTCTCTTAATGATGACAGACATTTTGTTTTTGTTTATTTGAGGGTTAGAAACTTGAGAGGAAAGGAAGGAATTGTTTTTTTTCAGATGTGATCTCTATTAACTTTTGTTTTTGTAAAAAAAAACATCCTTTAAATAAAGACATAGAGTAAAGACATACCAATGAATTTACTGATTCAGTGCATTGTTCATATACTTTTTCACTGTCCTGACTCATATAAATTTGAATATGTTAAATTGTCACATTTGGTCTGATCAGAGCAAACCCTAAGACAAGGGTATCTCCAAAAGATTAAAAAATTAAAAATAAAGCAAATTAACAGGCTATCGTCCAATGCATGTGTACACCTGTGCATATGTTTTGTTTGCTGGATTAGAAAATGGGAGAATTAGTATTTTGAAGTATTGAACAGTAGTTTTGTTTATGAATAGGACAATTAAAGTTAACAGTAAGCAATATTCCACTTTATAACATATTTTCTGTATTTACACATTATTAAAATAAATAGATAATATAACTTACTAATGTTCTGGACTTTCTATTTCTCACTACAGATGCAGCAATTCTCATAGTAACAGATCTCCTATGATAGTAAGACCCCCATCTTGCTAATGCTCACATTTATATGAAACACGGGCCCCCACATTACGGTGTATATCATTTCCCTGTGAAATGTCAAAAATGACGGAGCCCTCACCGGTCGCATATGATATACCTGGGACCGAGCGCTCATAGGTCCAGGTCACTGAGAAATGGAAAGCTGGTTAACGAAGCACATGCTTTTTTTAAAAATGCCAACGGATAGTATACCAAAAGCTTTTTAGTACGTCTTATAAAACTCCCAACAATGGCTATCAGTGGCTCTTTAAGCAGCAATTTAATAGTGATTTGCGATCGCAACATTTATGGGCTTGACAGATCAAAAGCTTTGCGGCAACTGAGTTCCAATGTTGACAGCCCATAGGGTTTTTCCCCCTGTAACCCCCAAGAGGCAAATTTAATAGCTGTAAGTCTAGCGGGCTCCTTTACGGGCTATGGGTTTTTACGTTGGGGGAATTTAATAGGGCTGCAAATATGACTTTGTGAATGTGTTCACGATTTTATGTTATAAATACATATATAAATACATTTATATTGTATTCTGACATATTTTGTACAGTTTTAGCATTACATTAGATCCCAGATCAGAGGGTGTCACGCTGGTATTACACGTCCTGTAAGTGCTTTGCTATCATGAGTGTTTATATTACACCGCTCCAATCACCCGGACAGGTTACACCTATATACCGTATATTACAGATCTGCTATGAGATGTAGTCTTATTTAAACGCCTGTTAGTGAATATACAGGAGCATCTATGTTTATACCATGTGTAATAATTTGTTTATTATTCTATACCAGTGCCCCCTGAGGACAGTGAAGACCCCAATGGAAGAGAATGTCCATCTTGCATTCAACTTGGTTTGGAGGAATGTAATGCCACTGAAGTCAGGATGTGCAGAGGGTCTCAGAATAAATGTTTGCATTACATTGGGAAAATCAGAAATCGAGGTAAACATGTTTAATTCCCTGATATTCATACAAGAGTTACATTAGCTTAATTTAGAAAATACATGTATTACCTATAGTGTATTCAACATGATGTATTTATACAGATTACTAAAATAAGACATTTTCATTGCAGATGGCACAGAAACCGACTACAGTATGAAAACCTGTACATCCCCTGAAGTTTGTGACCTAGGATTTGGCAATGTACTTGGAGGCCATGAAATGTTCCACACGGTTTTCAATTGTTCCTAATCACATAATGATTTGCTGCTGTAGCTCTTGGCACAGGACAGTAATAAAAAGTAATAAATATTGTATTGTTCTATGTTATGAATTTATTGTCTTGATTTCGAACCCTATTATAATTTCTGAGGATGCTAAATCTGATGTAAATAATATTAAATCTATCCTTGATACCCTAAGAATGTATTTCATATATCTAACAATAGTCATTTAAATGGAGGCTATTTCAACCAATTTTTAATGTTTGCACATTAACTGGTAAACAATTAGCGATATGCACGTAATATAACGCTAACAAGAAAGATTGCATTATTCTAGGTTGCCTAATATATATAAACAAGTAGAGTAACTTAATATGGATAGTAGTAAAGTCACACATTTTACCATTCATGACCAAGTCATCGGTTAATATATGATATCATCTGTGTTAGTGACCGATGTCAGGAGCGAGTTACAAAACAACATGATGGTTGTATAAGATCTAATGATCCAGTGATAACAATACTTTGTATTTGGTGCACTGTTTTAGTAACCACTAGCCAATATTTCACTTCATATTCTGATATATTGTAACAGGACGATATAATCAGTAACCAATTTGTGTCATTTATCCTTATGCATTTGGATGTCAAGATCCTTTTCATCATGATTAACTATCGATTCCTTGGGACTACTAGATCATATAAGTAAGCATAATTATCATTAGTTATTCATAAGCCATTATGCGAAGGGGTTATTATGCTAAGGGGTTATTTTCAGTCTCTCTGTATAGATAACCATCATTCACTTCCATACAATTGGTTGTCATAATTACTTAACATTCACTTTATCATGATTTCGCATTCATTTTTTCTAAAACATAATTACCACCAGTATGTGTTAGCCATCTTGTTAGAGGGTAGTCATTGCAATGTTTTTCTCCCTCCAATGGTGAGGATTCGCAGTCACTCTGTATAACTCAGTACAAGTAGAATATTCTTTCTTATGTACAGTTTGCAATCCCTTTTATTGCTGAACTTACCGCATATGAGTGTTTTTGTTTACACACTGTTCCCATAGTAATGTACGCTTGTCTATAGCAACCAATGATTGGGTTTGACGAATTCTTGGACACGTCAAATGGCGCACTGATTGCTTCTCAGGACTCCCCCTGATGATGTCAGATTAGTCTGACAAAATGTGCATCTGGGTTTTCTTTTCTTTTGTTTTTTACATTTCATGCATTAGCACGCACTAAGTTTTTCCTCAAAGTGGATTCCTCAATTGTCCATTAGGCTAGATAGTTGGCACCAGTGCGGCACAACTCAAGACTGCCACTAGATAGGGATAGGCTTTGCCAGATAAGGTTCAGTTTGGCTCTATTGGGAATGCCACTAGCTAGCCCTATATTACATTTAAATTGTGGTACATTGAAGTGATTGACAACATTATCATAATTGGTCATAGTACACTACAACCAGTCATGGTGTAGATTAGGCTGCGCAGATCTGGTCAATTCAGTAACAATAATTTTTCAATTATCCTGTTATTATCTATATATGGGCTGTGGTGAGGGGGCGGAAAATTACCTGTCAGAGCTAAGGGCATTGTTTTTATTATTGCTAGTCCAGGATCAATAAATATTATTTTAACAAATCTGAATAAAGGTTATTTTTTAGTATCACTTTTACTATTGTAGTTTTGATTCCTATGATACTATCCAGTATACTTCAATACCTCATAATAAATATTTATGAAATACTATACAACCCAGAATATGTCAAGTTTAATCCTATGTGTATGTGGAAAAGCCTATGGGCCCCATTAAATTGAATTTGACTTGAAATTTGACAGAGCGATAATATTAGACAAGCCCACACCATACATGGCCAACATCCAAATCCGTAAACCCTGATTCCGCACGTTTCATTTGCAGCCGTGAACATGATCAATTAGTCATACTCGTGGTTATGGGTTTAGACAGAGCCAATAGTAAAATACCGTCATCATTACATCACTAAAACATGGAGGTTAGACTTCAATCACTTACGGGTTCTATTAATTACAGAAAGGAGCAGAAAAAAGTACACCTTTAATTCCCAAGACAGCCACCTCCCCCAAAGGAACATCCATGTAAATATCTACAGACAAAAGTCATAACTCAAACCCATATAGTATAAAATATAACTTTTATTAAATATATAAACATAAAATATTAAAATATTCTGCACGTCTCCCAAATAGCACAAAGTAGTGTCATATATCAACCTCACTTGTATACAAGATAATATATATAAAGCTAAGTGTGCTTAATACAAGGTCCAAATACCTATAATAGATATATTCAATATGCAAAGTTATAAATAAAGCACACAAAATAATCAATAGGCTATCTCAACCAGTTTCATTGAAGAGTAGGAAGTATGCAACCAGTAGGTGATGAAATAATGTACCACTGTGGCCCTATTTACATACAAATAGTGGATTAGGCAGATAAGGGCCCACTATTTACCCACTAATCTGCCTATGAAAGGCTAATCTATACTCCCTATCTGGGACTATTCACACCACTGGTGCACTTACCTACTCTCCAATGAATAATAGGTGAATACCATAGCCAGAGGTACAAACACTACAGTGCAGATCTGTTACTCTCTAAGGAGTGATGTCATCATCGGGAGACACGCAGCTCGGATCCGACGCGCCCGTTTCGCGCCAGCTTCCACAGGGATCATAAGAACTGAAGAGGGCGCTTTGGTTTATATAGCGTGAGTAGGACGGTTCAATAAGATCTCTCATCTGTATGTTGTTTGCAATCAACTGTCTTGTGACCAGGGCTATGGAAACAAAAGGAAGTTAGAACTAAAGGTGGAAATGCTTGAATAAGCGCTTAAGGTGGATATATAAAACTGAAATAGTCAAAAATAGACAAAATAAAGTGTCCTCAAACACAATCTTAAATTAGACACAAATAAAGTCTACATAAATAAAGATACAATTGTATCAGATATAATGTAATATTACCAAAGTATCACAGAAGATATTTAGTATAATATTGCTTGTCCCAATTGTATATGGCATTATTAAGTATATCTAGGAGAAATGGGTTTCAAAACAAGGGGATAGATCAGCGGTTCAATAAATTCCTCAATAAATAAAAGGGAAATAACTTTTAATGGTCAAAGTTGAAAATGCTTAATGAAGCGCTTAGGATGGAAATATAAGGTTAGATAAATAAAGTGTCCTAAAAAACAATCCTAAATTGCTCACATATAGACACTGAATATATAAAGATACAATTGCATCAGATACAAAATGATGTTGCTACAATACCGCTAAAGATATTTGAGTGTGGTTATATACAGCAGTAATTGATATATCAAAGAAACATGGATTTCCAAAGCAGGGGGATAAATCAGGGGCTCAAATGAGTCCTCAGTGAAAAAAGGGGGAGATAACTTGTCATGATCAACTACATTGATTATAAATAACATCTCTAACAGTTCCACTTGATCCAATATAGGATTGAATAGAATCTTGTTACAACATGTAAGTAAGATCAAAAAATATTATTATAGTCACTTAGATAGACTACTGGCATACATACAGCCTTTACAAAAATATGCTGAAGTTGTTATATTCATTGAGTCCACCTGGGACTACAGTGTTAAGTAAAGCTATCCATTTGCTTTCTGCCTTGAGTAGTTCTGATTCAAGATTACCTTTTCTTATCCCCAAACTAATTTTTTCCAATACCCAACATTTAAGTATGGGTTTTGAGTGGTGTTTTTCAAAAAAATGTTTCGCTACTGAAGTAAGAGTCTTACCTTTAGCAACATCAGTAATACTATTACGTATATTGCAAAGATGTTCGCCAAAGAGGGTTCTATTAATGCCTTACATCCCTTTCCCTTTAATTTAATATACAGTAATGTGTTTATATTTGCTTTTACAGTGCTACGGACAGGAATCCGCTCTAGTACCCATAGGATTTTTTGCTCCATTTGCTGTTTATGGGCTTAAATGCCAGTGCGTCCTTGGGGAATCGCTGCGATTTAATAGCGATTTGCGATTGTAACATTTACAGGCTTGACAGATTGAAGGCATAGCTGGGACGGAGTTCAGATTTTGACAGCTCATAAGGTTTGTCCGCCTGTAACCAGCAGATCGTTTGCAAGAAGCTAAAAGAGGCCAATTTAATAGCAGTATATTTTGTGGGCTACTTTACGGGCAACGATTTCTAAAATCGTAGCAATTTAATAGGGCTCTAAGATTCAAAACCTAATTATTACCTAATTATTATGTATTTATTTTAGTATCACAATAATATTAAATATATTATTTAAGTGAGTGAAAATATCTGGTGAATTAAAGTGAATTCCATTATGAAACTTATTCCAATAAGAACAATACTCTATGACTAATCCAACTCTAGAGTGATAATGCTACAAAACAAAATATGCGATTTCCTTTGAAAGGCAATTGCAAATATGAAATATAACAAATGCATATTAAAATTCAATTGAAAAAGTTATTACAGTATAAGATTGTTATATTTCAAATTATTTAGATAGATGGATCTTATCAGTACCATAAAGGTAAGTGTAGATTCCTTTGATGATGTTTAATAGAAGGCAGCATAAAAAAACAGGATATAATGGTCTAAGTGTAGATGCTTATTAATCCGAAGTGACCCACATCAAACTGGCATTGACTTACACTAGACTGACTCAGCCTTGAGTGAATACTCCATGACACCTTATGGGACAGATGTCTCTTTCTTCACTGCCTAAGGAGAAGTCCCATGGTCCTGATTCCCATTCTACACTGCGCCTATAAAATCAGCATGAGTCAGTATTAAGGTCTCTCTGGATTATTACCAGAATAAAGTTTAATGTGTTTACATTCTCAGAAATTCTTATATGTAGTTACATTTTTGTTGTAAGTGTACCAGACTTTGTCATATAATGTATATATACATAAATATACATAAACCTATGTTATGGGATATAGCAAAGAGAAAGGAGAAGTTGCAACTGGGGCATAGGGGTGGACACATTTGAATGGGCCTAGGCCACCATAAAACCTAAATACACCCTGCTACTATGTCTAAGGATGCAGCAAAATAGAAGGTGGCTCAAGGTGTTGCTTCACTGGGTTTTTATTATTGGGGTGCTCCCAGGGATCAATTTCAAAGCTATAAACTACCCCAAAGGAGAGAACAAAGGAATCTCCACTCTTCTGCTCTGGACTAGTTCGGCTATCCATGTTGATTATAGTGTATAGTCCTTTTCTTTCTTGATTGAAGCCCATGTCCTCATCTTCTGCGACAGGATATGGCCCTCCCAAAAAAAACAACAACGCTCTATATAAAAAATACTTTAAACTAATGGAGCTCCTCCCAGGAAGAGCTCCCCACTGCAAAATGACAGTTCCTGTGCTTGCTCCAGCATAAAAAATGCATTGGAGAGTTCTAATTAGCTGAAATAGATGTCCATCATTTTAGCAGGGCTTAATTAATGGTGCGGGTCCTTTAAGGACTCGCTCTGAAGGTGACGGTTAATGTTAGGTGCTCCCTGGCTTACAGGGGTTAATGTTAATGTCAGTTTTTTCACAGTGTCAGGGAGTAACTTGTAATTTACTGTCAGGGCAAAACTCAATGAAAATTTATGCCTTGCTTTTTGGCTGTGTTGTGACAGTCACTCCGGGCAGTGACCCGTAATAGTTTGCTCGCAATGTTTTAGGGAAGGGCAATTAACATAGCTAGCTAGGGTTTACTCTGTAGTTAGGACACTCAAAGTTGTTTTTTCAGGGATTAACATAGCGCCCTTAATTTATGTTCTTTATCATAAATTTTTACATCTCTAATATTTGAACATTTTCTTAATGCCATAGCAAGTGGTTCAATACTCAGACAAATATACCTGACATGCAGTGCCCATCTGGTCACCAAGACTCAGACATGACTTAAGGACTGAACAACAATAACAGCAGAACAAAAAATATATCTAAAAATGTGTAAATCCATCAGGTGCTGGGACTTTATATGATTTAGTAGAGTTTACTGATTTTTTGATTTCATCAGTTGTGATTGCGCTATTGAGGGCATCTAAAGATTCGTTATTTATGTTTTTTCAAGGTCCTCATTGATGAGGCTCTCACCTGAAGCCTGGACTAAATGCTCGATGTCCTGAGAATCTGTGTCTCCCAGTCCAGCCGTGGTCACCAGGTCTACTATCTCCGCTATGATAGGCTCTGGCAGTTGCACATCCTTACACATCTCTGGCCAGATCTTTCTCCACACAGCCTTGAGGCACCACTGTATTACCTCCTTCCAGGAAAGATAAATGATGGAAACAGCCTTCATGATGTGCTACTGCTTCATGAAGTCCAACATTGATTGCTTGTACTGACGGTTCAGTGTGTTCAATCAGCTGGCAGAATGTGCGGAGGAGAAAGTATGCCTTGAAGGTCCATCGGCTGGATGAGCAACGTTTTGTTGAGCGGCAGGAACAGGATCTCCACAGGAATGCAGGTGGGCAGCTCAGCCAAGTTAGTCGGGTGGTTCAGAGCATTGTCCATGATGAGCAGTGCTTTCTCTTCCAGTCCCTTGTGCCGACAATAACGTTTCATGGAAGGGCAGAAATGGTCAGTAAACCACTCGCTAAAAATATAAGGGTGATCCATGCCTTCCGTTTTGCCTTCCATATGTCTGGCAAGCTGGACTTGCTAATGGCCCTCATTGCCCTCTGTGTCTGGGAATGGTAGACCAGCAATGGCTTTATCCTGAAGACACCACTGGTGTTCCCACCCACAAGAAGGGTCAGCCTGTCTTTCACAGTTTTAAAGCCTGGTGCTCTCTTCTGCTCCCTGGAGATGAACGTGCGGCTTGCAATCCACTTCCAGAAGAGCCTGGTCTCATCCACATTAAAGACCAGCTCTGGTGGATAGCTCCCTCTTTCCACCACCTTTTTGAAAGAGGCTAGAAAGACCGCACTTGCTGCTTCACCGATGATCCTAATATTGTAGAGGTTGTACCTTTTCTTAAAGTGGTCAAACCTCTACTTGCTGCAAAACTCTCCATCACATCTGGATCTTAACTTTGGATGTGGGCATAAACGGTCTTCGCCTTCTCTGTCACGATGGCCTGGCTGAGAGGCATGTTACGCTCCATCTTGTCATCTATCCAGATGTACAGCCTCTTCTCTGTCTCCTCAAGGGCATAGGACCTGGAGAGGGTAATCTTCTTGGCAGCAGAAGCAGTGCTGACCGTCACTGAAGTGCGGACCTTATCCTTGTTCTTGAGGATAGTGCAGATGGTGGAGGTAGACAGATTTAGATCTGCCCCTATATCCATCTGGCACTCTCCTTGCTCCAGGCAGTCCAGCACTTGAATCTTGACATCCAGAGGAATACTCAGGCACTTGCCCTTGGCCTCAGACATCTGTAAAACAGTACAAAAAATACAATGAATGTAGATTTTATTAGACAATTTACATTATACAAAACAATGAATCAATGACAATACAGTACTCTTCGCTGCACCTTGCCATGGCATGCAGTCTCCAGGATATGGGGGTCCCTGCTGGCAATGGCTCTCTCCACCACGACTTTCTCTCCCTTACAAAAAAACACAATGAATGTTGATTTTATTAGAAAGTTAACAATTAACACAATCACATTATGCAACACAATGGAAACAAAGACAATACAGTACAGTATTCGGATGTTCTCTGCAGGATTTGAGGGTCCCTGATAGCAATCACTCTCTCCAGATGTGACTCTATCTGCATTAAAAAAAATATTAGTCAATTAACAATTAATAATTAATTAATAATTAATTAAAAATCAGATTATTAAAAACAAGGGAACAAAGAAAATATTCTTTACCTTGCCAGTGGATCTTCCAAGTTGGATTTAGCTCTCTCTCTCTCTCTCTCTCTCTTTCTCTCTCTCTTTCTGTCTCTCTCTGGCTGCTTCTCCCACAAAATGGTGACCCTGTTAACGCTATCACACGCTAATAGCGCCAAACGGGGTTCTGCAAGGAAAAAAGAGTGGTATCGTGAAGCAGAGCGTTAAGCAAGGTCCCACAAGGAAAATACAGTGCTTTAGCGGGGTTTTGTGCTCTGCGAGAACAGGAAACAAAAACAGCGCTATAGCGATTCAGCGCTATGGGGAGTAGCGCTAAACGGGGTATACCAGTACATTATAAATATAAATTATAAATTAAATTATTATTAAATTAAATATATAAACATGTATGTTGCAAGTATTAACCCCCCCTTGGCATTTTTTTGTGTTTTGTTGCCCTACATCCTGGCATTAACATGGATTGTTTGAGGATTTGCATCATTTAATTTACAGAACATGCCCACAACTTTGAAGATGTTTTTTTTTAATTGTGAAGCAAACAACAAATAGGACAAAATAACAGAACAAGTCAATGTGCATAACTATTCACCCCCCTAAAGTCAATACTTTGTACTGCTACCTTTTGCGGCAATCACAACTCCAAGTGGCTTTGGATAAGTCTCTATGAGCTTGCCACATCTTATCACTGGGATTATTGCCCGTTCCTCCTTGCAAAACTGCTCCAGCTCCTTCAAGTTGAATGGTTTGCGCTTGTGAACAGTAATCTTTAAGTCTGACTACAGATTGTCTATTGGATTAAGGTCTGGGCTATGACTAGGCCATTCCAACACATTTACATGTTTCCCCTTAAACCCCCCAAGTGTTGTTTTAGCAGTGTGTTTAGGGTCATTGTCCTGCTGGGAGGTGAACCTCCGTCCTAGCCTCAAATCACGCACAGAGTGGTACAGGTTTTGCTCAAGAATATCCCTGTATTTAGCACCATCCATCTCTCCCACAACTCTGACCAGTTTCCCAGTCCCGGCTACTGAAAAACATCCCCACAGCATGATGCTGCCACCACCATGTTTCACTGTGGGGATGGTGTTCTTTGGGCGATGTGATGTGTTGGGTTTGCGCCAGACATAGCATTTTCTTTGATGGCCGAAAAGTTACATTTTAGTCTCATCAGACCAGAGCACCTTCCTCCATACATTTTAAGAGTCTCCAATATGCCTTTTCGCAAACTCAAAATGTGCCATTTTATTTTTTGCTGAAAGTAATGGCTTTCTTCTGGCCACTCTGCTATAAAGCCCAACTCTATGGAGCGTACGGCTTATTGTCGTCCTATGTACAGATACTCCAGTCTCTGCTGTGGAACTCTGCTGCTCCTCCAGGGTTACCTTAGGTCTCTGTGCTGCCTCTCTGATTAATGCCCTCCTTCCTCGGTCCGTGAGTTTTGGTGGGCTGCCGTCTCTTGGCAGGTTTGCTGTTGTGCCATATTCTTTCCATTTGGTTATGATAGATTTGATGGTGCTCCTGGGGATCATCAAATATTTGGATATTTTTTTATAGCCTAACCCTGACTTGTACTTCTCAACAACATTGTCCCTTACTTGTTTGTAGAGTTCCTTGGACGGATCATCCACTAAGACATGGAGAGGGAGCATGGGAGGGGTTTGAAACTTAACCCATCAACTATAATAGTTATAGTAATTGAGAGTTGTTACCGACAACTCGCAAATTACGTGTTTGCTGGAACCCTTGATGAGCCCCAAAGGCGCTCATCGCAAAGCCCACAAATTAGATGGGGGGAGAGAGGCTCGCAATGAGCACCGAAGGCAAATATTGCGTGGCCCGTGATGACCACCGAAGGTGATCATCATGAGCGCCGTAACGGTTGTGCACTGCGCGGTTTATGCCATGTTTGCACACTGCATGGTAGGGTAGTGCATGCCAGGAGGAAAGGAGACACAAGGGAGGGGGAACAGACAGCAGAGGGAGAGGGAGGGGGAGGAGACCCAGGGAACGGAGAGGGAGGGGGGAAAAAACAGGGTAGGAAGACGGGGGGAAGAGACACAGGAGGGACATGGGGGAGAGACATAGGGGAGGGAGGGGGAAAGAGACACAGTGGAGGGATAGGGAAAAGGAAGGGGAAAGGAGAAACATGGTAGAGAAAGAAAGAGAGGGGTGACACCTGTGGGGGGAAGGAGACACAGGGAGAGAGACAAATGGAGGAGACACAGCGGAGGGAGGGAAGAGATACAGAGGAGGGAGAGGGGGGAAGAGACAAGGGGAAGGGATGGGAGGAAGAGGGGAGAAAGCGAAACAGGAGAGGGCGGGGGAGACATAGAAGAGGGAGAGGGTGGAAATGAAGAGGGAGAGGGGGAAATGAGGCATAGGACACAGGGAAAAGAGACACAGGGGAGGGAGAGGGGGAACAGATATGGGAGGGAGAAACACAGGGGAGTAAGGGGAGAACACAGGCAAGGCAGGGAGGTATGGAGACACAGGGTAGGGAGAGGGGGATAGACACAGGATACGGAGAGGGGGGAAGAGACAAATGGAAAGGAGAAGGGGCAGAGACACGGGAGGGAGGGCGGAGAGACACTGGAGGGGGGAGAGACACAGGGAGGGAAATGGGGGAGGAGGCACAGGGGAGGGATGGAGAAGGGGGGAGGAGACACAGGGAAGGCAAAGAGGGGCAAGAGACACAGGAGAGGGAGAGGGGAAAGTAGAGGGAAAGGGGGAAAGCAGGCACAGGAGAGGGGGACAAAAGTAGAGGGGGGAAAGGCTCACAATGAGCGTCTTTGGCACTCATTGCAGGGCTCGCAATGAGCACCAAATGTGCTCTTCACCAGGCCCGCAAGTTCTGTATTGGCAGAGGCCTGCAATGAGTGGCAAAGAGGCCCTTAAAGTAGAGTGGGGGGAGAGGCCCGTGATGTGCACCAAAAGCACTCATTGAGAGGCCGGCAAGTTAGAGGGGGAAAAGTTTGGCCCATAAAGAAGAGGGGGGAGAGGCTTGCCATGAGCGCCAAAGGTTAGGCCCGTAAAGTAGAGGGGGGAGGATTGCCACGAGCGCTGAAGGTTAGGCCTGTAAAGTAGAGCGAGGGAGAAGCTTGCGATGAGCGCCAAAGGCACTTATTGTGAGGCCCGTAAGTTGCGCGTTTGCAGAGGCCTGCAATGAGCGCAGAAGGCGCTTATCGAGAGGCCCGTAAAGTAGAGGGGGGAGAGGCTCACAATGAGCACCAAAGGCACTCATCACGAAGCCCACAAGTTAGAGGGGGCCTCGCATTGTGTGGCAAACAGCAATGCCAGGCTGCAAATTTTATTACCATCATTTTTGACGGGCAAGTCGCTAGTTATTAACTCTAACTCTAAAAACCCTAAAAATAAAACAAAACAAATTAACAAATTTAATAACACACTCACACACAGCACAGGGGGAGAGCCAGGAGGCCTGGGAGTGAGGTTGCAAGCGAAATTGAGCCATATTTGTGTGTTTTCGTCAATCCAAAATTGTCAAAGCAAGGAAATAAATGGCAGACAAAAAAAATTCTGAAACTGGATGAAAATGAGGCTGAACAAAGCCAGGTACACGGGAAAGGGGGGAAATGGTGGAAAGAGACACATGGCATTCCGAAACACAAAACTTGCAGGTTGATGAACCCTGCAACGAGCGGCCCGTACAGTAGGCGGGAGGAAAGGCTTGCAATGAGCGACGAAGGTGCTCATTGTGATCCACGAGTTGAGCAACGAATGTGCTCATCACGGGGCTCAAAATGAGCACCATGAGCGGGAGAGGCTTGCAATGAGCGCCAATATATACAATATATAAAAAAAGGATGATTAAAAACATAATATAAGAACAAGACAACGTATGTGTATGCATCAATGATGTGTTAATCTCAGAACATAATGTGCCATATATTGAACAAAGAAGCATATTGTGCTTTAGAGTTGTAACTTCTTATAAACTGCTTTGTAACAAAATAGTCCCCGAATTAAGCAGAATGTAATGCTTTAACTCACTCAATTATTGCTCAAATAAGTGAGTACTTCAGTTAGTGACATGTTGTAACGGTGAGGTATCCATGAGACACAGTAATATCTGTAGCTTTTCTTCGCCACACACTTCAGCGGCTACGTTAATTGAAAGGCACAACTGCAGTTTATCAATAAAGGGTCCATGCTGTAGTGATGTAGCAGTTAATGACCATGAAAGTTTTACTTTAGTCTGAAATACCTTAAAAGACAGCTGTAAATGCAGTGATTGTTCAATAAACTGTGTGTCGGTATAACTTTTAAGAGTTAGCTTATCCAGAATATATTCATATCATTTATTGGGAATGTGTGGGTAATATCTTTCTTGAGTCGTACCAGTGAGATATTGAGTGGCATCCAGTACTATAATATTTTTTCATTAAATTATTAATATGAGTAAGAAGTCCACCATATTTATTACTGGAAGCAATAAAAGCACTATTTCTTATAAGCAAATTAGGCATTATTTATTTCATCCAAGCGCCCATCCCCATAGTATTTTTTCAAGTTATATTCTGACTTCCAATTATTTATCTTGCATTGCCATTAGTTCGAGAATATTTTAGTAACTTACACTTTCTATAAAATGTTATATTTTATAAGGAATTGTAGTAACTATTAATATAATTCATTTTGAAAGGAGCTAACTAGATGGCATTATATTCTGCTTAATTTGCTATATTTTGTTACATTGCAAAGCTGTTAATCTGTAGCACTATATGCTTTTTTCTATACAGAGCCCCATGAGCCCTTAATTAACCCTATCACTCATGGGGCTCTATACCGAGCCCCATGAGCTCCTAATTAACCCTATTAGTCTCATAAGGGTCTATACAGACCCTTATGGGACACTAATCTATACAGACCCTTATGGGACACTAATTAACCTAATGCAGTTGGGGACCGATCGAGGAACCCCCACTACAAGAGTTAATATGGAGAGGCTGTGGGGACCCTGATACGGACCCCTGCAGCATGGGGACGTGTTTAGGGAGCAGGTGGAGGCATTTGAATCCCGGGGTCGGGCTGCTCCGAGGCAGCACGTATGAGCTTTAGTAGCCCTTACAGGCACTTTTTTGTGCCTGTAGGGATTACTCCGGGGTTCACCCCATAGGTTTAAGGCTACGTGTTACTACGTAGCTCTCTCAGAGACTTTTTTCTGCCGTTTTTTGGGGTCATCTCGTAATGCTGCTGCAAGGAACATACTGAGGAATCGGTCCTTGCAAACAGCACTAAGATGACTTTTGTGAGGGCCAAGGGAACAACAGATTCTAATTTAATATGGCCCTATATTTCTAATTCTTAGTCTTTTTTGTTGTTGTAAATTTATCAGAAAGTAATCCCCACACTGTTCTTAAACAGTTGCAAAAAAACAAAACACTATGGGCCCTATTAAATTCCAGCCTCGTAAATAAGAGGCTTCTACTTAAGCCCTACGTACTGCAAAGTTTCTCTAAGTTCCAATGCTATTAAATTAGCCCTGCTGCGAGCAACGTATGAGCTACGCAGCAGGGCCGTACGTATCTACACTGCGTAAATGTACATGAGGAGTGACAGCCTGCGAGATGATATCGCAGGCTCCCACTCCTCATCAATTGCTGCGGGGGTCCTCACATGAACACCTTGCTGCAGGGGTCCCTAGGAACCCCCGCAGCCCCCACACATTAACCCCTTGCAGCGGGGGTCCTCGATCGGCACCGATTAGGCCACACGCTGCATTTAAAACTTTTAAATTCCCCGGCGCGGCTCCTTAAAGGGGCCGCGGTACACTATTACCCAATCACGGCCGCGGCACTTAAAATTAACCCCCCTCTATGCTGGGGGTCCCCATCGGGACCCCCAAAGTGTCCCCACATAAACCCCCTGCAGCGGGGGGCCCCGATCGGCACCGATCGTCACCCTGCTGCAATTCAATTTTAAATTTCCCGCCTCGCGGGTACTCAAAGGACCGTAAAGGTCCTGAAAGGACTCGCACTAAAAATATTAACCCCAGGCAACTATAATTACCCCATTAACTCATGATGGTCAATACAGACCACCATAAGGCCTAAATTAACCCATTAACTCATGGTGATCAATACAGACCACCATAAGGCCTAAATTACCCCATTAACTCATGGTGGTCAATACAGACCACCATAAGGCCTAAATTAACCCATTAACTCATGGTGGTCAATACAGACCACCATAAGGCCTAAATTACCCCATTAACTCATGGTGGTCAATACAGACCACCATAAGGCCTAAATTAACCCATTAACTCATGGTGGTCAATACAGACCACCATAAGGCCTAAATTAACCCATTAACTCATGGTGGTCAATACAGACCACCATAAGGCCTAAATTAACCCATTAACTCATGGTGGTCAATACAGACCACCATAAGGCCTAAATTAACCCATTAACTCATGGTGGTCAATACAGACCACCATAAGGCCTAAATTAACCCATTAACTCATGGTGGTCATAACAGACCACCATAAATCCTATAATAAACCCATTAACTCATGATGGTCAATACAGACCACCATAAGGCCTAAATTACCCCATTAACTCATGATGGTCAATACAGACCACCATAAGGCCTAAATTAACCCATTAACTCATGATGGTCAATACAGACCACCATAAGGCCTAAATTAACCCATTAACTCATGGTGGTCAATACAGACCACCATAAGGCCTAAATTAACCCATTAACTCATGGTGGTCAATACAGACCACCATAAGGCCTAAATTAACCCATTAACTCATGGTGGTCAATACAGACCACCATAAAGCCTAAATTAACCCATTAACTCATGATGGTCAATACAGACCACCATAAGGCCTAAATTAACCCATTAACTCATGGTGGTCAATACAGACCACCATAAGGCCTAAATTAACCCATTAACTCATGGTGGTCAATACAGACCACCATAAGGCCTAAATTAACCCATTAACTCATGGTGGTCAATACAGACCACCATAAGGCCTAAATTAACCCATTAACTCATGGTGGTCAATACAGACCACCATAAGGCCTAAATTAACCCATTAACTCATGGTGGTCAATACAGACCACCATAAGGCCTAAATTAACCCATTAACTCATGATGGTCAATACAGACCACCATAAGGCCTAAATTAACCCATTAACTCATGGTGGTCAATACAGACCACCATAAGGCCTAAATTAACCCATTAACTCATGGTGGTCAATACAGACCACCATAAGGCCTAAATTAAACCATTAACTCATGGTGGTCAATACAGACCACCATAAGGCCTAAATTAACCCATTAACTCATGGTGGTCAATACAGACCACCATAAGGCCTAAATTAACCCATTAACTCATGGTGGTCAATACAGACCACCATAAGGCCTAAATTAACCCATTAACTCATGGTGGTCAATACAGACCACCATAAGGCCTAAATTAACCCATTAACTCATGGTGGTCAATACAGACCACCATAAGGCCTAAATTAACCCATTAACTCATGATGGTCAATACAGACCACCATAAGGCCTAAATTAACCCATTAACTCATGGTGGTCAATACAGACCACCATAAGGCCTAAATTAACCCATTAACTCATGGTGGTCAATACAGACCACCATAAGGCTCTATTTAACCCCATCAGTCCCATAAGGGTATATTATTACCATTATGGGCCTGTTACAACCCAACATTAACCACATAAGTGCCATGATGGTCCTCAAGGACCATCATGACACTAACTACAAACACTACACTATAACCCCCAATAAACCATTTAATCTAAACTAACCCCCCTCTACACTAATCTATTAACACTTACACTACCTACCTACACTACCTAACCCCTAATAAACCTCCCCAACACTCTAATTACAAAAAACAAAAAACCTACAGTACAGAAAACAAAAAACCTACAGTACAAAAAACCTACAGTACAAAAAACAAAAAAACCTACAGTACAGAAAACAAAAAACCTACAGTACAAAAAACAAAAAAACCTACAGTACAGAAAAAACAAAACAAATTACAACCCCACCCCCCACTACAGAAAACAAAAAAATTACACACCTGAAAAGGAAAGACAGATAAACACAATACAATACATACATATAATACATTACATACATTACATACAATACATGACATTACATACATTACATATAATATATTACATATAATATATTAAATATAATATATTACATATAATATATTACATATAGTCCAAATCAAATACCCCCTATCTATCTAACATACAATCTATTTAATTTAAATTAAATCCTAACTATAGCAAATACATCCCCCTATCTATCTAATATACAAAAAATCCTAACTACATACACAGACCCTTATTGTAAAATAAAATAAAATAATTACAGTCCTAACTACATACACAGACCCTAATTCTAAAATAAAATAAAATAATTACAGTCCTAACTACATACACAGACCCTTATTCTAAACTAAACTAAAATAATTACAGTCCTAACTACCCAGACCCTAATTCTAAGCTAAAATCAATAAATTAAGACCACTTACCTTTAAGATGTTGCTTCAGATCACTAACCTATGGGTCAAAAAAAAAAAAAATTAGTACAAAACATTAACATCCAATAAATAAACATTCTATACATTCTAAATATTCAACTCACCTTTACAGCATGTCCCGTCACAGTTTAGCTCTTTCGGCGCGGCCCTGTTAAAAAAAAAACACAATACATGAATACATTAATACAATATATAAACAATAAATAAAATACACAAATAAACATCTCAATATACATTTAACTTACCTCCCCGCGATGTCCCCGGCCTTCTCTCCTTCACCCAAAAAAAAAAAAAACTAACGGAGACCTCCCCGACGCTAATGAACCTCCCGGAGTCGTTTCCGGGAGGAAATTGGCATTGGCGGCTTGTGATTGGCTGAAAAAGCTGTCTATCAATTTCAGCCAATCAAAAGTCGTCAATGTGTGAGCCAATCAGGATGGGATACACCCCAATATCCCACCCTGATTGGCTAAAACACTTGTCTATCTTTCTGGGAACCAATCACAACGCTCAGATGCCTTCAGCCAATCACTATGGGATACACCCCCACGGAGTGATTGGTAGAAGACATCTGGGCATCCTGATTGGCTCCTACATTGACGACTTTTGATTGGCTGACAGCTTTTTCAGCCAATCACAAGCCGCCAATGCCAATTTCCTCCCGGAAACGACTCCGGGAGGTTCATTAGCGTCGGGGAGGTCTGCCAGTGCAGACCTCCGTTAGTTTTTTTTTTTTTTTAGAGCACGGATGGTTCCGCGGCCCAGCCGGGGCTGAAGGAGAGAAGGCCAGGGGCATCGCGGGGAGGTAAGTTAAATGTATATTTAGCAGTGGCGGCTGGTGACTTTTCAAGTTGGAGGGGCGACAGGGCGAAACATAGCCACTCCCCCTTTTTCAAACCACACCCATTTTTATAACTCCTCCCCCTGACGTCATAATGACCTTTATAAGCCCCGCCCAATGACCTTATGCTTGTGAAGCCATTGAAATACATGATCTGCAATGCAGAAATGTCAAGAAGTAAAGTAACAATGTGTTAAATTCATTGGTATACAATATAGATTGAAAAAACTCATGTGACAAGACTACAGCAATATCATAATTGCACCTATACGTATTAACAGAAAAATTAAAGGAGTGACACCTACCATTAGTCGGCTCTTCTTCTCAGGGTATTCATGTTCATTAAGTTGACCAATGAGTAGAAACAAATCTGCAGCCACATAGGGTTTGCACCTGGGGTTGAAAGAAAACAAGCAAATCAATCAGACCATTCAAGAACAAAACCATACTTTCAAAACCTTAAAAGACCAAGTGGAACCATATAGGCCCCAAACATACCTTAGAAGACCAAGTGTGACTATATAGGCCCCAAACATACCTTAGAAGACCAAGTGTGACTATATAGGCCCCAAACATACCTTAGAAGACCAAGTGTGACTATATAGGCCCCAAACATACCTTAGAAGACCAAGTGGGACTATAGGCCCCAAACATACCTTAGAAGACCAAGTGTGACTTTATAGGCCCCAAACATACCTTAGAAGACCAAGTGTGACTATATAGGCCCCAAACATACCTTAGAAGACCAAGTGTGACTATATAGGCACAAAACATACCTTAGAAGACCAAGTGTGACTATCTAAGCCCCAAACATACCTTAGAAGACCAAGTGTGACCATAGGCCCCAAACATACCTTAGAAGACCAAGTGGAACTATATAGGCCCCAAACATACCTTAGAAGACCAAGTGTGGCCATATAGGCCTCAAACATACCTTAGAAGACCAAGTGTGGCCATATAGGCCTCAAACATACCTTAGAAGACCAAGTGTGACCATAGGCCCCAAACATACCTTAGAAGACCAAGTGGGACCATATAGGCCTCAAACATACCTTAGAAGACCAATCAGCACTGCATAGGCCCAAACCAGTGGATCTTGGGATTCAAGAAAACAACAACATTTCACTTCTGTTTAGACCACACAATAATCAATGTCAAACAAACACGTTGAATTAGCATATGGATAACCATATGAGCAGTAACGCCACGCCAAGGCTTCAACAATTGTTACTGACCATTCACACACCTTTCATAGCTCCTTCAATATGCACACCCACACACCATTCATACTTTACTTACCACTAGTTATTTTTGGTAGTGAGGTGGTGCCATTTCTGAGAACTTTACGTACCCTTGAAGGTGCCTCCAATTCCTTCAAACCAATGCATTTAACCGGTACAGGGCCATGGTGCTTTTTAATTACTTTTTTGATCCTCTTCAATGTGGAGAAGCATCTTTCTGGTTCTTTAGTAGTCTTCGTTGTTGTAAGCAGGATTCCTTATAGCTTCACTCACTCTGTTAAATTATGTAGATTAAATTGATGCTAAAGTTGCTGCAGAGCAACAGCACTTGTACAGACATGGAATTCTTGCTTCCTGTACACAAGTGACAGCTACCCTTGGAAGTGCCTCCAATTCCTTCAAACCACGCCAAGGCTTCAACAATTGTTACTGACCATGCACACACCTTTCATAGCTCCTTCCATATGCACACCCACACACCGTTCATACTTTACTTACCACTAGTTATGTTTGGTAGTGTGAGGTGGTGCTGCTTAACGCAGTTTATCTTTGCACACCTTGGGGGTATGCATTCTTCTTTGCTTCAATCACTTGTGTTTTAATTTTGCACGGCGATCTTTCAAAGAACAAAACTTCTCAATGGTTTTTTCATTGAAGTGTGGGATCTCGGAAATCAGTTGCTTTTCCATTGAGAGCATCGCCAATGCATTCAACCGCTCCAGGGACATGGTGCTTCTTAAAAAGGTTTTTATCCTCTTCAATGTTGAGAAGCATCTTTCTGATTCTGCAGTAGTCATTGGTGTTGTAATCAGGATTCTTAATAATTTTACTGTTTCTGTGAAATCATTCTGCAGATTAAATTGATGGAAAAGTTTGTGCAGAGCAACAGCACTTGTACAAGTATGAAACTCTGTCTTCCCATACAGAAGTGACAGCTCAGTGCGTAATTGTTCCTTCTTCAGTATTGGATATGCTTGCACGGTGTCTTCCAGAGCTTGGGTTGGAAAGCAAGTGTCATGGGTTTTATACAAGTCACTTTGAACAAGTTTGGCACTGACTAGGTGATTTGAAAATGAAAAACGTTCTTTTGCATGAACCACCACTATGTCACATACCTCTCTTGAAAGTTGTCTCAAGGTTGAGATCTCCGCACTCCGTCTGTTGACTGTTAGATCGCTTGGCAAACTTGCTTCTATCTCTTCCACAGAATTACGGATTTTCTGGATGCTGGCGACAAAGTCTTCTGTGACTTTTTTGATATAAACAGTATCCGTGTCTCGCTTCTGAAGCTGACTATAGAGGATGTCAACATGTGGCATTATTAAATGAAATAATTTAAGGAAGTAAAGGAACTCCCTGTCTTCCAGTATTCCAATGAAACCTGCGGCTTCCCGTATAGATGTTGGATCAAAGTTTAGACATGCTTCAATTGTCTGGAAACACTCAAGTAGCGCATCTCTGTTCTCGTAGATTACGTTCACGGTCCTAACGTTGAAGTTCCATCGTGTCGGTGCACCTCTTGGAAGTCTTCTACCAACTACCTCATCCAGAACTCCAGTCCTTTTTGGAGAGCGTGAAAAAAAAGATGGTATACCGCCTATGTTTGAAAAAAAAACTCTAACTCTTCCAATCCTTGAAACTGCTTTCTCCATTATTAGGTTCAGTTGGTGAGCATAGCAATGGACGTAGTGTGCGTTCGGGTACACGTCTTTTATTTTTCTTTGAACTCCTCCTTGATCTCCACGCATCACACTGGCACCATCATAGCTTTGAGCTATGAGTTTCTTCTTGTCTTCTGGCTCTGGGAGAACAGTATTCAGTGTTTCCAGCACAACAGCAGCAATGGAGTCTGCATCCGTTGATTTCATTTCCGTGAAGCCATCAAATCTTTCCACCACTTGATGCTTCTTGTCAATGTAGCGATAGACTACAACGCACTGTGTCCTAGCGGAAATATCGGTTGTTTCATCCGCTTGGATTGCCACAAACTGGGCTTCCTTAAGCTCTTGGTGAATCACTTCCTTTATAACTTCATGCATGCAGTCCAGTAGCTCATTCTGCACGGTTTTGGAAGTGCCCTTAAACACAGTTGCAGTCTTCAAATGCTGTTCCATTGCACTATCGATACTGCCAACCAAATCCACCAGGCCTCTAAACACTCCTGGATTTAGCGATGTTTCACTCTCGTCGTGTCCTCTTAATGCCAGTTCAAAGGCGCCACAAAAGCGAACACAATCAATTATCTTCGAAAGGATGTACCGGTTCTTAGCCACTTCTTCGTTGTGTTTTTGAATGCTGACTTGGTATCCTTGGTCCAGTTGAACAGCAATGTTCGCCTGTCCAAGCATCTCAAACTTGATCCTGTTATCCAAGTGAGCTTTAGAACTTTTGTGTTTTGCCAATTTGTCAGCTAGATGTTTGACGTCAGTCACTCCAGTTTTGGTCCAAGCAGCGTCACCACCAAATAGGATGCATGGGAAACAATATAAGGACTTCCTAGAAACGCTTCCAGAAAGCCAGTCGTTCTTCTTGTACCATTCAGTATTGAAATTACGGACATATTGCTTCCCTCTATCTCTTGCGATTTGCTGCAGATTTATCTCTGGTTGGTCAGCTCCTAACCGTTTTACTTCCACCTTCTCCTCATAGGTTAGGGTGGCGAAAGGCTTCACAAGTAGAGAGTCAATAGTATTCATTTCTGATATTGATACCAATAAAAGAAAGAGATCACGGTATATTAATTTATATTATGTCACAAAATTACTTTAAAATAACAGTGTGTTGATTTCATTGGTATACATTACAGATTGCAAACCCTCATGTGACAAGACTACATCACCATCAAATTTGCACCTATACACATGGACAGAAAATTAAAGGCAATGATACTCACCAACAGTTGACTCTCCTTCTCGGGGTATTCACGTCCAGTAAGTCAACCAACGAGTCCAAACAAATCTGCTTTCACAGATAGTTTGCACCTGGGCGGTGATAGAAAACAACAAAAAAAACATTAGAAATCTCAAGACCCAAACCGTAACTTTTAAAACCTTAAAAGTCCAAGTGTGACCATATACTCACCAACAGTTGACTCTCCTTCTCGGGGTATTCACGTCCAGTAAGTCAACCAACGAGTCCAAAGAAATCTGATTCCACAGATAGTTTGCACCTGGGAAGTTATAGAAAACCAAAAAAAAAAACATTAGAACGTTTAAGACCCAAACCGTAACGTTTAAAACCTTAAAAGAGCAAGTGTGACCATATAGGCCCCAACCGCACCTTAAAAACCTTAAATAACAAATTGGGACCATATAGGCCCCAACCGCACCTTAAAAACCTTAAATAACAAATTGGGACCATATAGGCCCCAACCGCACCTTAAAAACCTTAAATAACAAATTGGGACCATATAGGCCCCAACCGCACCTTAAAAACCTTAAATAACAAATTGGGACCATATAGGCCCCAACCGCACCTTAAAAACCTTAAATAACAAATTGGGACCATATAGGCCCCAACCGCACCTTAAAAACCTTAAATAACAAATTGGGACCATATAGGCCCCAACCGCACCTTAAAAACCTTAAATAACAAATTGGGACCATATAGGCCCCAACCGCACCTTAAAAACCTTAAATAACAAATTGGGACCATATAGGCCCCAACCGTACCTTAAAAACCTTAAATAACATATAGGCCCAAAAAAAAAAAAAATAATAATATATAAATATATATATATATATATATATATATAAATATATATATATATATATATATATATATATATATAAATATATATAAATATATATATATATATATATATATATATATATATATATATAAAAATTAATATCAATATATCACAATAAATAAATATATATATATATATATATATATCAAATTGATATATATATATATATATATATATATATATATTTATTTATTGTGATATATTGATATTAATTTTTATATATATATATATATATATATATATATATCCAAATATATATATATATATATATATATATATATATATATATATAAAAAATTACACATAAATATACATAAACATATACATACAACAATATATATTAATTGATATTTATTATTTGATTAATTGATGTTCTTTATTACATGGTATATTATATTGTTCATGCATTTCTATTACACTTTATTTGTTATACATATTACAGTGCTATTTTTTGGCTATACATGTTACAGGATATTATCCTGTAACATGTATATCACATAAAATAGCCCTGTAATATGTATAATACATACAGGGTCAAACAAGTTCACACTAACCTTTTTTACCCTTACAGGCTTCCATACCTGCTTGCTGATTTGCTAATTTTTTAAAGACTCTCATTGGTTGAAATCGATGTCAATCAAAAATTTCAGCCAATCAGAGTCCTTCAAAAATTAGTATATATAGCAGACCGTGGGAAAAAAAACAATTAATCGCGGGAGGGGCTCCTTGTAGGAGGAGCTCTTTTAGTGTGTTGTTTTTTTTTTTTTTAGAGCGTCGTTTTTTTTTTGTGGAGGCCTCTTTCAATGGGCCAGAATGGATGGATGGACAATGGCTTCAATCAAGATTGGATTATTTTTGATCATTGGCTTCAATCAACATGGATTATTTTATTTTTGATCATTGGCTTCAATCAACATGGATTATTTTATTTTTGACCATTGGCTTCAATCAACATGGATTATTTATTTTTCATGACTATATCCAGAGAGGACAGAAGGCCAACGCTGGAGGGGTCAATTTTACAGGTAAGTATGTGCTGTTGTTTATTTTATTTTATTTTTAATATTTGTTTAAAGCTGTTTATTTTTGTATAAAAATGTGTTACTAACTGTACTAACAATGTGTTAGCTTACTGTTTAATTGTAATAATGTTTCATTGTTTTTACTTTTTACTGTATTTTTTTTTCCCTTCCCTTATTTTTATTTTATCTTTAGAAGTGACAGGCACATATACATGCCTGTTACTTCTAAAAATGGAATAAAAATAGGGGGGGGGGGGGGTAGGTAGTTTGTTCATCCAGGGTGGGGTCGGTCACGGTCAGGCGCCCATCGGTCGCCCATAGGCCACGACCAGGGGTGGCACAGGCCTCATGGGGGTGAACATCCACCCCCATGTGGCCTGGTCAACCCCGCTCACTGCCCGAATACCCGGGGTAGCATAGGCCGCATCGGGGTGGTGCCGGGGGCCCGGTGGTGATCGGGCCTCGGGGGTGGCATAGGGTGGCAACATGGAGGTCATCAGGGGTGGCACAGGCCTCATCAAGGGGGTGATCCGATCACCCCCATGTGGGCCTGTGCCACCCCGCTCACCACCCGACTACCCCGATCCCGTGATCGGTGTAATCCGGTGGTGGCATGATGGCATAGCTAGGCTAGCATAGGGCAGGCCTGATCGGGGGTGGCACAGGCCACATGGGGGTGATGGCTGGGGTCGTCGGTGGTAGTTGGTGGGTGGCTGGGTAGGTGGCACTGGCAGGCTAGGCAGGCATAGTGGGGGACTGGGGGTAACTGGTCACCCCTAACTTTTATTAGGGGCTACTAGGGGTTTTGGTTTGGCCAGGGGCAGGGCAGGTGCCAGGCAGAGGCAGGTGTAGACTTACTGTGTTAGGCAGGCAGAGCAGATGAGTAGATTCAGCCAGGGAGGTCTCTCAGTCTCAGCGCGAGCAGGGTCAGGAAACAGAAAGGGGGAAGGGACAGGGAACTGGTGGTTTTATTGACTGTATCAGTCAATCAAAATTTAAACTCGAGGCCCTATTTGCTGGCGGGCGCTCAGGGCTAACGGTCTGGGTGGGTTTAGATTGATCACTTAGTAACTGGACAGCCTTCCATCATTGATTGGTCAATGATGGAAGACTGTCATTTATTAATTGATACATTTATGACCGCCCATGCATATCGTCACTGTGATGGTGGGCGGCATGCATTAACGGTCAGGGACAGGGGGCCAGGCCAGGACTCATTGAAGAGAGAGAAGAGTCTAAAGGTTAGTGTACACAGTGTATAACTATTGTAATTTGATCACACAGGGTGCAGGCAGGGGGCGATAGATACACACTTACAGCATTAGTTAATGTAGCGCAAGGGTTATTTTAAAGTGACAGTGTCCCTTTTCTAACTTTACTTCATTTTTAATACTATTTAGACTTGAAATGATGATGTACACCTTATATTTATTTGTTTTTGGGTTATACTAATACATTGTTGTGTTTTTTTTATTGCAGGGTGAAGAAAATATTTGGGGGGGCGTTTGCCCTGACGCCCCAATGGACGGGCCGCCCCTGATATTTAGATGTTTATTTGTGTATTTTATTTATTGTTTATATATTGTATTAATGTATTCATGTATTGTGTTTTTTTTTTTAACAGGGCCGCGCCGGAAGAGCTAAACTGTGACGGGACATGCTGTAAAGGTGAGTTGAATGTATAGAATGTATAGAATGTTTATTTATTGGATGTTAATGTTTTGTACTAATTTTTCTTTTTGTTTGACCCATAGGTTAGTGATCTGAAGCAACATCTTAAAGGTAAGTGGTCTTAATTTATTGATTTTAGCTTAGAATTAGGGTCTGTGTAGTTAGGACTGTAATTATTTTATTTTAGTTTAGAATAAGGGTCTGTGTATGTAGTTAGGACTGTAATCATTTTATTTTATTTTAGAATAAGGGTCTGTGTATGTAGTTAGGACTGTAATTATTTTATTTTATTTTAGAATAAGGGTCTGTGTATGTAGTTAGGACTGTAATTATTTTATTTTATTTTAGAATAAGGGTCTGTGTATGTAGTTAGGACTGTAATTATTTTATTTTATTTTAGAATTAGGGTCTGTGTATGTAGTTAGGATTTTTTGTATATTAGATAGATAGGGGGATGTATTTGATATAGTTAGGATTTATTTTAAATTAAATAGATTGTATGTTAGATAGATAGGGGGTATTTGATTTGGACTATATGTAATATATTATATGTAATATATTATATGTAATATATTATATGTAATGTATGTAATGTCATGTATTGTATGTAATGTATGTAATGTATTATATTTAATATATTATATGTAATATATTATATGTAATAAATTATATGTAATATATTATATTTAATATATTATATGTAATATATTATATGTAATATATTATATTTAATATATTGTATGTAATGTCATGTATTGTATGTAATGTATTATATTTATTATATGTATGTATTGTATTGTGTTTATCTGTCTTTCCTTTTCAGGTGTGTAATTTTTTTATTTTATGTAGTGGGGAGTGGGGTTGTAATGTATTTTTTTGTTGTCTGTAGTGGGGGGTGGGGTTGTAATTTGTTTTGTTTTTTTCTGTACTGTAGGTTTTTTGTTTTTTGTAATTAGAGTGTTGGGGAGGTTTATTAGGGGTTAGGTAGTGTAGGTATGTAGTGTAAGTGTTAATAGATTAGTGTAGAGGGGGGTTAGTTTAGATTAAATGGTTTATTGGGGGTTATAGTGTAGTGTTTGTAGTTAGTGTCATGATGGTCCTTGAGGACCATCATGGCACTTATGTGGTTAATGTTGGGTTGTAACAGGCCCATAATGGTAATAATATACCCTTATGGGACTGATGGGGTTAAATAGAGCCTTATGGTGGTCTGTATTGACCACCATGAGTTAATGGGTTAATTTAGGCCTTATGGTGGTCTGTATTGACCACCATGAGTTAATGGGTTAATTTAGGCCTTATGGTGGTCTGTATTGACCATCATGAGTTAATGGGTTAATTTAGGCCTTATGGTGGTCTGTATTGACCATCATGAGTTAATGGGGTAATTTAGGCCTTATGGTGGTCTGTATTGACCATCATGAGTTAATGGGTTAATTTAGGCCTTATGGTGGTCTGTATTGACTATCATGAGTTAATGGGTTAATTTAGGCCTTATGGTGGTCTGTATTGACCATCATGAGTTAATGGGTTAATTTAGGCCTTATGGTGGTCTGTATTGACCATCATGAGTTAATGGGGTAATTATAGTTGCCTGGGGTTAATATTTTTAGTGCGAGTCCTTTCAGGACCTTTACGGTCCTTTGAGGACCCGCGAGGCGGGAAATTTAAAATTGAATTGCAGCAGGGTCACGATCGGTGCCGATCGGGGCCCCCCGCTGCAGGGGGTTTATGTGGGGACACTTCGGGGGTCCCGATGGGGACCCCCAGCATAGAGGGGGGTTAATTTTAAGTGCCGCGGCCGGGATTGGGTAATAGTGTGCCGCGGCCCCTTTAAGGAGCCGCGGCGGGGAATTTAAAAGTTTTAAATGCAGCGGGGGGCCTGATCTATGCAGATCGGGGACCCCCCCCTGCAATGGGTTTATGTGGGGACACTTCGGGGGTCCCGATGGGGACCCCCAGCATAGAGGGGGGTTAATTTTAAGTGCCGCGGCCGGGATTGGGTAATAGTGTGCCGCGGCCCCTTTAAGGAGCCGCGGCGGGGAATTTAAAAGTTTTAAATGCAGCGGGGGGCCTGATCTATGCAGATCGGGGACCCCCCCTGCAATGGGTTTATGTGGGGACACTTCGGGGGTCCCAATGGGGACCACCAGCATAGAGGGGGGTTTATTTTAAGTGCCGCGGCCGGGATTGGGTAATAGTGTGCCGCGGCCCCTTTAAGGAGCCGCGGCGGGGAATTTAAAAGTTTTAAATGCAGCGGGGGGCCTGATCTATGCAGATCGGGGACCCCCGCTACAAGAGGTTAATGTGGGGGTGCTGCAGGGGTCCTGATAGAGACCCCTGCAGCATGGGGATGTGTATAGGGTGCAGGGGGGAGCCTCACACTGCTGTCTCGGGCTGTTCCGAGGCAGCACGTAGAGGCTTTCGGATCCCTTGCGTGGACTTTTTGTCCACGTAGGGATTCTTACGATATGCGAGACTCGTGCATAGATTTAAGACTACGTAGCTCTCTCGGAGCCTATTCTCGGCCATTTTCTCGCAGTCATATCGCAAAGCAGGCTGCGAGAGATTCGGTTCTCGCAAACAGCAGGAAAACTGCCTTTTGCGAGCACCGAGAGAACTACGAGGGAGAATTTAATAGGGCCCTATATGTATGGTGCAGGTGCTCCTATGGTCAAGCCTTTAAATAGCTATACAACTATACAACTAAATAGCAACTAAATAGCTATACAAGCTATAAAAAAAAAAAAAAAAAAAGAAAATTGACCAAGTAAGGAGAGTAGGAACATCTATAAACTTAACCTTTAAATGTATATTAAAATGTCCCTGTTTTTAACTTTTTCAAAATTAACACATAGAGCCCTATCAAATTGTCAAATTCACAATTACCGAAAGCCTTTAATGTAGAAAGCAAAAGTTAGTGATTTTGAATTGGCCTCCTCTATCTACCGGGAATCTATTTGCAAGCTACAAGCTGAAAATTCTTATGGGTTGCCAAAACCGGACTCTAAGCCTTTGATCTTTTAAGTCTGCAAAACTTACAATCGCTAAAATTGCAAATGTCTATTTAATTGCTACAATTCCTCAAGCCCGCAATTGCCTTCAAACTCGTAAATGGCAAATGTAGCAAAACATTATCTGAGTATGAGAGAGGACTCGCACGGGGGTTAAAAATCCGATCGTAACACTACAAAAGCAAATAAAAACACAATACTGGACATTAAAATACAGGGAAAGCAATGTAAGACATTAGAATTAATTGCACAACTGTCTTAAGCTCGTAACACTGCAATACATTTTTTTTCCAAGTTTTATCAATTTTGGGAATTAAGAAGTTAATACATATCAGGCTATCCACATGGACTATAAGAGTTTGGCCATTCATTTTTATAAATTTTTACGTTGCTGGATTGCGAGCCCGACCGCACATCGGATGTCTAAACGGTAATTGATTGATGTTTTAATGCCATGTTTTACTGATGTCATGATGACGGTCACATTTACTATTGGCTGTTTCTAAATCGTAACTTACGGCATTGCTTAATTGATCATGATCATGCTCTGAAATGCTACATACGGTTACATGGTTTACGGATTTGGCTTTCGGCCATGTAATTGTGGGCTTGTTCAAATAAATCTCTGTAACTGTTGCAGTTTTCTAACCTGCAAATTTACGGCCTGTATGAAGGAAACTGCTTGGAATTTAATGAGGCCCATACTGTTTATATCAGAAACACACAGTACATTGATTCATTCTATAAACAAACAGATATATTTAAAAAAAATAGTTTTCACATCCCCGAAGGGGCCTACATAGATACCTTGTACTAACCAACAGAAAAACTGCATTTGAGTACGTTTTTAACCCTACGCTGACCTTCAAGCCAAAAGCAGGACAGTGCAGAAACCCAGAGCAGCATTGCCTGATCAGCTTCCTCGTGGTGGGAACAAAAGATGACACATCCCATTATAATTATTATTATTATCCTTTATTTGTAATGCTCCAACATATTCTTTAGAGCTATACAGGGTAAGTATGTCAAAAAATATTTTTAAAAATTGCAAAAGAATAGAGGGTCCTGTTATTGAGCTTAAAATCAAGTATAAAGTGCATTCCTTAAAGCACCTAACAAGATTGAAAACTTTAGGGCATGGGTGAGGTATTGAAGGGTGAGGTACATAGTATTGTGCATATTAAGGCTGATGGTGAAAAGCTTTGTTAAAGAGATGATCAGCCCCAGATGCTAATTTAGCTTTGATTTACAGGTGTATTCCTTATTAAAATCAACTGCCAGAAAACCGAATAAATTGGCAAACTTTAGGATAAGATTATTAAGGTTTATTTTATACATACACTACCTATTCTCCTCTATCAGATGCATCTATAATCCATGGAAAACCTGTAAACTATTTCCTGGATATATGACACCAGTGTATGTCTGGTTCTTATCTCCACCTTATACCATTGTTGTGGTTTATATAGATATGGGGTGGGCAAGCTTGGTCCTGGAGGACCACACACAGGCCTGGATTTGATAATAGTCAATCACTTCTTCAGTCATCCTGATTGACTCACCTGTACGCAGAAAGAATATATTCAAATCCAGGGCCGTGTGCGGCCCTCCAGGACCGAACTTGCCCATCCCTGCCATAGAGTTAAATAACTGATTTGGGAAGCTTTATATTACTGTAGGGGGGCGTTCCTTTAAGATCCCCTGATGAGACCGCTGTGATCATGATGTTTTACTCTTACATCAGGCAAATACATGATTAACCAAGGACAGTGTGTGTAGAATTGGCTGTCAGAATGTTATATGTTGTGTATTATAGGGAACCTGAGGGATACATAGACCTTAGTAAAGAGCAGAAGCTAATGATCCCCTCAAGAAGCTGGGTAAAGGAGAATAGTGTATACAAGATTACAAGAGCCTGGATCATATAATAGTTTTTCAGGTACCCATGCCAGCTTTTCTATTAGTGTGGTGTTATATGGAAACATTATAATAATTCAAACTTAATGTTTTTAAAGTAACTTGAGAATGGCATATTCAAGGCCATAAGAACCTGTATTATATAAAAAGTGCTTTCAGGTGTCTTCATCAGTGTTATTATTAATGTTGATTTACACGGACTGGAGAATAGAGCATTGAACATAATAATAATAATTTAGATTAAACCTAACCCTTTTAAATACCTTGAATCAGGTTCATTGTTCATGTGTCTAAAACTCTGAGGGCCTCATTCAATTGCGATTTGGTCAATTGAATAGGGCTCTATATAAGCACATAGCATATTTTTTTTACAAAAGTTTTTAGTTAGTGAACTTCTATCCAAAAGCAAGGTCTTCACTAACTAAAAACTTTTGTAAAAAAAAAGAGCTATGTGCTTATATAGAGCCCTATTCAATTGGCCAAATCGCAATTGAATGAGGCCCTGAGAGTCTATCAAAAGATTTAATAAGCATTTAAAGATACAGATATGGAGCCTCGTTCAATTGCAAGCCCGTAATTATTTGTAACCTGACTTTTTGGCTGGGGGTAACATTTAGATGTATTCAGTTGTCACTAATCCTTAATTACAGGCTCACATCCTCCAGACATAAACATGAACTCGTAAGTAGCACTGCCGGGAGACTGATCATATGAAGGGCGGAAAAGTTAAACAAGTTGGTAATTGCCTGACCTTGTCACAGCCCAAGGAACCAATAGGAACTGTAGAACACCAATGAACGCCACAGGAAAGGCCTTTAAAAACTTCCGGAAATTGTATTTACCTGACTGTAACTGAAAAAGTCAACACATAGGTCTAGGCATTGGTGATTTTCAGTGTTTTGGAGTGAGAGAAGGAACTGTATTACAAGTTGTTTTGTTGTTTTGACTACTGATAAATATTAACACTTAATTTGCAACACTCATAATTATTGATATCACATAATTTACACATATAGCTATATAGTAGATAGATATAGCTATACATAGGGTTAGGCCACAGTACATCTAATGCAGCTGTTGCTGCATTGGGATATGCCAACAGGAATGTGAGGTCTGTCAAGCACAGATATGATGACAACCATATCAAGGTAAAAAGGAAGATGGCAGAGGAGGCCAGAGCAGCCGTGCAACGGGTGGTGGACCAGCACCTGTTATAAACTATATAGAGTGGGAGAGGACCTTGAGGGAGTGGATCAAGCCAGCAGCAGTTGTGGGCCTTCCAGGACTGTTTGACATGGCTGAGGAAAGCACGTCATGAGAGGGCGACAGAGAGGAAATTGGCCTGACGTGCCCATTTTGTGTAGACTTCCTGCATCCAGGCCTGTATCCAGATGGAGGAGACTCTGTTTAAATAAGGTAAGTGATTGAAGACTCAATTAATCTTGATTAACCCCTTGTTGGCTTTTCTCTTTGCAGGACTTATGGGCAACATGACAATACTGAGATTAACAAAAGCAGAACACCACATGATTTCTGCAATCGGAACAATGAGGATTATAGCTAAATGTGATTGCAAAGATATTGTCAACTATTGTGTCTTTAATAACCAGTGATATTTATATAGTGATAACATATGTTTGAAGAATAGAACTATATAACTAGTCTTAGACCATATATGTGGATATAAGACTCTAAAAATAACTTTGGACTATGAATTAAATTAAATATACTGTATATATATATATATATATATATATATATATATATATATATATATATATATATATATATATATATATATAAATCAAGTGTTTAGCTGGTCATATTTCAATTATGCCAAATTCTACCAAGTGTAATGCATAACTTACTAATGAAGAAAAAATGAACACGATAATATATATAGAAGCGTCAAAAACTACAAATCGTTAGGAATTGACTTCTATAAAAAACTACATTATCTGTGTCAATGATTATCAAGTGATAAGAATTACTCCCTAATATTAAAAATTGTTTTCATATCAATGATAGTTAAATGGTGAATGTGAAACTAATAACAGACTACGCTCTATAGTTTGTATTATTGTACAGTTATAGCTAATTAGACAAAGAGTAGTACATCAGTAAGTGAAAAAACAAACTCATTTAACTGGAAAAAGATAAAAACTTGTGGTGCCAAATTAGTTCACTGTGAAATATTTTCTTTAGAATGAAGCCAAATTATAAATAAATGATAAAAAAATACTATTAAATATACATGTAGTACCTTTAAAAAGTGTGTTAATGTCTATATTTGGAAATATATAATGTTAATTCTAAAAATGAAGTAACCTTTCGATACCTTACCAATCATGAATAACCGATACACATACAGTAATTTCTAGAAAGAAATGGTCATGTCATTAATACACTATGAGATATAATGGTTATATCTAACTAGCGACTTGCCTGTCAAAAAATTATGGCAATTGAATTGTAAGGCAGGTAATGCTGTTTGGTACAGAAAGTAAGTCTTTTGGTTGTGTGAGTACCTTCAGCACTCATTGCGAGCTTTGCTCTGAGCGTCTTTGACGCTCATCGCATGGCTCTCAATGAACGCCTTTGGCGCTCATTGCGAGCCTGTTGGTTGGTGTATATTTGATTATGAGAGGTCCTTTGGCGTTCATTGCAAGGTGAGCGCTGATGGCCTTTTGGCGTGTATTGCGAGGCTCTCCCCTGGTGTAGTTGTGGTCCTCTAAACACCGTTGGCGCTACTTGTGAGGCGTGCACTGATCACCTTTAGCGTTTATTGTGAATCTGTTTTTTTTATTTCTGTGTATGTATTTTGTAATGTTAATGAATTAATTTATAAATTTATAAATTAATATTCTTGACCTATTTGTAAGTAATATATGCAGGAAGCAATGTGCTGAAGAGCTAACAATCTGTTTTGATGTTCCTGCAGCATACAATGTAGATTTGCACTGTTGTGGAGCTGAGGTGTAAGTGTGTAGTGTAAATAGGCTGGGTGCGCGAGGGGAAGCCGTTTGTTTAGCTGTGTTGTTCCGCATTTTGTTATGGCAATGTTATTGGTTTGCAGTTAGTGTTGTAAAATGGCTGCGAGTGTCTATGTGTTAGGCGGGTGTGGAGCATTTAGCATCCTTTGTAATAGTGTATTTAGTAGGTTGTACGGGTCTGTTTAAAAGTCGTATGTGCTTGGCGGTGTTTTGCGTGCTTAGGGGTCGTGTAGCCTCGTTTTGGGTTTTTTCGGCGGCCATTTTTTCTTGCTTAGGGGATTTTCAAAATCTTTAAATTGTACTTAAATGTGCATGTAACCTCCTTCCCAGACGTCTTGGCTGTCCCCCCTTGCTGTGTGTGTATTTTTTTTTTTTTTTTAAATTTTGTGTGTTTTTTGTGTTTTTTGCTGTGCGTGGTGCGGCTGTTAAGTTAGTATTTTTGGCGGCTCGTAATTTTTTTTTTGTAAGTGTCGGTTTTATTTTGTAGGTGTTACGGGCAGGAATTTTTGATAGTCGATTTTTCAAATTGCCTCTGGTCTCACACTTTGAATTGTGTATTTGAGTTTTGTGTTGATGTGTAGTTTTGCGGGTTGTAGGTATGATGCACAAGTCCTGCGGGGTCTAGGGGTGAGCGTCTATGGCTCAATCTATGGCATCTCAATCTGCGCTCCCTGCCTAAGTCGTACAGGGTCGTAGGGAAGGGATGACCGCCTATGGCGCTCATCTCCACCAGCGCAGTGAGCACCTTTGGCGCTCCCTGCCTAAGTTGTATTGGGTCATAGGGAGCCTGCAAGAGTTAGCAACAACCCTTATTGCTCACAACTATATATGTGATATTAACTTGAATATCACAAAGCAACATTTTGAGTTCTGTGAAAGATTTGAAAATATAAATAGTAGTACAGAATTTTGCCAAATGATGTATTAAAGTAACCTTGCCAATATTATTAATTGTTTAGAATAACATAAGGTGTGTTACTACTGCATCTAATATATTAGTCATTAGTAGCAATTAAGGTGGCAATTTTCCAACTTCAAAAGAAAAACATAACATAACATATATGTATCCATGTCATCATTATCTCATTTCATACGCAATGGTCCTCATGGTCCATAAGAGCTTAAAAAGGCTTCTTGAGAGTGGTTATAAAAAATATGTCTTATAAGCATAAATGTAAGGCATATTGTTATGTCTACCTAAAGTTGCATAGCATATCACCCAGAAAATAACTTAGGGTACAGTGATATCAAAACTGTGAGTAAATAGTAATATAATATTTATAAGTCATATAAAAAAATCCTGTAGATCAGATAACTTCACCTGCTACCACAGAAAGTTGATCAATAAATAATGGTCTATACAGAATATAATTTAGTTGAAAAGCAGCTTAATACCTATATATTGGAACAATAGTTAACTGGATATTCACTATTATATAATCTGATTTGTGAGAATCAAAAGTAAACTGTAACATTATCATTGTATTAATCATGGTGGTCCATATTTTCTTGGCCTTGAGCAATTCTATCTCCAAGTTTCATGGTCCAACATCTGATAAGGGGTTTAGCTCTGTGAACAGCATGAAAGTGTCTCGCTCCAGAAGTAATTGTTTGTCCTTTTTTTCATATCTTTAGCACTGTTTCAAATATTCCCTAGATGTATGCCTAAGTGGCATCTATCCTGTCTTGAGGGGATACCCATTTTGAAGTTGGCTGGGAAATTCTAAGCAATACACAACCCCTTGAGTGCTGCAGTTGTTAAATCCTCTGTGGTGAATACATGACCCTCTCCTATCCTTCAATTGGCCTCAGTCTATTGCTCAATTCTTCAGATCTTAACTTAAGTTGTAATCTGTGAACAATTCCACCTGACTCACAGATATTCCCCAATTTGAATCGATAATGTTACCATCCATGTCTTTCCGTATGGTGATGTCTACTGCTAAATTCTTCAGATCTTAACTTAAGTTGTAAACTGTAAACAATTCCTAATCATGGTGGTATTATAAAGTGCATTTATAATACATTTATTAAGTAAAAAACGTACCTTTATATGAAACATATATTTAAAATTCCTTCTGAGATAGTGAATTATGTTGTAATGAATGAGCTTTCTCAAATTATAAGTAAATATATCTTTTGGTTTTGCCTGTTTGTTTTGTGTAGAGCCACTGTGTGTGTAAAATTTCAAAGTAATACAATTAACTGAGAAATAAATTATTTGGCCAATACTTTCTTTCTAAATTGATGGCATTAAACAAATGTACTCCATATTTCAAATGAGGGCGTACTAGAGATTTGTATAGTGGCAGAATTATATTTGCTTCCCTTGCTTCTATACCCTTTTTAATACATGCTAATATTTTATTTGCCTTTGCAGCTGCTGCTTGGCTTTGAGCACTATTACCTAGGCGCTTGTCCACAAGCAATCCCAATTTCCTTTCAATATCTGATACCCCTAGATTTGCTCCATTAAGATTATAAATTGCATGGCTATTTTTCCTTCCCAGATGCATAACTTTACATTTATACGTATTAAATCTCATCTGCCATTTAGATGCCCATTCCTCAATCTTATGTAAATCCCTTTGGAGGGAAAGCACATAATTATCTGATTTAATTACCTTGCACAACTTCATTTCATCAGAGAAAATGTAGACACTACTTTCCAGTCCCACCTCTAAGTTATTAATAAATATATTAAAAGGGAGAGGACCTAATACTGAATCCTAAGGAACCCCACTTACCACATTAGTCCAATTAGAGTATGTTCCATTTACAACAACCCTTGCTTCCTGTCTTTTAGCCAGCTCTCAATCCATGAGCATATATTTACTGCAATTCCTGTATCTCTTAGTTTGCCCAATAGTCTTCCATGTGGCACTGTATCAAAAGCCTTTGCAAAATCCAAAAAGACTACATCCACTGAGTTGCCTTGATCCAAGTTCTTACTAACCTCCTCATAGAAACTAATTAGATTTGTTTGACATGACCTATCCCTCATAAATCCATGTTGACTCCTACTTATAATCCTGTTCAAATAGACATATTCTTGTATATTATCCCTTATTAATCCTTCTAAAAGCTTCTCCACTACAGAAGTAAGGCTCACTGGTCTATAATTCCCCGAATTTGCTCTTGCTCCCTTCTTAAATATAGGTATCACAGCTGCTTTTCTCCAGTCATCTGTGTTTAAAAAAATTAAATATAATGGTTTAGCTATTACAGAACCCAGTTCCCTCAGTACCCGTGAATGTATTGCATCAGGACCCGGGGCTTTAATAACATTTATTTTTCCCAACCTCTTTTGGATTACTTCCTGCGTTAACCAAGTATCCGCAAAGGTAATGTAGCCCCATTGTGTTGCAGTGTCCCAACCACTGGTACCGAAGAAAATAACGTATTTAGCTCAACTGCCTTTTCCTGGTCACTAATTTTCAGATGGCCTGTGTCACATTGTAATGTTCCTATAGCTTCCTTCCTCACCTACTTCCCATTAATATACTTAAAAATATTTTAGGGTTAGTCTTACTCTCTATTGCAATTTATTTTTCATTTTCTATTTTAGCCAGTCTAATAGCCCTTTTGCAAGCCTTGGTGATTTCCTTGTACTCCTGTAAAGCAGTCTCTGTCCCCTCTTGTTTGCATAATTTAAATGCCTGTTTTTTACTCTGTGCACTTGGTATATGTTGATAAGTATTTATATTTAGTAAGGATTTAAATGTCCATTTATGTTCAGTGTTTTTACCTGTCAGTTCTCTGTCCCAGTCTATACTTTGAGTTACTGCCCTTAGACCATTAAAACCTGCCCTTTAAAATTAGGAGTTTTTGTTGGCCCCTTAAAAAAAATTTTTTTTTAATACAATCTCAAATGAGACTGTGTTGTGATCACTGTTTCCCAAAGGTTGCCATATTACAACATTTGCTTCATTTCTAGTAGGCTCTTGTATAACCTGGGCCAGATAATGATCCCTGTGTTCTCAAGAACCTGCTCCCCTTAAATGAACTGCTGGTCTCATGTATCCATTTTATTTCAGGGTAAATCAAATATTCCATTATTAGAATCTGCCCATGCTTAGCTGCATTTCCAAACTGTAACAATAATTGTATTTCCTCACTTTCAGCTATATTTGAGGGTTTATAGCATACTCCTACTAATATTCTTTTGGAATTTGCTGCTACGATATTTAACTCTACCCATAAAAAAATATTCAACATTATCGCAAGTTCCGCCATAAATATCTTCTCTGATTATAGGCTTAACATACAGACAAATCCCTCCTCCTCTTCTACCATTGCCCTAATCTTTCCGAAATAGGTTATAACCATTCAGATTAACAGTCCAGTCATGAGATTCACCCCACCACATTTTGGTAAAACCTATTAAATCCCATTTTTCATTCATTGTTAATAATTATAACTCTCCCATTTTTCCTGGCAAGCTTCTGGCAATAGCAAGCATACACCTTATGTTATGAGTCTGTAGTAGGGAAGTGCCTGCCACTGTACATGAGTTACTTAGTACTACCTCCCTATTGACTATATTACCCCTCCCCCATCTCCTCCCCTATGAGTTGTTAATTCATCCCTAATAACCTCTACACTTTCTACCCCATTTCTTATATCTAGACCCCCTCCCACCTACTAGTTTAAAAACTCCTACAGCCATTTGAGGCTTTAAAATACAAAAACATGTAATACTGCTTTACAGAAATTACAGTTAAAATGTTTACTTACATGAACAGGTTTCATTGTGGCATAACAGTTCATAAAATCATAAACACACACAGCAAAAGTGGTAGACTGGCATGCATTTTTGGATATGTATGTATAAAATATAACAAAAAAACGTTAATGTAGAATTTACCCCAACTCACTGCATAAAAGAAATTAAAAAAATAAAGCAAAAAATAAAAACTGTTGTCCTCTTTTTAATCCTGTAAGAACATTTAATTGCTGGATTTTCTTTTACTCTTTATCCATGCTTTGTTTGGACATCTTTGTGTTTCTCTAAAATAAAAACAGGGAATAAGTTAGAAAGAATAAAGGGGAGTACGTTCTTGAGTATATAAAGAGACCATTTTCTGGCCCAGGTTGTACAACAACCTACTAGAAATAAGTCTATATTGGATTTAGTTATAACCAATAATTAATATCATCAATATTGATATAATGCAGATATTAAGATATTACTGTATGTGACGACCCAGAGTTGAGGGGCCATGTGCTCCTCAAGATTCTCCCTTTATGTCGTGCCTTTTGTGTTAACTCTCACAGCTCCCAGCAAACATCTCTTAGGGGAAATATGGAAATCTCAGCCAGCAAGCTCAGCCTCAAGGTTACTGACTTATTAAGAAATAATAAACTCTGTAATATCTCCTTGATTAGAATGAAAATAATTTAAGAAACAACATCAATTATCCCGTTGATTAGAATCCAAGAGTCAGACTAACTGAAACTTTAATTATTTTCTTGCATAGATATATCACAAACACAAAAAGACTTCCCTCACATTCCCTCATCAGTCCCTTCCCTCTATGAGGAGTATGAATCCTTAGTGTGACCTCCTACCCCCATCACTAGGCCATAAACCCCCTCCCATTACCAGATACTCCAGAGCCTCGGTTTATCTGGCCAGGTATCGTCATAACCCAGACCTGTTTTTTTGCTGTTAGCTGAAGTGTATCACTTTATGACTGAGGCCACTCTGAGGGGGCATATACATTCTTGTGCAAACCTTGGATTTACCCATTTGCAGTCCCACTAACACAATATGGCAGAAAGTGTTTCTCTGTTGGTTATCAGTAAAACCACATTATTACAGTCCAAATAACATTATATAAAGTAGTAACCCCAACATTGATTATTGTGCCCACACTACACTGCACACAAAAATAACACGTCACAGTCCTTACAATAAGTATCATGTCTATTTTAATAGTCTTGGATATTAGCAACCAGCTGTGCAGAAGTCCCAAATAAAAGAGTTGATCATGGGGTTTAGGGGGGTCCCAAAATGAGTCCTGACACTGTATATTAATGCAGATTTAGAAAATGTTAATTTTATGTACTATGATTTATCTGATACAATCCTAGACATTCTAATTTTTTCTTAAACGTGTTGGAAGTTCTCTGCCTTGATCATTTCATTTTGGGATTTCAGCACATAATAAAGAACTCTAGGCATACATGGAAGGTTTCTTTATATCTAGCTCTACATTTTGATTACCACATGATGAGATTCTGGTTGTTCTTACTTTTTTGTGCCCACCAATTATTAGGTATTCTATTTGAACTAAGGGTTACCTTAATCCAGCGGTGGGCAAGAGGGGCCACATACATGCCTGGATTTGATGATAGCCCCGGCTGCACACAGGTGGGTCAAACACTTCTTCAGTAATCCTGATTTACTCACCTGAATCTTCAAATCCAGGCATGTATGCGGCCCTCCAGGACCAAACTTGCCCACCCCTGCCTTAATCATATTTTGCAGTATCTGGCAAAATGTCCCAATTGTCCACATGCAAAACAAGAGATATTATCTTCATTGGAAAATAACATTCCTTGGGGTGGTGAGATTTTAACTATAAAAATTCTGCCTTTGTTTTATTTTCTCCCTCTTAGAAGCCTCTGCTCATTTTAGGTAATGTAATAAAAAAAAAAAAAAAAAAAGGATTGTAGGCAGATACTGTTAATCCAACTATATTAAGAATTTCAGAGAGAGATTGTTTCGGTAAGGCGATCTTATACATCTCATCATTCTAATTATCTTCTACCCCAAAAGATATTGGAGTTTTCAAAAATGCTTATTATTTATTACTACATTCTTAAAGATATCCTCTTCTCCTCTAAATACAGTTGCCAAAAGCAGAATGATAACCACCGGATCATGCCAAATACTTAAAAAAGTTATTTAATCAGTTGCAGTTTTGCAAACTGTTCAGTTCTTATTATAACATTAACATGTTCATCATCAAAAACTATACAGCCAAGTTCATTTTCTCAGGGCCTGTACTTCGGTACTAGAAAATGACCTACTGTAGATACAGTGGTTTCTGGATTGACCTGCCTCTGCGCATGTCTCTTGTAGTCAGTGTAGGCTGTGGGCATTTTTAAAGTTATCATATCATCTTCTTCAACAGTCCACTTTCTGGACATCTATCTCATTATAATCTGAAGTTTGTCAGGGAAAATGCATAAGTTTGAATTATTAGCATTCAATGATAAATGAGACTTAATAGGCATTACTGAAACATGGTGGTATAACTCTCATAACTGGACTGTTAATTTGTATGGTCATAACTTATTTAGGAAATATAGAGGTAATGGTAGTAGAGGAGGAGGGATTTGTCTGTATGTTAAGCTTGCATTTGAGTGTTAAGTAAGAGAGGATATTTATCATGGAACTTGTGATAATGTTGAATCCTTGCGGGTTGAGTTAAATAACGAAGAAACAAATCTTAAAGAATATTTATAGGAATATGTGATAAACACCTGAAATATAATTTAATGTTAGGAATTACAATTATTGTTACAGAGTGGAAATGCAGCTAAGCATGGTCAGGTTCTAATAATGGATGATTTTTACTGGGTAAATGAGACCAGCAGCTCAGCTAAGGGGAGCAGGTTCTTGAATACACTCAGAGATCATTATCTGGCCCAGGTTATACAAGAACCTACTAGAAATTAGGCTATCATGGATGTAGTTATCACAAATAATATTGATATAGTATCAAATGTTGAAATAGGGCAACCTTTGGGAAACAGTGATCACAACACAGTCTCATTTTACATTGTCAAAAAACTACTTTGTAAGGGGCCAAAAAAAAGCCTTTTTATTTTAAAAGGGCACGCTTTAACGTCTAAGGACAGCAATACATCATATAGACCAAAAGAACTGACAGGTAAAAATCCTAAATATAAATGTACAACATTCAAATTACTTATTAAATCTACATATTTTTCACCATGTGGAAATAAAAGTAAAATTAGTAAATCACATCTGATTTAAAGTTTAAGATACGGAGTAAAAAATAGGCCTTTCAATTTTACAAAAGAAGAGGGAACAAAGACTGCTTTACGTGAGTACAAGAAATCAACAAGGCTTGCAAAAGAGCTATTTAACTGGCTGGAATAGAAAATGAAAACTTAGCTGCAAAGGAGGGTAAGACTTGCCATAATAAAAAAAAAAAAAAAAAAAAAAAAAAAAAATATATATATATATATATATATATATATATATATAAACGGGAAGTAGGCCAGGTAGAAAGTTATAGAAGTATTAAAATGTGGAATAGGCCAACAGATAAATAGTGACCATGAAAAAGCAAATGGTACCATTAGTTGGGACACTGCAACAAAATGGGGCTACCCTACCATCACCAAATAATTGGTTAACACAGGTAAAAATCAAAAAAGAGGTTAAAAAAATAGCATCAGATCCTGATGGAATACATCCCAGGGTATTGAGGGAACTAGGTTCTGTAATAGCCAAACCTCACAGCAGGGTCACTGCCAGATGACTGGAGTAAATCAGATGTGATATCAATATTTAAGAAGAGGGCACGAGCAAACCCACGGATCTATAGACCTGTAAGCCTCACCTCTGTAGCTTTTAGAAGAGTTAATAAAGGATAGTTCACAATAATATGTCTATTTGAACAAGATTATATATTGTATATATATATATATATATATATATATATATATATATATATATATATATTGTAGTCAACAAGGATGTTGTTGTTGATTAATGGTACAGCCATGTGTGACTCTCCATGATCCTATGGACCACAGCACGACAGATACTTCTGTCATGTACTGCCACTCTGAGCTTCATTAAGCTCAAGTTTATTACTTTAGTGACCTCAACTAGCCATCTCCACCTCTGTTGTCCCATTCTTTGTGTGCCATCAATCTTTCCCAGCATCAAAGTTTTCCCTGGGGAATCTTATGAGTGTCAGTTTGATGATCAAAGTTTCCAGTGAACAATTATGTAAGTGATAGGTTATGTCGAACCCATTTAATTAGTGTCTATGAAGAGGAAAATAGGAAATTGGATCAAGGCAACTTAGTGGATGTAGACTTTTTGGATTTTGGAAAGGCTTTTGATACAGTGCCATGTGGAAGACTATTGGGCAAACTACAGGATGCAGGAATTGCAGTAAATATCTACTAATGGATTGAGAGCTGGCTAAAAGACAGAAATAAAAGGGTTTTAAATGGTTTTAAATTCATTTTATTACATAAAAACCTACGCATGCAACAGCTTTCTTAGTTCTCCCAAACGCCTACAGAAATACATTTTACATCCATAATGAAATTAGACAACTGTCTCACTGTCGATTCTCCGTTTTGCAATTTGAACTCTTGTTTAATTATAATAGACAGAAGGAAGCATGAAGATGGATGGATTATAGTTGAAGTCCAAAGTTTTGCCTATTACATTATTGAAGGTTGTATAGTTTGCTTAAACTTTTTCATTTAATTAGAAAGAATTACAGAGAAAAGTGATACCTGAACTTTAAGGTTTATAGTTCTGATATACTACATAACCCAACTGCATGAAGTCAATATGCCCTCAAGACTAAGCTGATCAGGGTGTGGCTGCTTTATGTACTTACAGGAAAACAATGAACATGACCAAGAATACAGGTGTATAATATAGAATGTCTGCCATTTTGTTATTATTTGATTTATCCATTGTGTGAAAAAGACTATTTGCTCAGTCACATCATCTCATAGTCTAAGAACACACAGGTAAGAAAATATTAGTGTACTTTAATGGCACCAGAAACCTTGTTGACTTTAACACATCATGCTTAGACAATATATAAATATCTGCATAGTAAGAAATAGTCGGTGTATGATCCTGAGACCTGAGGAGACTGACGTTAATAGATTGAACTATTTTTCCTTGAGCATGAAGTTTCTTATTTTCTGTTTGTGCTCACTTTCTGGTTTCAACATCATAGGTAAGTTTTAATCTTGTTGCTTGCAGTACTTATTGGTAGATGTAATTTTGTTGCATTTTCTTTAATAGTTACTTAACTTTAGAAAAACAAGATTACCTATTAAAGTGTTGATTTAGCACATATCGTAGGATTGCTAAAGCAGCTAAATTAATTTTCTGGGAAAAACAAACTAATTATATGTTTATATATGAATTGGAACCAACAGTTATATTTTAAAAATATTTTCTTCTTTAGCTGATGTTACTTTTTGCTTCTCCTGTAACCAACCTGACAATAAAACCTGCAAAGCAGAAGAGATTTCCTGTCCTGAAGATTCCAAGTGTGTTACAATCTCTGAAACATTTAAGATAAGTAAGTGTTAAGAATGCTTAATTTATTGCTAACCTTACAGTGGTATTTCTGTTCTCTCGAGTAGTATTGTCATTTTCTTTACAAATGCACATATTGTTTCCTTGAATGTTTGGATACTTACCCGTAAGCCGAACCGAGTATAAGCCGAGGCACCTATTTTACCACAAAATACTGGGTAAAATAAGTGACTCTCTCTCTCCCGTGTCTCTTCTCCCCTCTCCCTTCCCTGTGTCTCTTCCCCCTCTCCTTTCCCTGTGTCTCTCCCCCCTCTCCCTTCCCTGTGTCTCTTCCCCCTCCTCATTCTCAACCTCCCTCCTCAACCCCACTCCTCATCCTCAACCTCCCTCCTCAACCCCACTCCTCATCCTCAACCACCCTCCTCATCCTCCCTCCTCATCCTCAACCCCCTCATCCTCAACCCCCCTCCTCAACACCCTACTCAACCTCCCTCCTCAACCCCCCCATCCTCATCCTCAACCCCCCATCCTCAACCCCTTCCTCAACCCCCTCCTCATCCTCAACCCCCTCCTCAACCCCCTCCTCAATCTCCTTCCTCAACCTCCCTCCTCAACCTCCCTCCTCAACCTCCCTCCTCAACCTCCCTCCTCAACCTCAACCCCCCATCCTCAACCACTCATCGTCAATCCCCCAACCTCAATCCCCCATCCTCAACCCACCATCCTCACCCCCCCATCCTCAACCCCCTCCTCAACTTCCCTCCTCAACCTCAACCCCCTCCTCAACCTCCCTCCTCATCCTCACTCCTCATCCTCAACCCCCCCTCCTCATTCTAAACCCCCCTCCTCATTCTACCCCTCTAAATACCCCCCCCCCTCTCCCTTTCCCCTCACTTATCGGCATCTAAAGCTCCTGCTCCGGTCTCCGCAACTTCCAGCGTCTTGACGTGGCGCGCATGTGATGTCACGTCATTAGCATATACCGGGTGCCGGCACCCGGTATATGCTAATGACGTGGCGTGCATGTGACGTCACGTAATTAGCATATACTGGGTGCAGATTTGTGAGCTTGAGACTATTGTACAATTAATTATAATGCCTTTCATTGTTTTTCCAGTATTTTAAAGTACAGTAGCGTGTTTATATTTTGCTTTTTCACTGTTACAAGCCGGTGTTAAACCCCTTTGTGAGTCCTACCTACTACTCGTAGGATTTTTTTAGGCATTTGCCCTTTACAGGTTTCAAGGCAATTGTGGGTTTGCTGAATTGTTGCAATTTAAATATGGATTTTGCGTCTTTAGCACTGGTAACAATTGCAAACTTGAAACGAGAAAGGAGGAGATAGGACGGAGTTAATTTTTTGACTGCAGGGATTTTGAGCCTGTAATTCGCAAATCGATTACATGTTGCTAAAAGTAGCCAATTAAATATCAATAGCTTTTATGGGCTCCATTATGGGCTCCAGTGATTGTGTTTTTTAACAATTAAATAAGGGCCTTTGTCTTTAAATTAAATCATAATCTTGTGTGATCTTCGGACACCGGCTACCGATGTAACCCTGGCATCCTAAAGGGAGAGGAGATAAGGAGGGGGGCGGGGTCCTGGGAGGTGCCGGGTTGGGGGAGGTACTGGAAAGTGCAGGGGAGGGAGAGGAAAAGATCTCAGAGAGCTGCTGTATCTGAAAGTTTTTGAGAAAAAGTGTTGATTAAACATTTAGTGAAATTCAATAAATTGTTAATGTTAAATGTTCGTTATGCATATTATTTGAATTTGTAGGAGTTTAAAAGAGAACACTTCAACAAAAAAATATTTTGAAATGAGAATAAAAACAATAGGGAGAGGCATACTGTACTGTGACTGGATACTAAGATATGGATAGGCTGAAGCCAAGATTTTAAATAACCTTTACAGCTCAGACTTGTCATATAAACAAAAACATTACTTTGGTTAAAACAAGCTTATTTATATTTCTGATACACTATCTGTAGTTTCTATGTTCCATGAAATATTAACATTATATACTGTATATATATATGGTTATATTTTTATATTTTTGTACAAGAACAATTTATAATTAAATAAATAAGTAAAATAGTATGGTTACTGAATATAGAAATATATAATATTAGAATATTTGTAATGCATGATTTTATGATTTTGTGTCTTCACATTTTCAGGAAATATTGTAAAAACTGATAAACATTTATCTACAATAAGCAAAGGCCCCTGATGCCAGGTTAATATAGTAATGGCAACTCTTATATCAATATCATGCTTTTTCTTTCTTTTTTTCTTCACAGATGGAACTATTCAACATTCAATTCACAAAGGTTGTGCCGGCGACTACCCCTGTGATACACGACTCTACAACTCTGCTAATGGTTTATATTATGCACAGAACATAGAATGCTGCTCCGGGAATTGCTGCAATGCCGGGAAGTTTAATGGTACGTGAGCTGGCAAATAAATAAGAAAGCGATGATCATAAATGGATCTACCTTACAAGTAAAGGCTGATAAATTGCAGAGTGCACTAATTGTGCCCAGGTGAGTGGGGTGTGGCTTGACTGCTAAACTAGTATAAAAGTTTTGTGAGCTGTTTTGGGGCTGTTTGCAAGTGGATTTTCCTTACAAGTAAAGGCTGATTGTGCCCAGGTGAGAAAGCAGAAGTTAATATAAATAGGAGAAGGGGCGAACTAGTGAGCTTGCGAACATTTTCAGTATCAAGTGCAATTCTAGTAAAAGTGTAGGAGTATAAAGAAAAGGAGGGACTTCAAAGAAAAGGGAGGGCAGATTTATAGTGCAAAGGAGGAAAACTTTATACAAATATATTATTTTATATTCTTTATTTTTCCCACTGAAATTTTGTAGAGAATAATAATAATAATTATGAGTCAGTCCAGTGGCAACCTCACTCAATGTACATCCTGTAGTATGTATGCAATACTGGAACAGATGATCCAGGGTCCATACCTCTGTGAGAGGTGTGAGCATGATGCCTCTCTGGAAGCTCAAATTGGAGATCTGGAGCGGAGAATTGCAGCACTTAGTGATATCGCTCCACTGGAAAGGGGATTGGTGCTCACTGAGCACAGTTTAGCTGGGCCTAGCATGGAGGGTGGAGCTGGGGCTAGTGAGGATGTCCAGGGAGGTAGCTGGGTTACAGTTACAAGGGGAAGCAGGGGGAACAGGAGGAAGCAGGCCAGTTCTGAGTTGGCAAACACCAACAGATTTGCCAGAATGAGTGAAACTGTTGGGGATGTCCCTTCAGCAATGGCAATGCCAGATAGAGCTGTTCCCTCTAACAGCCGGGAGAACAGCTCTACTGGAGGAGAGGGAGGGCAGAATAGGCAGAGCAACAGACAGATTTTGGTTGTAGGGGACTCTATTATTAGGAAGGTAGACAGGGTGATTTGTCACCCAGATCCCAGCAATCGAACAGTTTGCTGTCTCCCGGGTGCTCGGGTTCGTCATGTTGTGGATTGGGTAGACAAATTATTGGGAGGGGCTGGAAATGAACCGGCGGTCTTGGTACATATTGGTACCAATGACAAAGTTAGTGGAAGATGGAGTGTCCTAAAGAATGATTTTTTTTAGAGAACTAGGTAATAAGCTGAAGGCAAGGACCTCCAAGGTAGTATTTTCTGAGATACTACCAGTGCCATGTGCTAGCCTAGGGAGGCAGAAGAAGCTTAGGGAGGTTAATGCGTGGCTAAAGACGTGGTGCACTAAGGAGGGGTTTTGGTTTTTAGAGCACTGGGCTGACTTCTCACTTCGGTACAATCTCTACAGTAGGGATGGATTGCACCTTAATGATGAGGGAGCTTTTGTACTAGGGGATAGGATAGTAGAAAGGCTGGAGGAGTTTTTAAACTTGTAGGTGGGGGGGGGGGGCAGGGACTAGATATAAGTAATGGCGTAGAAAGTGTAGAGGGTATAAGGGATGAATTAACAATTCATAGGGGAGGAGATGGGGGAGGGGAAGTATAGTCAATAGGGAGGTAGTACTAAGTAATTCAAGTACAGTGGCAGGCACTTCAGAACTACAAACTCATAACATAAGGTGTATGCTTGCTAATGCCAGAAGCTTGCCAGGAAAAATGGGAGAGTTAGAATTATTAGCAATTAATGAAAATGGGATTTAATAGGCATTACTGAAACATGGTGGGATGAATCTCATGACTGGACTGTTAATCTGGATGGTTATAACCTATTTAGGAAAGATAGAGGCAATGGTAAATGAGGAGGAGGGATTTGTCTGTATGTTAAGCCTGAATTTAAGCCTATAGTCAGAGAAGATATTTATGGTGGACCTAGTGATAAAGCTGAATGTTTGTGGGTACAGTTAACTAGCGGAGCAGCAAATTCCAAAAGAATATTAGTAGGAGTATGCTATAAACCCCCAAATATAGGTGAAAGTGAGGAAATACAATTATTATTATTACAGATTAAAATGCAGCTAAGCATGGTCAGTTCTAATAATGGGAGATTTTAATTACCCTGAAATAAACTGGATAAATGAGACCAGCAGTTCATCTAAGGGGAGCAGGTTCTTGAGTACACTCAGGGATCATTATCTGGCCCAGGTTGTACAAGAGCCTACTAGAAATGAAGCTATCTTAGACTAACTCATCACAAATAATATTGATATAGTATCAAATGTTGCAATAGGGCAACCTTTGGGAAACAGTGATCACAACACAGTCTCATTTTAGATTGAATTAAAAAAACAAAATTTTAAGGGGCCAACGAAAACTCTTAATTTTAAAAGGGCAGATTTTAACGGTCTATAGGCAGCAATACAAAGTATAGATTGGGACAGAGAACTGGCAGGTAAAAATACTGAACATAAATGGACAACATTTAAATCCTTACTAAATATACATACACATCGGCATATACATACACATTGGCATATTAACTATAAGATTCCACCTTAAAGAAAGAAAAGGGTTCTTCACAGTAAGGGTGTTTAATCTGTGGAATTCTCTACCAGAGGAGGTGGTGACAGCGGATTCGATAGATAACTTTAAAAGGGGACTGGATTTATTTCTAGTTAAAAAGAGAATAAAGGGTTATCATGGATAATTGGAGGGGCAGTATTGATCCAGGAAGAGGTCCGGTCGCCGGTGTCTGGGATCGGGAGGGAATTTGATTTTTATACAACTAATTAATTGTTAATCGGCATATTGCAGATCAGAGGAGATCTTAAAATGTTGAACTTGATGGACTAAAAGTCTTTTTTCAACCTTAAATACTATATGTAACTATATACTGTGTGGGAATAAAAGTAAAAGGAGTGAATCCACATCCAATGTGGCTGAACAATGATTTAAAGATCAAGGTACAGAGTAAAAAACAGGCATTTAAATTATACAAACAAGAGGGGACAGAGACTGCTTTACAGGAATACAAGGAAATCAACAAGGCTTGCAAAAGGGTGATTAGACTGGCTAACATAGAAAATGAAAAATTAATTGCAAAAGAGAGTAAGACTAATCCTAAAATATTTTTTAAGTATATTAATGGGAAGAAGGCGAGGAAGGAAGCTATAGGAACATTACAATGTGACACAGGCCGTCTGATAATTAGTGACCAGGAAAAGGCAGATGAGCAAAATAGGTTATTTTCTTAGGTATACACAAGGGAGGTACCAGTGGTTGGGACACGGCAACATAATGGGGCTACACTACCTTTGCCAAATAATTGGTTAACACAGGAAGTAATCCAAAAGAGGTTGGAAAAAATAAATGTTAATAAAGCCCCGGGTCCTGATGGAATACATCCACGGGTACTGAGGGAACTGGGTTCTGTAATAGCCAAACCATTATATTTAATTTTTCAAGATTCACTCAACACAGGGTCTCTACCAGATGACTGGAGAAAAGCTGACTTGATACCTATATTTAAAAAGGGAGCAAGAGCAAATCCGGGGAATTATAGACCAGTGAGCCTTACTTCTGTAGTGGGGAAGCTTTTAGAAGGGTTAATAAGGTATAATATACAAGAATATGTCTATTTGAACAAGATTATAAGTAGGAGTCAACATGGATTTATGAGGGATAGGTCACGTCAAACAAATCTAATTAGTTTCTATGAGGAGGTTAGTAGGAACCTGGATCAAGGCAACTCAGTTGATGTAGTCCTTTTGGATTTTGCAAAGGCTTTTGATACAGTGCCACATGGGAGACTATTGTGCAAACTAAGAGATACAGGAGTTGCAGTAAATAAACGCCCTCATTTTGAATATTGAGTACAATTTTGTGCACCACTTCATAAAAAGGACATTTTAGAGCTGGAAAAGGTACAGAGGAGGGCAACCAAACTGATAAGGGGAATGGAGGGGCTAAGTTATGAAGAAAGACTAACCAAATTAAACTTATTTTCTCTAGAAAAAAGGCGTCTACGAGGAGATATGATTACCTTATATAAATACATCCAGGTTCAGTATAAAGATTTGTCAAGGGAGCTTTTTGTGCCAAAAGGTTTTCAACTGACAAGAGGACATCCCTTGAGGTTAGAAGTAAAAAGATTCCACCTTAAAGAAAGAAAAGGGTTCTTCACAGTAAGGGTGGTTAATCTGTGGAATTCTCTACCAGAGGAGGTGGTGACAGGGGATTCGATAGATAACTTTAAAAAGAGACTAGATTTATTTCTAATTAAAAAGGGAATTCAGGGTTATCATGGATAATTAGAGAGGCAGAATTGATCCAGGGAGAAGTCCGGTCGCCGGTGTCTGGGATCAGGAGGGAATTGATTTTTGTTTTTTTTAATACAACTAATTAATTAATAATTAGTCGGCATATTGCAGATCAGAGGAGATCTTAAAAGGTTGAACTTGATGGACTGAAAGTCTTTTTTCAACCATAAATACAATGTAACTATGTAACTATATACATTACTAAAAGACCACTGAAGTGACATATTTATATTATGCTGTTTTGAAAAACTTGACTTCACCTTTTAAAATAAATAAATACAACCTTTAATTTATAACTATTGTTTCCATAATTTTTCGTAATGACAGACATTAGCAAGGTAGAGGTCTTTTTATAAAAGGATGTCTGTTAATAATAATATGTCTGTTCCTATGGAAAACCTAAAGTATGAGTAAGTTGTGTTTTTCATGTATTTTATTAATGTATCAATATAAAAAAATTGTGTTAGAGTGGGGCATTGATTACATTTTTCTGAACCCTGTGCCCATGCCGATTATCTATTCAATACAACACTCGTTTTGTTTAAATTTAATAGCTCAGTAAGTGGGAAGCTGGATAGCTACACACATGTTATTTTTTAAAAATGCCAACAGACCTATTAAAATTTTATTTTTAATATGAATTGTAGGAAATGTATGATGAGATTCTTTTAATACTCATTGAACGTTACTTTTTTTTTTTTAAATGCATATTTATGATATACGGTATAACAAATGCTTATTAGTACTTCCTATACAAATTACTTTCAAGGGCTTTTTAAGCAGTATGATCAAATGTAATATTTCTTCTCTCAATTTGAGATTTTTTACACAAAATATTTTTTATCATTTTGATCCCCATATTTTTTGTTTTTCCAATATTTAACAGACAATTTACTACTTTGTGAATGTGTTCAAGAAATTATGTTCTAAATTAAAACCTTAATTCATTTATATCTATTTTCCAACATATTTTGTATAAGCAGTTTTACCATCCCATTGAATCACAGATCAGAGGATGTCACGTTTATATCACAAGTCCTGTAAGTGCTTTGCTATCATGAGAGTTTACAGTGCCTTGCAAAAGTATTCACCCCCTTGGCATTTTTCGTGTTTTGTTGCCTCACAACCTGGAATTAACATGGATTGTTTGAGGATTTGCATCATTTAATTTACAGAACGTGCCCACAACTTTGAGGATGTTTCTTTTTTTTTTTATTGTGAAGCAAACAAATAGGACAAAATAACAGAAAAAGGCAATGTGCATATCTATTCACCCCCTAAAGTCAATACTTTGTAGAGCCACCTTTTGCGACAATCACAGCTCCAAATCGCTTTGGATAAGTCTCTATGAGCTTGCCACATCTTACCAATGGAATTATTGCCCATTCCTCATTGCAAAACTGCTCTAGCTCCTTCAAGTTGGATGGTTTGCGCTTGTGAACAGCAATCTTTAAATCTAACCACAGATTTTCTGTTGGATTGAGGTCTGGGCTTTGACTCGGCCATTCTACCACATTTACATGTTTCCCCTTAAACCACTCAAGTGTTGCTTTAGCAGTGTGTTTGGGGTCATTGTCCTGCTGAAAGGTGAACCTCCATACTGGCCTCAAATCACGCACAGCGTGGTACAGGTTTTACTCAAGAATATCCCTGTATTTAGCACCATCCATCTTTCCCTTAACTCTGACCTGTTTCCTAGTCCCGGCTGCTAAAATGTGATGGGTGATGTGATGTGTTGGGTTTGCACCAGACATAGCATTTTCTTTGATGGCCGAAAAGTTAAATTTTAGTCTCATTAGACCAGAGCACCTTCCTCCATACATTTTGGGAGTCTCCCACATGCCTTTTCGCAAATATTTAGTTTTTTGCTGAAAATAATGGCTTTCTTATGGCCACTCTGCTATAAAGCCCAACCCTATGGAGTGTACGGCTTATTGTCGTCCTATGTACAGATCCTCCAGTCTCTGCTCTAGGGTTACCTTAGGTCTCTGTGCTGCCTCTCTGATTAATGCCCTCCTATCCCGGTCCGTGAGTTTTGGTGGGCGGCCGACTCTTGGCACGTTTGCTGTTGTGCCATGTTCTTTCCATTTGGTTATGATAGATTTGATGGTGCTCCTGGGGATCATCAAAGATTTGGATACTTTTTTATAACCTAACCCTGACTTATACTTCTTAACAACATTGTCCCTTATTTGTTTGGCGAGTTCCTTGGTCTTCAGCGCAGTATTTGGTTAGTGGTGCCTCTTGCTTTGGTGTTACAGCCTCTGGGGTGTGAATATGTAATGAAAGATCATGTGACAATTTGATTGCACACAGGTTGACATCAATTCACTAATTATGTGACATCTGAAGGTAATTGGTTGCACCAGAGCTTTTTCTGGGCTTCATAACAAAGGGGGTCAATACATACGCACATGCAAATTTTCTGTTTTCTATTTCTAAAAAATAGTTTTATGTATATATTTTTCTAATTTCACTTTACCAACTTAGACTATTGTGTTCTGATCCATCACATAAAATTCAGATTAACAAAACATTGAACTTAAGGCTGTAATTTAACAAAATAGGTAAAAAGTTAAGGGGGGTTAATACTTTCCCAAGGCACTGTATATTACACCTCCGCAAATTACCGATATGATGTGAGATGTAGACTTATTTAAATGTATGTTTTTTGTATGTACAGGAGCAGCTATGCTTATAATCTGTGTCATAATCTGTTTATTATTCTATACTAGTGCCCCCTGATGACAGTGACGCCCCCAACGGAAGAGTATGTCCGTCCTGCATTCAATTCAGCTTAGAGGAATGTAATGCCACTGAAGTCAGTGTTTGCAGAGGGTCTCGGAATAAATGTATGGAATACATTGGGAAAATCAGAAATCGAGGTAAAAATGTAAATTCACCTGATAATAAAATTAGTTTCATCATCATCAGTAGAAAATACATTTATTATCTATAGTGAATTAAACATGATGAATTTATATTGATTGCCAAAATAAGACATTTTTGTTGCAGATGGTAAAGAAACTGACTACAGTATGAAAGCATGTACATCACCTGCGGTTTGTGAACTAGGATTTGGCATTGGAGTTGGAAATCATGAAGTGTTTCATAAGGTTTGCAATTGTACCTGATTACATGCTCATTTGCTGCTGTAGTTCTTGGCACAGTACAGTAATAAAAAATAATAAATATTGTATTGCTCTGCTGTGTTTTTGAACCCTATCATCATCTATCATGATGGCAATTCTACTGTAAACAATATTAAATCTGTCAATGATACCCTAATAATATACAGTATTTCATATAACTGGTAAACAATGATAGATGCATGTAATATGAAGCTAACAAGAATGATTACACTATACTAGATTGCCTAATATTTATATATACTGTAAACAAGCAGAGAAGATGCATAAGCTATCTACTATAGTTTAAAAATTGAAAAATCATTGAGTGAAAAGTTATATGTATATATATATATATATATATTGAAGAGTGAAGCAGCCGTGAATGTCCAGTAATCTAGTAATTTAGTAATTATTAATCCATATAAATATAGATTAATAATGAGTATTGCAATATAATTTGATACCTTTTGTATTGGACAAACGTCTTATTTATAATGACGAGCTTTCGAGAGGCTAAGCCTCCCTTTATCAAGTCTCAAGCAATACTACATGAGATGGAACCCTCAGTTTGAATAATAACAACAGATGCAGAGAGATAGTTGGGACAGCATCTGACATCATCAGGTAAATTCAAGTATGGGGAATAAACACAACATAGCAAAGGAAACATCTATACACATATTATATACACATATACATTAATATATACATGAAAAATCAGAGAACTGTAGTCCACAGTGATATCTTTCCTGTTGGACAAACACCTCACTAAGATTGCTAAGTCTGTTATTGTAGAAGAAGAAAAAAAATCAAATGAAATTCTGATAATGTGTTAGAAAGCCCAAATCTATATTAAGTCCTGTGTTTTTAGTGTTGAAGAATGTGATCATCTTTATTTCAAATGCTTTTCTCTCTTGGATGCTTTTAAATTTTCCTCTGAGTATTTTGACTTTTAAGTTTTGGATGGAGTGATCATTCTGGCTAAAATGGTGTCCTACTAGGCTACAATAACTGTCTTCATTATGTTTTCATATTGAATGCCTGTGTAAATTCATCCTTAAAAGCATTTTTTGGCCAGTTTCTCCAATGTAACAGCCTGTATCACATAAAGTGCATTGTATCATATAAACCACATTTGACGATGTATATGAATATGATCGTTTGATGATATAGGGTTTGTTGTTATGTGTGGCTGTATCATCATTACAAATGTGTTGGCATAATTTACAGGCACGTTTGTTACAAGGTTTAGTTCCATTTTTTGTATTCAGTTGTTCATTGGCCAATTTTCTGCTGACAAGTTTTTGTTTCAGGTTTGGTGGTTGTTTAAATGCAAGGATGGGAGGTTTTGGGAATATATTTTTTAATTCAGTATCTTCAATTAGTAATGGTTGTAAATCTTTAATTATTTTCCGAATTTTCTCTAAAATTGGATGGTATGTGGTCACTAGAGGTATACTTGAAGTAGTTTCTTTTGTTTTGTAGTTTAATAGTTGTTCTCGGGGTATTTTGATGGCAGTTGATATTTTTTGGGTAATAATACAGGGTTTGTAACCCTTTTGTTTGAAAGATTCAGACAGAGTTTTTACATTTTTATCACGGTCTCCAGTGTTTGAGCAAATTCGATGGTATCTAATAGCTTGACTATGGATGATGGCTTGTTTGGTGTGGGAGGGATGGAAACTGGAGCTGTGTAGGTAATTACATCTGTCTGTAGGTTTCCTATATATAGATGAGTGGAGAGTGTCATTGGTGAATTTACACAGTCATTCAATAAGAAAACATAATGAAGACAGTTATTGTAGCCCAGTAGGACACCATTTTAGCCAGAATGATCACTCCATCCAAAACTTAAAAGTCAAAATACTCAGAGTAAAATTTAAAAGCATCCAAGAGAGAAAAGCATTTGAAATAAAGATGATCACATTCTTCAACACTAAAAACACAGGACTTAATATAGATTTGGGCTTTCTAACACATTATCAGAATTTCATGTGATTTTTTTTCTTCTTCTACAATAACAGACTTAGCACTCTTAGTGAGGTGTTTGTCCAACAGGAAAGATATCACTGTGGACTACAGTGCTCTGCTTTTTCAGGTATATATTGATGTATATGTGTATATAATATGTGTATATATGTTTCCTTTGTTATGTTGTGTTTATTCCCCATATTTGAATTTACCTGATGATGTCAGATGCTGTTTCCACTCTCTCTGCATCTGCTGTTATTATTCAAACTGAGGGTTCCATCTCATGTAGTATTGCTTGAGACTTGATAAAGGGAGGCTTAGCTTCTCGAAAGCTCGTCATTATAAATAAGACGTTTGTCCAATACAAAAGGTATCAAATTATATTGCAATACTCATTATTAATCTATATTTATATGGATTAATAATTACTAAATTACTATATATATATATATATATATATATATATATATATATATATATATAATTTTTTTTTTCTTTAAACTGATCTGTATATTGTATTCTTGTAGATACATATATATATATATATATATATATATATATATATATATATATATATATAGAAATGTTCGGACCAGTTTGTTAAAAAAAAAAAAAAAGTACTTTTTAATTTACTTTGGTTTGGAAAAATCAATACTCATAATCATCATTTATTCTGTAAAATATAAAAAATACTTAAATGGATAGAACTGTATTATATATGATAGCACATATGGTAGAAGGTTTCAATAGAAAATATCTACATAATGTATATACTCAAGTATAAGCCGAGTTTTTCAGCCCTTTTATTAAGGCTAAAAAGGGCACCCTCGGCTTATACTCCAGTCACTCTTCCCCCGTGTCTTTCTAACCCCCCCGTGTCTTTCTAACCCCCCCGTGTCTCTCTAACCCCCCCCCGTGTCTCTCTAACCCCCCCCCCGTGTCTCTCTAACCCCCCCGTGTCTCTCTAAACCCCCGTGTCTCTCTAAACCCCCGTGTCTCTTTCCCTCCCCCTCCTCATTCTAACCCCCCCGCATTCTACCCCTCTAAATACCTCCCCTCTCCCTTTCCTCTCACTTACCTGCATCTGAAGCTCCTGCTCCTGCCTCCACTCCTTCCGGAGTCTTGACGTGGCGCACATGTGACGTCACGTCATTAGCATATACCGGGTGCCGGCACCTGGTATATGCTAATGCCGTTATGTTACATGCGCGCCACGTCAAGACGCCAGAAGGAGCGGTGGCCGGAGCAGGAGCTTCAGATGCAGGTAAGTCAGGGGAAAGGGAGAGGGGGGTATTTAGAGGGGTAGAATTAGGGGGGGTTAGAATGAGGGGGGGTTGAGGATGAGGAGGGAGGATGAGGAGGGAGGTTGAGGAGGGAGTTGAGGATGAGGAGGGGGGTTGAGGTTGAGGAGGGGGTTGAGGATGGGGGGCTGAGGATGAGGATGGGGGGTTGAGGAGGGAGGTTGAGGAGGGGTTGAGGAGGGGGTTGAGGAGGTGGGGTTGAGGAAGAGGGGATTGAGGAGGGAGGTTGAGGATGAGGAGGGATGATGAAGAGGGAGCTTAAGGATGAGGAGTGGGGTTGAGGAGGGAGGTTGAGAATGAGGAGGGGGGAGAGACACAGGGAAGGGAGAGGGGGAAGAGACACAGGGAAGAGAGAGGGGGGAAGAGACACAGGGAAGGGAGAGGGGAGAAGATACACGGGAGACAGAGGGGGACACAAGAGGGGGATAAAGAGGGCACAAGAGGGGGATACAGAGGGCACAAGAGGGGGATACAGAGGGCACAAGAGGGACACAGGGGGCAGCACATTTCCCACCCTCAGCTTATACTCGAGTCACTCATTTTACCCAGTATTTTGTGGTAAAATAGGTGCCTTGGCTTATACTCGGGTCGGCTTATACTCGCGTATATACAGTAATCATATAATGCTTTATGGGTGTCATGTTATTTTGTAATGTTAGCTTATGGGAAGGGTCTTTGTTAATGTAACACAACAAAGGCCCTAGTTATTGCTATAATGACAGGTACACATATAAATAAATATTTTATAGTTGGTTACTAAAACAACTTAATGGAAGTGTTAGATGACTGAGGTTGAAAGTTGGGAATTCCAGGCCTACTGACAAGGCCTACTGACACTCACCTACTGACTAGATTAAGTGATAGAGATTCTCTCACATTGGAGTGAAATAAACCACAAGATTATACTAGATGGTACATTTATGTAAATCAGAATATGACTTTAGGGTGACTAAAATTGAAGAAAAAGATCAGTTTAATCAATGCACCATTTTAGAACATTTTGTAATAATGAATTATAATAAACGTTCCCATGATTTAAACTTTATGTTTTCCACTATGGGCACAGCTATTTTGTTATTAGTCCTGCCTTGATACCCAGACCCCCATCTTACACATGCTGTAGATTTATTTGCATCACAGCCCCATGCTCACATATTCCCATTTATAGCATTTATTTGTACAATTTCACCAGTGACATTGTGGTGACCAATAACATCAAACAGACACCTGACAACCAAAGATACATTTTGTGTTTGCTCATGTTGCAAACAATTCTCTAACTGCTGCATTAGCAAGATGGAGGTCTTGCTACCAAGGCAATACTTTTAATGACAAAGTAGAAAACAGAAAGCCTAAGAAATGCTAAGTAATGTAAAAATGTAAGTGAGGTTGAGCAGTTTTGCCAAGAAGAATGGAAACAAGTTAAAGGATCCATAAGTGCAACGCTGGTAGAGACTCACAGCTGTAATTGCAGCTGAAGGTGGTTCCACCAAGTGGGGAGTGAATTTTTCTATTTTATTATTTTTGCTTCATTAACTTTTGTGCCATAATAAAAAAAGATTCTGCACATACACAATATTAAATATGCTGTTTACAATAAATGGTACCATTTGCAATTCAATCAATTTTAATACCAGATTGTAACACTGCAAAATGTGGAAACATCTGAGGATGAGGCGTCACTTATGTAAGATAATATAAGCCATTGTGTTTTCTTGATATCAAACAGTGCCTAAAGTAGTTGGATTTATCAGTGCCCATTCACAGGTGCACCACACATGGGGTCTCATGGCAGACATCTACAGTAAACTCAAGGGAACCAAAGAAAAGAACAACATGTGACTGAGAGCTTATCTTAAAATTTTAGAAACTTCAGATGCGATTTACTAAAATATAATACAGTGAAGGTCTGTTAAAAATTTACTGGAGGCCATGATTTGGACCCAGGTCCACCAATAGGAGGCAATCTTGTATCAATCCTTCAGTATGACTTTACGATTTGAGGTCCACCTGTGACCTTAACTATGGAGAATGGCACAGGACACTTATAGACAACATACCTATCCAATTCTATAAATACACATTGAAGTTACAAAGGATCTACAGAAATAATGAATGCAAGGGAGAGCTTATGTGCTTTGTATAATATTTAGTTATATTACTTTATTTGTTAAAAAAAAGAAATTCTGACATATTTTTTAATAAAAAGCATGGACTATTATTGTACCCTAATAGATAAAACAGGCTGTACTGTAACCATAGTGGACTACAGTGATTGCACATTTAGAGGAAGTAAATCGATTAAATATAGTGTAGAACACAGCAGGGAGAGGATAATATGATATAAATCTTCAGATTAATCCCATGATTAAATAAAGTTGAAGAGGGGAGTAATTCCTGGAAATGAATAGGAATAACAGAGACAAGTATAAATAAATAGAACAGCAATTCAGTGAAAGTGTGGAAGTGGTAGGGTCAAACACAATTAATGGATTTAAGAATACATAAAATAAACATAAGGCCATCCTTCTGATTAATTAAGCAAAATATATAGATATATAGAATGATTATACTAGATAGTTCCTTCTGATCCTCCTTCAGTCGAGGCTTTCAGGAGATCAGGGCTCGCAAGTGGAGGTTGCAAGTTATTTAGCTATTCAATTGACTTACGTTTGCGGCCTCTGATCGAGTTGCGATTCATTATAATTTGAATAAACCAAGCCTTTGATCTTTCATGGCCGCAAGAGTCCCGAACGCTAAAATCGCAAATCTCTAATCAATTGCTCTGATTCCCCCTCGCTAACCACTCCGTCAATCCTGCAAATGGCAAATATCTAACCACAAGTTACTGGTACCAAGGAGGTATCGCAAAGGGCTTAATGACAAATCATAGCACTTTAAAAGCCAAAAAAAGAAGCAATACTATACTTTTATGAAGAGTGAAAGTGATGTTAGGTCTTAGAATTAATAGCACAACATTCTCCAATACTTTATTTCATGTTTATGCAGCAGCATAAAAAAGAAAACTGAAAAGACTCTGGATAGTTAATATCCCAACAAAATACAGAAATAATCCCTGGTGAAGTAATTGCTGTAAAAAAGAAGTCAGCCATGAGGTAATAGTAAAGGGGAATACATTTGACAAAAATCTGTAAATTCTGTATTCCAACTAAAAAGAGAAAGGTTCCCTGGTAAAGTAGTGGTTGGAAAATTGTAGTCAGCCATGAGGTAAAAGTAAAGATAAAATAATAATCAGCAAACTGAAATATTCTGTGGTAAAATAGTAGCTGTAAATAATGTATAATTATAGGCAGGGAATCGAATTAAGGACTATATAAAAGTGAAATAGTTTTGGGGGAATATAATAGAAAAAAAAAAAAAGTTCAGCTGCACCGCACTGACGAGGCCCAAAAAGGAATGAAACGCATCTGGGGTTTGCTATTCCTCCTGTTCACGGTAGAATTGCCTGGTATTTCGGGGCTGGGTCACTCTTTTGAGTGAGACCAGACTGATATACTGCAGGATATTTCTCCCTGTGAAGGGCACAAGTGGCTAAAAGAGGTTGCTCTCAGAGTGGATTATAATGTCCATAGAACTAGCCTATTAAGGTTAGTTCATTCTCTGATGAGTACCTGTGACTTAATTATTTTGTTTATGCAAATTACCTTGGGCTTTAGTCTCCCTAAGGGTGATAGGGGACTCTAGATGTGGACTCCTTGCTCACTGTGCCTTAGGGAGTTCAGCTGCACCTCACTGATGAGGCTTAAAAAGGCCGAAACTCATCTGGGTTTTGCTGTTTCTCCTGTTCAGGGTAGAATTGCCTGGTATTTCGGGGATAGGTCACTCTTTTGAGTGGGACCAGACTGATATACTACAGGATATTTCTCCCTGTGAAGGGCACAAGTGAGCTAAAAGAGGTCGCTCTCAGAGTGGATTATCATGTCCATAGAACTAGACTATTAAGGTTAGTTTGGTCTCTGATGAACACCTCTGACTTAATTATTTTGGAATATAATAGGAACAGAACTATAAGAACATACAGCCTCATTCCATGCTGGGCCATAACTCGATCACAAATAGACGATTTTCTGTGATCGAGTTGCGGGCTCTAGTAGGTCTACTTTTACTCTGCTATTCAGGACAGGCCCAAAAGTTAGGCATCGGTCACAAGAATTGGAAACCATGCTCTTGGCAGTAGCATTCACGGGCTTGCACATGATCTAGGACACAAGCCCGAAACTTGTGGTTCAAGCCTGTAAGATTGGAGTACTTAAAATGCAAATATAAATTCACTACAGCACTGTAAAGCAAATGATGGGTAACACAATGGGTGACATTAGAATTTAAAAGCACAACATTCTCAAGCTTGTACATCGCCAATATTTAATACTTTATTTCATGCTTAATTTCCGTTCAAAGTCCTACAGGCTTTAATGACCTCCAAGACCGTAACTCGTTATTCAAGCCAGTAGGACTTTGAACAAAAACGGAGGTTGGATTCAAAAGTCCTACAGGCTTGGAGGTTGAAGCCGTAGGACTTTGGTGAAAAATAAACATGAAATAAAGTGATTTATTTTGGATATGTGCTCGCTTGAGAATGTTGTGCTTTTGATTCAAATGTCAACCATCGTGTTCGCCATCATTTACAGTGCTGGATTTAATGTGTATTTGCATTTCAAGTGCTCTGATTTGTAATTAAGCACTTTGCGAGACCTCCTTGGTCCCAGTAACCTCTTGTTCGATTTTTGCCATTTGCGGGCTTGACTGAGTGATTCGCAAGGGAAAATCGGAGCAATTGAATAGCGATTTGTGATTTTAGCGGCTTCAACTCTTTGAGCGAAGTAACTTGCGATTTGACGAAACGCAATGGATCGCAGCTTGGAGCAAGTAACTCGATCGGAGCCCGCAAATGGAAGGCAATTGAATAGCAAAGTAGCTAGCGACCTCCATTTGCGAGCCCGGATCTCAAAATCACAGAAATAGAAGGAGGCTGATAGATTGGTATAAAAAGGAATATAGAAAAAACAGAAAAAATTAATCCTTATATAAAATATAAAAACAAAGAGAAATTTAAGTCTAAAGACCAAAGTAATTGATTACTGTATGTATATAAAAAAATGCACACAGATCACTTCATCATCACAGAATTTATAATAGAATTGCACTAAAAAATATATTTAGTAACACAAATAAATATTTAATTTATATGTTTTGATTATTTCACTGGAAAGAAAAAGATAGAAGTCTATTCACAAGGATTTTCACAATAAAATTGTTTTATTTATTCACAATATTTTTTGTTCAAGGAAGATTAATGTAAACAGCACATGGTCTATGACTAATTAAAGGTATATAAAAGTGAGTTGAGTTATGAATGCAACCCTGAAAAAATGAAAACATTTTTTGCAGAAAAGAAAAAAATGTGCTGGGTGGGATGTAGCCACCTCCAGCAACTGGGATTTGCATATTGGATATCTCATTTTTAATGATATATCCAATATGCAGCACATTGGCATGCTGATTGGCTAAAATAAAGAAAAGTGTTTGAAATCATGTGACTTCCCCTAGTAGGGCAGACTACAGGGGCTAAATCAGCATGCCTGCACACTCCTCAGGCCAAAAAGAAACATTGTATATGATATGGTAATTATCCCTGGGAATTTCTGAGGGTGTCAACATTGAGAGAGAAAACTGTTTGCAAAAGCAAGAAATTCAGCAAACTTCAGGCTAACGATTTAACTGTTTACTTTTTTTCAGACCCTATAAAGTCTCCACTATCAGATGCATTAATAACCCAGCTCACTTTTATATACTTTAAAGATTAATACCATTTACCTATATATACAAAATCATAGTCCACTGTCAGTGGAGATACTATTGAACCACTTGAAAATACAACAATTCAAAAGATTATAAAAGATTATTTAAGGTTGCTGTTCAACACTGCATAAATGGTTAAATGAAACTAAAAGACAATTCAGTTACCGTTGTAATCTGGTAACATAAAGTGCAATAATTCTTAAGTGGATGATTCATTGCAGAAACAAATTATCAATACTTCAATTCCTAAGAGTTAATTAATCAGCTGCAACTAAATATCTAAAAATAAGCAGCCTTATTAAATTGCAATTTGGCCATTTGAATTGGGCTCTATATAAGCACAGAGCATATTTTTTACAGAAGTTTTTAGTTAGTGAAGACCTTGCTTTTGGATAGAAGTTCACAAACTAAAAACTTTTGTAAAAAAAATATGCTCTGTGCTTATATAGAGCCCTATTCAATTGGCCAAATCACAATTTAATAAGGCTGTAGATATCTTATACATAAGTTATATGAGAGCCGTGCAATAAAAATACTTAAAAAGAAGAAACAATATAAGGACAAACATAAAGCCAAAAAAGGAGGGAAAAAAAGTCAAGGAGACGTCATAAGATCTCTGGAGCAGAAAGCTCAAGAGAAACTAGTTTTAATTGACCGTATTTTAATACAGTATTTTAAAGAGTTAAAATAATAAAAATCATTTGTTTTAGAGAAAAGCAAATTCAGTTTGTAGCATGAACAAAAAGGTGTCTTCTTTCTTTTTTCTAGGATTAGGCTTCTTTAGAGTTAAAAAAGTTCCATTGTTTCCTTGTAAGTAGTTAAAAAAAATGAAGATGGTTAATGATAAAGGAACCATGATACTGTCCAATCCCAATAGTTTACTTCTACAATTAGAAGACCTTATGCTGTAAGTCTGCAAGTTTCTATCCTAAGTACTTTGGGAATTCACCATGGACATTGGATTCCGAGCTCAAAGACAGGGCCCTCCTTGCTTGCTATATTTTAATTTGTATTTATCTTTGTCTGAACTTAATTTATGTACAGCGATACGGAATAATAAAAATAATAATAACAATGCTATGTAAGAATTATATGATAATAATGTTAATAATAATAATAATAATAATACTATTTATTAGTATTTGTACTTACATTCCACATATAGAAAATGACAAATTTAACCAGATATAAACATTATGCTTTGTAACAATAAAGTTTGCCCTGTTTGCTAAAGTGACCTACGTAATTTTTGTTGGCTGCATCAATGTTAACTTTATCTGCATTTGTATTGTCGTTACCTAAATAAACTAGATACAATCTAATTTTCTCTTTTTGTTAAGCATTATTGCTCAGGAAAATATCTCCACATAATTCCTTGTTATCCTCTGACATTCTTCATTCAGCTGGAAACATGTTTTCCTATTTCTACTACCTTTCACTTTCCTTCTTTCCTGGGCTAATTTTAAAACCTCACCAGACAGGCAGTTTGCCTTCTTAGCTTTCTTTTTTTTTTTTTGCATGGAGGGGTAGTCTTTATTGCTGTATTCTGGACAATGTCACATACCTCTGTACAACGTTCTTCAGGCATTCTATCTTCCATATCTAGTCTATTAAATGTCCCTTAAACCTATTATTTTCCTCCATTGCATATTCTTATCTGTGTGGTCTTCTAATTTTCAATATTTTCCTCATGATCTCCAGGTAGTTAGCTCCAGGTATTTTGCTGACTGTATAGAGCTCATCCATCTTTGATTACAAAGTAAATAGTCAGATTTATATATTGTCCATCTGGTGATGTCCATGTGTAGAGTTGGAAGAGGGTGTTTGCTATGACCAGAGAATTATCTTGACCGAATTCTATTAATCCCTGACCTGCTTTGTTTTATGCTCCATGGACAAACCTTCCCATTATTGCAGGTATCTTTTGGTTACCTCATTTAGTATTCAAATCTACTATGATTAGGGTAAAATATTTTCTTGCTGTTATATCTAGAAGGTGTTGCATATTCTTGTAGAATTGGACATCTTCAGCTTCTTCAACAACCGAATATAAATAATGGAACTAAACCTTTTAATAAAAGCACCTTTCAATTATGTCAACACATTTGTAATGATGACACAGCCACACATAACAACAAGACCAATAATACAATACTATAATAAAATGTACTTTATTTGAAACAGGCCAAACATTGAGTAAACAAGCCAAAAACTTCAATTGAAGATGAATGTAAACAGACATTCAATTAGAATAAACAATGAAGACAAATATTGTAGCCCAGTTGGACAGAATTATCACTCCATCCAATAACTAAAAATCAAAATACTCAGAGGAAATTTTAAAGAGATCCCAGAGCATTTGAAACAAAGATGATCACATTCTTCAACACTAAAAATACAAGACTTAATATGTACTTGGGTTTTCTAACACATTATCACAATTTCTTGTACTGTTTTCTTATCACATGTAATAGTTGTCATAATTGCATAGTTTGTCGGTAACGCTATGTTAAAAAGTTATGGGTTGTGCATGCGCAATGAGCCGAAGGCACTCACTGCAGGGCTTGCGATAAGCACCAAAGACGCTCATCGTGAGGCCTGTACGTGACTGGATTGATGGGACTTTGGAGGGAGTGGAGGGGAAAGACACATAGGGGTGAGATGTGGGAAGAGACACAGGGGAGGGAGAGGGGGCAAAGAGATGCAGAGGTGAGAGAGTGTGGAGAGGCCGCTCATCATGAGGCCCGTAAGTGGAGGGAGAGAGGCTTGCACCAAAGGCGCTCATTGCAGAGCATGAAAGTTGCGGGTTGGCCGAGGCGAAGCCGCTCATTGCAGGGCTCGAAATGAGGCGCTAGTCGCAAAGCCGGTAAAGTAGAGGGGGGCAGAGGCTCGTAATGAGCGACAATGGTGCTCATTTTGAGGCCCACGATGAGCACCGAAGGAACTCAACACGAGGCCCGCAAGTGAGAGGGGGGAGAGCCTCGCATTGTGTGGCAAACAGCATTGCCAAGCTTCAAATTTTATTGCCGTCATTTTTGACAGGCAAGTCGCTAGTTTTACTATAAACAGGGTGTCATTCTTAATGATGTTTGTCCAACAGAAAGGATATCACTATTGACCACAGTGCTATGCTTTTTCATATATATGTATAATGGTGTATATGTGTATATATGTTTCCTATCACATATAATAGTTGTGGATCTAACAATCTCACAACTTAGACTGCAATGAGGAGCGAAGCCCATAGATGCAACTGCGGACCCTGCAAACAGAGGCACGCAGTTGCAGGGCTGTAATAAATTACGAATTTAACGGGCAAACCACAGAACTGGGAAGAACAACAAAATAGCACAAATATGGCGTTTTTTCACCATCGAAAATCGCCTATGCAAGGAAAAAAAATGGTGGCGGAAAAAATGTAACAGGATGAAAACGAGGCCAAAGGTAGTAAAAAAAGAGACGGAAGCCAGTAACACTTGATGTAAGCCAGTAACGCTTAACCCAAGCCAGTCACATTTAACCCAAGCCAGTAACACTTAACCCAAGCCAGTAACACTCATCGCGAGGCCCCTAAACTACACGGGAGGGAGAGGCTTGTGATGATCGCCGAAGGTACACCATTCCTAGCCTTAAAATGTTCCCGTCTGTTACGCCCGCCAGATTTGGGGACTGCGCTCACCCCAATTCTCTCTCTCTATGGGTCGGACGTTTTGTTCAGATCTCAGCATTCAGCAGACAATTAAGATGACAGCATCATTTCTGAAGAGGCAGGGACCATCAGACCCCTTTTCTTAGGATCTCGGAATCACACACCATGTACCTTTGATTAGTACAAGCAGACTCCGACACCACCTATGTTTAGTGTGTCCAAAATCAGACTGGCACTTCTTTATTTTTCAAAACACATTTTCAGATGACACAAAACACCAAAGACTTTCCCCCAGTTCTATCCCATCCACCTGGGCAAATAGCTTCCTATCTCCCCTCACGCACATGATTTCCAGATGTATCTGACTTTCCTGTTCTCATTACACATTTTCTCTCCCATAAAACTAGCTCCCTCCTTCATGACTAAAGCCAGAGCCTTCACACGTGGCTGATCACAGGGTCGTATAAATTCTTTAGAATTCCTTAACCCTTTGTATATCCCAGATATGACTGCATTAACTTTATTATCTATGCATAGCCTACTATCCTACTTCTAATACAGATACAGTATTTTAATGTTAATCAGTGACAGTACTATTTGCACTTATTACATCCATCATATAACTACATGTGTGCATTACTCCCATGATATAACTATTAAGCAAGTTGTTAGTACCTTCTAACCACACATATAATGACTGATGAATGCCAAACAGTCCAGAGGGCCCTTCTGTTCATAGCACCATCATTTTGACGGGTAAGTAGCTAGTACTATATAATGTTGATCCCCCCTTTATGTATTTACCTGTGTAAGTCAGATGCTGTCTCCACTCTCTCTGCATCTGCTGTTATTATTCAAACTGAGGGTTCCATCTCATGTTAGTATTGCTTCAGACTTGATAAAAAGAGGTCAAACATCTCACTATCAAAAGCTTGTCAATATAAATAAGGCGTTTTTCCAATACAAAAGGTATCACAATATACTGCAATACTATATAATTACTAGATCACTATATCTTTTTTGCATCATTTAGTCATTTACAACTCTTGTGATCTCATGGATCATATCACACCAGGCACATTTTTATGTCCATGGTCATGCTGATGCACTTGATTTTCATGACAGAGATACTGATACTGTAGTGGGTTGCCAGTTCCTTCTCCAGAGGGCCACAGCATATAGCTCTAGGTATTCCTAGGTGGTCTCCCATCCAAATACTGACCAGGCCCAGCTCTTCTTGGTTTCAGGGTGGTGTGACGTCTTGGTTCCCTGACTGGATTCAAACCCAGGTGGCAGTGGTGAAAGCAACAACTCATAGCGGAAAGAAAGACACTTTTTTAAAAAGTAATCTGTTTAAATGCACTATAAAACTATAATAGTACTAGATGTACTAGCCAATGTACTTGTACTATAGAGACATTATATACATTAGCTGCAGGGGTAAACCGTTTGAAACGATTCATTAAGTAAAGGCAATAAGTAATAAAATGGTGTTAATATACAAAAAAAAACTTTCAGAGTTTATTTTAAGGTTAAAGACAGGGAGCTTCCGTTCCCCTTTATTAATAAAAACATAATTATTTGCTGTCATCAGACCTGTTGTGCCCCTTTTACAGCAATGGACCCTGGAGAGGAGCATTGGCTGCATTGCTGATAGTTCTGAGCTGACCATACATAACATAACTAGGTGGTAAAAAAGCTTTAGTTTGGTTAATCAGAAAGTTTTGATGGGGAATCTGCAGTTCATAGACATGACTAAGAATCATATGGACATTATAAATAATCACAGATAATTACGTTTTTTATAAGAGGAATCAGAAGAATTCTGCTGAGGTCCAGACACATCTAAATATTGAGAGGCTCTGCCATTACAGCAAAAGAAAAATAATTAGTAATTAGCAACGTATATACAATATTGAAAAGAAATGTGCTGTATATTCTTTCTATGGAAGTAAAGACACCGTCCTAGTGCAGGGGTCCTTGGCCTCTAAATCCATATCACTATAAAGGTTTCGATCAAGACCTTCTAAATATTGTCTTGCACTACATGTTACCTTTATAAGACATTAAAGTGCTAAATGTTTTTATATTTTCTCAATTATTGTTTTATAGTAAATAGGAAGCCATGTTTCCAATTTCAATCTCCCGTTTGTTCTCTAGTTGCTGTCTAAGCATCCAATACATCCAATGCAATCCATGCACATCAGTTCACCGAAGGTTGATAAAAGCTTAAGATTTAGTTGTATAGGAAATATTTAAGATCAGACCAGGCCCTTACACGTGTCATAAATTATGTTTCAAAAAGTATGAGAGAAAAGTTACCCTTGCCTCCGAATATTGATTGTTAGTCCAATAAAAAGGGGATAGTGCAATACTCTGCTTTTTTACATCTATATATATATAAGATTTAGCTGGGCATAACAATACTTAAGACTTTTTGTCAAAAAAGTCAAAAACTATACTACGTATAAACAAATTATTCTTATTTTCAGTACATCTAATTTTCTTTTACACGTCCTCTTCCGTATATTTGCACATTCTCTAAAACATGACCACAAATGAATGACTGTCTTCCAGTTATTTATAGTGTACATATATTTGTTTTACCAGTTCCTTGAAATCTGATTCTGCTTTTGTCTTTTTAGTTTGTCTGCCCCACATTGCCAAACCTGCAGGAAAAAATAATCAAATCAACATATCAAGTAAGTTGCAATTTTGTGTTATAGAACTGTGCTGAAATTATATGGCTGCAAGTAAAACTCTCAAAGGGCCACGGTAATGCTCTAACAAGATAAGCTAATTAATTAATTATGTAGTCATCATTGATAAAATTAAAATCAGATTACTAATAATATCACTATTTTATATTCAATTCAATTTCAATGTTAGAGTTTTATGCTCTGGTCAATTTGTTTGCCTGCAGTCCGATGAGGTCATCAAAAGGAAAGGGTAGTTTTGGCTGAAATAAAGGTCCACAGAGGTGTAAGAACAGGGAATTATGAATATTGTGATTGGAAAGGTAGCCAGCCAATTGTCTACAGGCTGCCCTCCCAGCATAAGCTTATTATCAAGGTAAAACAACAAAAAACATAATAGCTAATAGAGACTTTTGTTTGGGTATTCATTTATTTCAGAAATACAAGCACTGCCTGCTAGACTAAATCATCTCCTCAACTGATGATATTACATTGTGTGGGTACCAGCAGCAGCTGAATTTGATCTTTTAACATACATTTAGTATTGAAAATAGATTTTTAAATAGTTGAATGTGAATTTTATTACAGATCATGGCCCAATTAGAACATCTACAGTAGTTCTGATTGTTTGGCCAGTATAGCTGTCCTTTTATTGTAGATTTACAATATGAGAATTGGCACTATTTCGTTTATTTAAATAGATGAACTTTTCTTTGGGAAATACAGTAATATATAATCTGTGTTAATGTCCATGAGCTGCTTCAGTCCTAAATATCAGAGTGCTCAATCCTGCAAAAGCTAACAAACTGGGCTGTTCGTTTTAGTCTTTAGTCCGGGTGGGCAGTATAGAGTTTATGATAACAAACTTTCAAAATGTATGATTTTATAGCTTTTTTAAGTTTAATATATAAAACTTAAAATTGTTTTTTAATATAAAATGCTGTACTCTTTCATACTTGCAATGACTTCAGTGGCCAATTAAAAACCATAAAATATGAACCCTTGCAATAGCACATTTAATGGCATTTTAATAATCGTAACACATGAAAGGGATGTGTGAGTTATTACATTAAAAAGTAGGCAACTAATGCAACAACATGCAGAAGAAGCCAATAAGATGCTTCATTGTACAGGAGGAGGAATTAGCAGCAGAAAAGAGAGGAGCTAATGCTATAGGCTTGAGTCAACAGCTCACATAGAATATATCTCTCTGGAGAGCTGACTACCATCAGGATATTAGGAAATTAGAAACCATTCAAATGGGATAAATAAGATGGTCCATGGTCTCAAGGGCAAAGGAAAGCTGTCAAGGCCATAATATGTATAGCTTATAGGATCGTAGGGAGAATATGATGTAAAAATCAAAAGTGTTTTATAAAGTTAATGATGATGATTATTATTATTACTAGCGACTTGCCCATCAAAAATGATGGGGCAATAAAAAAGTGTTGAAATGCTGTTTGTCACACAATGTTAGTGTACTGGGTCCCTCAACTATATAGACCCCTATAGCACACTAATTAACCCATGTAATAACACTATAAGTGCCATGAGGGTCATCCAGGACTCTCATGACACAAAGTGTAAGCACCACACTATTTTAATCTAGTCTCTTATGGATGTCTATACAGACCCTCATAAGCCCCTATTTAACCCCATTAGTCCCATAAGGGTATATAAACACCCTCATGGGACAGTTAGAAGCCTAAGATTAACCTCATAAGTGCTATGAGGGTCCTCAAAGACCCTCCTGACACTAAGTACAAACACAACACTGCACTATACCACCCAATAAACCATTAAATCTAAACTAACCCCCCTCTACACTAACCTATTAACACCTACACTACCTACCTACCCGCTAATAACCCCCCACTCCTCTAATAACAGAAAATAATAAAACCTAACTCACAAAAAATCATGAAAGCTAAGTCACATAAAATAAAAAAGCTACATTACAGAAAAGAAAAAAATCTACATTCCAAAAAATTAAAAAAGCTACATTACAAAAATAAAAAGGCTTCATTACAGAAAAGAAAAAAAATCTACATTACAAAAAATAAAAAAAGCTACATTACAAAAATAAAAAAGGTACATTACAACCCCCCACTGCAGAAAATAAAAAAGTACACACCTGAAAAGCAAATACATACAAAATATATACATTACATTACAGTACAAATAAAATAAAATACAACAGCCCGCTATCTAAAATACATTAAATCCTTTCTAAAATACACACATACCCATCTATGTAAAATACATTTAATCCAATCTAAAATACATACAAACCCCTCTATCTAAAATACAATAAACCCTATCTAAAATACATACATACCCCTCTATCTAAAATACAATAAATCCTATCTAAAATACATACATACCCCTCTATCTAAAATGCAATAAATGCTATCTACATACACAAACCATAAACCTAACCTAAAATAGAATAATTAAGAGCACTTAGCTTTGTAGATGTCCCTTCAGATCACCAACCTAGAAAAAAAATAATTAGTACAACACAGTATATAGAAAAAACATTCTAAATATTGTAAATATTCTATTCACCTTTCCAGCATGTCCCCGTCCTTATTTTCTTCTCTGATGCGGCCCCTGTTAATAATATACAGTAGATTAGTACAATATATACGAACAAAATAAAAAAAATTAACATAATATACATTCAACTTGCCGCGGCGCGATGTCCCCGGCCTCCTCCTCTTCTGCCCCGGCTGGGCCCTGGAAGCATCCTTTGCAGACCTCCCTGATGCTAATGAGCCTCCTAGATCCTTTTCTGGAAGAAAATTGCCAATGACACCTTTTGATTGGCTGAAAACTCTGTCAATCAAATCTCAGCCAATTAGAAGGCACCAAGGTGTGAGCCAATCAGAATGGGATACACCCCCATATCCCATTCTGATTGGCTAATGCACCTGTCAATTTTTTTAAACCAATCAGAAGTCTCTATTAACTTCAGCCAATCACATTGGGATACACCACCACAAGGTGATTGGCTGGAGGCATCTGCGCCTTTCCGATTAGCTGTTATCACTGTCAATCAGATTACAGGCAATCAGAAGGCGCAGATGTCTTCAGCCAATCACCCTGTGGGGGTGTATCCCATTTTTGATTGGCTGAAGGGAATAGCACCTTCTGATTGGCTTTTGTCACTGTCAATTAGACAGCAGTCAATCAGAATGTGCAGATGCCTCCAGCCAATCAGCTTTAGCCAATCAGAATGGGATATGGGGGTGTATTAGCCAATCAGAAGGCACCATTGCCAATTTTCTTCCAGAAAAGGCTCTAGGACGCTCATTAGCGTCAGGGAAGGTCCGCAAGTGTGGACCTCCGTTAGTTTTTTTTTTAGAGCACAGATTTTTCCAGGGCCCAGCTGGGCAGGAGAGGAGGAGCGTGGGGACATTGCGGGGAGGTAAGTTTAATGTATATTATGTTTATTTATTGTATTCTATTTTGTGTGTATGGATTTACTAATGTAATGTTTATTTTTAACAGGGGATCCACCAGAGAAGAAAATAAGAAGGATGGGGACATGCTGGAAAGGTGAGTAGAATATTTATAATATTTAGAATGTTTATTTATTATATGTAAATGTGGTGTACTATTTTTTTTTTCCCTAGGGTGGCGATCTGAAAGGACATCTGCAAAGGTTAATGGTCTTAATTATTCTATTTTAGGTTAGATTTAGGGTTTCTGTATGCAGATAGGATTTATTGTATTTTAGATAGAGGTATGTATGTATGTTCGATAGTATTTAATGTATTTTAGATAGAGGCATATGTATGTATGTTGGACAGGATTTAATGTATTTTAGATAATATTTAATGTATTTTAGATAGGGTGTATTGTATTTGTACTGCATATATTTTGTATGTATTTCCTTTTCAGGTGTGTAATTTTTCTTTTTCTGTAGTGGGTGGGGTGTAATGTAGTTTTTTATTTTCTGTAATGTAGATTTTTTTATATTTTGTAACAGGTTTTATTATTTTTGTGAGATAGGTTTGATTATTTTCTGTAATTAGGGGGTAGGTAGGTAGTGTAGGTAGGTAGTGTAGGTGTTAATAGGTTAGTGTAGAGGGGGGTTAGTTTAGATTTAATGGTTTATTGGGGGTATACTGCAGTGTATTGTTTGTACTTAGAGTCATGAGGGTCCTTAAGGACCATCATGGCACTTATGTGGTTAATGTTAGGGTTGTAACTGCCCCATAAGGGTCTTTATATACCCTTATGGCACAGATGGGGTTAAATAGAGGCAGTGTTAAATAGGGTTTGATGGGGTTCAATAGGCCTAGTTAGGATTACATTGGTACTGTAAGGGTTAAATGTGTACTGTTAGGATTAAATAGGTTGGGTTATTGGGGTGTAGTTAGGGTTAATAGTGTAGTGCTTACACTTTGTGCCATGAGTGACCTGGATGACCCTCATGCCACACAGTGTTATTACATGGGTTAATTAGTGTCCTAAATAGGTCTATATAGACCCCTATTGGACTAATAGCAATAATTATTGGCTTATGGGTGTCTTCATTGAACTCCATGATTGACATGATTAACCATTGATTATGGTGGTCTGTATTGACGCCTATGAGTGACAGGGTTAATTAAGGGCTTATGGGTTTCTGTATTGACCCCCATGAGTGACAGGGTTAATTAATGGATTATGGGGGTCTGTATTGACCCCCATGAGTGACAGGGTTAATGAAGGGCTTATGGGGGTCTGTATTGTACCCTATGAGTGACAGGGTTAATTAAAGGATTATGAAGGTCTGTATTGACCCCCATGAGTGACAGGGTTAATTATTGGCTTATGGGGGTCTGTATAGACCCCCATGAGTAACAGGATTAATTATTAGCTTATGGGGGTCTGTATTGACCCCCATGAGTGACAGGCTTAGTGAAGGGCTCATGGGGGCCTGTATTGAGCCCCATGAGTGACAGGGCTAATTATTGGCTTATGGGGGTCTGTATTGACCCCCATGAGTGGCAGGGTTAATGAAGAGCTCATGGGGGTCTGTACTGACCACCATGGGTGACATGGCTAATTAAGGGGTTATGGGATTCTTCATTGACCCCCATGAATGACAGGGTTAATTAAGGGTTCATGGGGGTCTGTATTGACCCCCATGAGTGACAGGGTTAATAAGGGCTGATGAGGGACTGTATTGACCCCCATGAGTGACAGGGTTAATTATTGGCTTATGGTGGTTTGTATTGACCCCCAAGAGTGGCAGGGTTAATTAAGGGCGCATGGGGGTCTGTATTGACCCCCATGAGTGAAAGGGTTAATTAAAGGCTAATGAGGGACTGTATTGACCCCCATGAGTGACAGGGTTAATTAAAGGATTATGGGGGTCTGCATTGACCCCCATGAGTGACATGGTTATTTAGAGGCTCGTGGGGCTCTTTATAGTTAGTTAATTTTTATTTATCACAGGTCCTCTAAATGTCTTTGTAGAAATAGAAGTTGTCCAGTTCTACGAAGACATTTAACAAGTAGTAATGTCCCGAATAGTTCGCCGGCTGACTATTCGCAGCGATTTTTGCATGTTCGCGTTCGCAGTGAACGGCGAACACATGCGCTTTTGGGTTCGCCCCCTATTCTTTATCATTGAGGAAACTTTGACCCTGCACCTCACAGTCAGCAGACACATTCCAGCCAATCAGCAGCATACACTCCCTTCCAGAGCCTTCCATCTAAAGGACAGCAACCCAAAAAGCCCTTTTTAAGGCTAGAACATCATTTATTTTATTTTATATTTTTTTTCTGTGTAATCTAATTGCATATGCCTGCCTGCCAGCGTGTGTGTGTGACAGGCTAACACCTAACAGCTTATATTGTGCTCAGTGAAATAAAACAAACATTTTTTGACTGTAATAGATTGCATAGCAGTTGCCTGCCTACAGGCGTGTGTGTGAAGCCTATTGCATCTACTCTGCCAACTTTTGCCAGTGCACAGTGACACTCATATCTGGTGCAACTGTAGTGTACAGTGACATAAAACAACACTTTTTTGACTGTAATAGATTGAATAGCAGTTGCCTGCCTACAGGCGTGTGTGTGAAGCCTATTGCATCTACTCTGCCAACTTTTGCCAGTGCACAGTGACACTCATATCTGGTGGCACCTTAGATTGCACGCGCAGTGCCCCAAATTTGAAGTGGGAGGACCGACCAAGCATCTTTTTCCATCTCCCACTTCCAAAAATCTATGCCATATACACGTCCCCTGATAGTGGACGTAACAGGGATTAAACCGATAGAAATAGTACTACTTAACAGTACACACCTTCTAATAACGCAGACAGAAGCAATGCGTATAATCTTCCATGCTGTGCAGTTGAAGCCCCCAGACTCTGACCTGTGTATAATATTCCATGCTGGGCAGTGGAAGCCCCCAGACTCTGACCTGTGTATAATATTCCATGCTGGGCAGTGGAAGCCCCCAGACTCTGACCTGTGTATAATATTCCATGCTGGGCAGTGGAAGCCCCCAGACTCTGACCTGTGTATAATATTCCATGCTGGGCAGTGGAAGCCCCCAGACTCTGGGAGTCTGAAGAAGAGGAGTCAGAGGAGGAAGGTGGCTTTGAGGAGGTGGAAGACCAAACACAGCAGGCGTCCCAGGTGGCTTGTTGTCACCTTTCGGGGACCCTTGGTGGCTGGGTGGAGGAAGAGACCTTCAATGACATCAGTGAGGACAAGGAACGGGACATGGCTAGCTTGGTATCCAACCTTGTGCAAATGGGGAGTTTGCGGTTGTACAAAGGGACTGTTTGCGTTTTTTTTGCGGTGCATTAAACGGGAAGATTGGTCTGTTACTGTGAAGCGGGTGTAACCCTTACACTACCTAAACGATACAACATCATACCTGATGTTTTAAAGCATGTTATTCCAAACAATTTAGGAATGTTAGGTGATTTATGCCCTTTATGGCTTAAAACCAGACTCTGCTATGTAATTTTCCGTGGGAGTTTTGCCATGGATCCCCCTCCGGCATGCCACAGTCCAGGTGTTAGTCCCCTTGAAACAACTTTCCCATCACTATTGTGGCCAGAAAGAGTCCCTGTGGGTTTTGAAATTTGCCTGCCCATTGAAGTCTATGGCGGTTCGCCGATGTTTGCCCATTCGCGAACATTTGATGAAGTTCGCGTTCGCTGTTCGCAAACCCAAAATTTGATGTTCACTATTAACAAGTCATAGATATAACACCAAGAAAATGTTTTACTATTATCATAGAAGATTGGAATGCTGAAGTTGTGAACTAAAAGAAACCTGGAATAACTGGCAAATTTGGCCTTGAAATACATAATTAAGCAGGTCAGAGATTAGTAGAATTTTGTCAAGATAATTCTCTGGTCATAGCAAATACCCTCTTCTAACAGCCTCCAAGATGACTATATCAGATTGACTATACACTTTGCAGCCAAAGATGGAGGAGCTCTATACAGTCAGCAAAAACAAGACCTGGAGCTGACTGCGGCTCAGACCATGAGCTTCTTATTGCAAAGTTGAAATTAAACTGAAGAAAAGAAGGAAAACCATCAGACCAAGCAGATACAAAATAAATAATATCCCTTGTGAATATGCAGTGGAAGTAAAGAATAGATTTAAGGGACTAGATGTGGAGGATAGAATGCCTGAAGAACTTTGGACTGAAGTTTGCAACATTATCCAGGAAACAGCAACAAAGAATATCCATTAAAGCAAGAAGAGTAAGAAGTCAACCTGGCTGTCCGATGAGGCTTTGAATGTAGCCCAGGAAAGAAGGAAAGTGAAAGGTAGTGGACATAAGAAAAGATCTGTCCAACTGAATGCAGAATTCCAGAGGATAGCAAGAAGAGACAAGGAGGCATTCTACAATGAGCGATGTAAAGAGATTGAAGAAGATAACAGAATGGATAAATCAAGAGATGTTCTCAAGAAAATTGGGAACCTAAAAGGCACCTTTCATGCAAAAGTGGGTGTGATAAAAGACAAAAATGGTATGGGCTTAACAGAAGAATATCAGATAAAGAAGAGGTGGCAGGAATACACTGAAGATTTATACAGGAAGGATCTTAACAGCAGTGATGACCTCAATAATTTGTCCAATGAGCTGGAGCCAGACATCTTGCAGAGCAAATTGAGATGGGCACTAGGATGTCTTGCTGATAATAAGGCTGCAGGAGGTAATGGAATCCCAACTGAATTCAAAATTCTACAGGATGATGCTGTTTTTGATGTGTTGATGTGTTGCTTGCCTTATGCCAACACATTTTCAAAACACAACAATGGCCAATAGACTGAAAAAGGTCAGTCTACATCCCAATCCCAAAAAAAAAGGCAATGTCAAGGAGTGCTCCAATCAAACAAATGCACTAATTTCACATGCCAGCAAGGTAATGCTTAAGATTCAACAAGCTCTACTCCAACAATATATAGACCAGAAACTACCAGATGTGCAAGCTGGGTTCTGCAGAGGAAGAGGCACAAGAGATCAAATTGCCAATGTCCGCTGGATAATAGAGAAAGCAAAAGAGTTTGATAAAAACATTTACTTTTGCTTCATAGACTATTCTAAAGCTTTTGACTGTTTGGACCACAACAAAAATGTGGCATGTCCTTAAAGAGATGGGAGTACCAGATCATCTCATCCTCCTCCGAAGAATCTGTATGTCGATCAAGAAGCCACGGTCAGAAACGAACATGGGACAAACGAATGGTTCAAGATCGGAAAAGGAGTGCGACAAGGTTGTGTATTGTCATCTTATTTATTCAACGTATACGCAGAGTACATCATGTGTAAGGCTGGACTGGATTAATCCAAAGCCAGAATAAATGTTGCTGGAAGAAATATTAACAATATCAGATACGCCGATGATACTACTCTGATGGCTGAAAGTGAGAAGGAGCTGAAAGACTTTTTGATGAGGGCAAAAGAAAAGAGTGCAAAAGTTGGTCCGCTGCTCAACGTTAAGAATACGAAGATCATGGCAAACAGCAATCCCACTTCCTGGCAAATAGACGTGGAAGAAGTGGAGGCAGTGATGGATTTTATTTTTCTTGGATCCAAGATCTCTGCAGATGGTGACTGTAGTCATGAAATTAAAAGACATTTGCTTCTGGGGGGGGGGGGGAAAGCTATGGCAAGCTTGGACAAGCTAGTAAAAAGTAAAGATATGAAACTATCAACAAAGGTCCACATAGTTCAAACTATGGTTTTTCCAGTAGTAACATAAGGATGGAAGAGTGGGACCATAAAGAAGTCTGAGTGCAGTAGAAATTACACCTTTGAATTGTTGTGTTGGAGAAGACTTCTTAGAGTCCTTTAGACTGCAAGAAGATCCAATTAATAAATACTCCAGGAAATCAAGACAAACTGATCATGAGCCTGAAGCTCAAATATTTTGGCCATATCTTGAGATGGCAGGATTCCCTAGAAAAGATTCTGATGCTGGGAAAGGTTGAAGGCACAAGAAAAAGGGGACGACAGAGGGGGAGATGGATAGATGAGTTCACTGAAGCAATGAACATGAACTTGATGGAGCTCAGAGGGGCAGTGACTGAGAGATGCACCTGGTGTGCTGTGGTCCATAGAGTCACGGAGAGTCGTACGCGACTGAACGACTAAACAACAACAAAGATAGGGAGCTGTGTAAGAACTGATAGATGGGAGCAGTAGATGATCAGATTTGGGTAGAGCATGGATGAGTGTGAGAAAATGTATTATATATTTATTTAAATATTTTATATCTTTATATATTTATTATATATTTATTTAAATATTTACATATTTTGCAGATTCTCCCGCCACGGAGATGGCAGGATTTATTGACTGATGACGCGCCAAGGAAGAAGAAAAGATCTGGGACATGTGTGACTTTAAATGTTAAGGTGATTGTGCAGTTATCTACTGAAATGGACATGGGGAATAACCTGTAAATCTGTTTTGAAGATGTTAATTTTTAGAAGATGAAAAATCAGTAAATCTGTTTTGAAATAATACTTTTGGACAGAGAATATTTTTGATCATTTACAAACATCTTAGTATTTATTACATGTTAATTATGGTAATGTTTGTTTCTGATTTTATTTATGAAATTATTATTCATACTGTAATACTAATATCAGATTTATGTTTATCAACAATCCGCCCCCTCTTTAAAATTATTTATCTAATTTTCTATTTTATCATCTGCCTATGTTTTATTGGTCAGTGAGCTGGTGGGTTGTATTTGAAATAATATTTTTTTTAAATGTGTATATAAATAATATATTGTTTGAAATAAATAATTTGGAAACGTATAAATAGCGTCCTAAGTGTTCAAACTGTGCCCACGTGATTTATTAAAATAATAGGTTTTTGAGGAGGTCACATCACCACTTGGACAGCACTGAAGTAGGAGAATCAAACTCCTTAAGTATCAAAAGGGGCTGACACCCACCTACTGCAGACTTTTTTCCTCATCTTACTAACTCAAGATTGAGTATCCTACAATCATCTGAATTCTGGATCATTTCACAAATTTATCCTGAATATGTAAAAAAAAGAAAAGAAAAGTAATTAGTTATTTACTGGCCTTTATGCAACAAGAATACAAATAAAACTTTTTGTTTAACTCTGTTGTTTTTTCACTTTGTAGCAAAATAGCTGCCTCTTTATTTGGCCTAGGATACTAGATAGCTAAATGGAGGCCCACAATTTAGGTTCATGTTTAATTAACCAAAGATTTACAATATGCATCTAAAATAGTTCGGAATTTCTTAAACAGCCTTGAAATAAATAGTAGGATAGCATGAATCTATCCTGGACAGTATGCAAACACCATATCTATACAATCTATTATAAATGAACATATTGATATATATAAAGAAACATCACTTCAAAATTTGCTAAAGATTTAAAATACTTTGCAAAAATCACAATGTACTAAAAGTTGCTTTTTAACTTATATGTGGCATTAAAATATCTGAAAATGAATGATGAAGACATAGATTCTAGTACATATGATATTCATAATCTCCAGAAAGACATCATGTGGGCACGTTTACATCTCATGCTATGGCCTGTGCCCAATATCATCTTATTTATTGCCAACTGTTAGCTTTAAGGTATCTTAGAAGACAGTACAAATATAAAGTCAGTAAACAAATGTTTGAATGCCATAATTATTATTATTATAGTCTCCCATTGTCATCTGGACTATTTTATTTGTTGTAGAGTTGTCCCTCGCAGCTGTCTCCTGACACATCTGTGCTCAAATAATTTCTGTAAGTCTTGGCATTAATATATGCTCTAACACCCTAGCATTATTTGAACTGTGCAAACACCAGGTTCACCATGATTTTTAATTTTAGCGAGTGTTTCAGATTTTAAACTGGCCACTTTCCCGGACTAGAATTGAGGATCAAGAAAATTTATCTGACAATGCAAGATCATATTTTTATTTTTTTAAATGGTGCAACCTATGGACTCGATTATATGACTCCCATAGGATCTCTTGTGAATGAATGTTTCATGTTGGATGCCACATAACTATTACATTCCTCTCACAGTAAACCTGATGCTACATATGAACTGTTCACTTCTCTATAGGAGATTTTATCTAAAGTGTGATTACAGGGCTTCTATAAAAGTATTCTTTCAGTCTTAAGCATACTTGTAGAGCTCTATCAGTGAAACAAATCCTTAGGTGAAACCTTAATCTCTCTGGAGAAAACTCTTATGAGAACACTTACTAGAAACTTAAGAAGTGTCCCAGTGGGAGAAAAAATATCCTAGCATTTCAGTACTCTAATTAAATACAAATTTGAAATTGAAGCGTACACATCCTTTAGCACATAACACTTTTTTTGTAATGTTAACCTAGCTCTATTGTAAGATAAATGTCTGCCATTGTTTATGCTTACCTTCATTTGTATTCTTTTTGCTATTCTACATATCATCCTCTATCTTATAAGACCACCATGTTGTAACACAATTTCAATACTTTTTTTGACGTGGTACACATACTGAGTGTTTTCCTTTATTTCTCTGTAATAAGCTATTTCTTTATCTTTATTCTGTCTCTGTATACTCAATCTCTCACCTCATATTTAACGCTGTGCTGGCATTGTAATATATAAAGGGTTCATATACTGTTGTGAGGAATGTTAAAGCCCCACCTAGTATTTGTTGCTACTGTAGAAGGGAGCACAAATCACATTGAAGTAAAATAGTATTAGGGGATTTTTTTTATATTCCAATATTGTATATACTTTTATTATTTATACATTCAGCTTTAGGTTCCATTTTTGTATTTTAGCCAGACAACATATTTTGGAACATATGAATACAGTCCTAAATGAGATGCATACCCCAATAAATAAATTTTATTCAGATACATATGGATAATCCAAGAGTAGCAAATGATAGCTCCACACAATAGCAAATAAGCAAATCATCCAGGTTCAAAACAGGATGTCAGATATATATGAACACACAGAATTCAAATAATCATACAATGTATTTACTCATCATATACCATTCTAGTCTAATTCCAGCTGGCAGGTGGTCTGGGTCCACTACAGAGTCAAAGGTGGGTAGTGTGCATTAGTTATACTATTTTCAAGCATAGCTAAACTCTCTAATCTAACTAAGGACCTCCATACTACCTATTGTATTAACCCCTGCTATGGAGGTCCTTAAAGGACCCCCATAGCACCTAATTACTTAACTCCATACCATGGGTGTCCAATTAGGGTAGAATTCTCCTAAATTCCATTTGTATAATAAGAGGATATAGGCACGTAAGATGAATGTAAGGTTTGTATTAGTGGTATTAGATGCAGGGATTTTGGGGGGGATTTAGATATTTGTCACACTTTGCCTGTGCCCAGAAGAAGATCAGAAGTTGAAGACGATTATGTCAAAAAGGGAAATAGAGTGAATCCAAAACCAAAGACCTGCCCTAATTATTTAGAAAGATGTTTGAACCAAGTGCCTCTCCTGATGAAGAACGGTAATAACAGATGGAATATCTCATCCAGTGGTTACATGATAAAGACAAGACAGAGCCTAGACAGAAGACTTGCTGTGGTTCCACAACAAACATAGGGGGAATACATATATGTATGTCTTAAAAAATTATACAGGCCCAAAATCTGGTTAATTTACCTGTAAATGTGAATGTGCATTGTGAATCCGCTAAAAGCAAAAAGATGCAACAATATCTCCATATTATGAGAAGAACAGTTTTATTTTTGGAGCAAGTCATTTATACTTCACTTTGTGCTTGGAGAACGCGAGGCTTCCATTAGAACATAAGGCATGTAATAAGCAGAAGCTAGGCAAAGCTCTGTACCAGAATATTGTATCATGGCCTTGACTGAAGAACTCAAATTGTATAGAAATCTGATTGCTTTTGGACCGTATGACCTCAGAGGGCCTGGCTTTACGTTGAGTGTGATATTGGGTTTGTAAGAAGTCACGGAGAGCGGCGTGAGAATGGTGATGGAGGCGGACCGGAAGTGATGCACACGTCAGCGTGAGACTGCCGTGGCAGATGGCAGGGGAGTAGGATCCAGAGAAACGTGCTCCTTTCCACGTGGGAATATTATAATATCAATTGCAGGCTATTTATCGGCTATGTAGCACATAATATATATATACACGCTCCTTGGGAACAGCCACATAATGCCAAATTACCCCCTCTCAGGACAGGCCCCCCTACAATAAACCAGAGGTAATTATAACCAGGGATCTGGGAGAAGGAAAACCCTACGAAATAGACAACATTTACGGGAGCAGAGACATAGAGAAGACTCTCGTGGCCTACGGGCCCGACGCTGCAGCAGCAGATTCCTGGTGAGCTAGCACTGAAACAGTGTGATATAGCCAGTAGAGTTGGCACAAAACGTATTGTATATTTTATTGCCTACCTATTACTGTGTTTTGCTGGAGCTACCACCTGACTCAGAGTCGAAAGAGCTCCGCCGTGGACCAGAGGGAGGAGTGACGGAGCTCTGAGCTGGACCTGTGTGCTGGGCCTGTCCTGGAGGAAGGGTAAGTGGCTTGGATATATCTTTTACAGCCTATTAATTTGCAGAGACGTAAACAATATTTTGGGATATAATGTAACTGGAACCTGGAACCTGAAACATTATATATACCTCAGGCTGAGGACATAAAAGAATGGGAATAATATTGGCTTAAGAACACCTCCCAAAAAGATAGTTACCATACAGCATATATGCTAAGATTCTGGGGAATTAAAATTAATTGTCCAAAATCAAGAAAACGGAAAAACAACCTATGCCTCTGGTATTTAGGGAAATAAATATTTGAAAAACAAAGAGTATATATAAGCGGTCACAGTGAATAACCACTGTGAAATCTGCTAATCCCTATGTGAAAACTACATTATAAAAGGATATCAATTGGTTGCATTGAAATTCCTTGGACCCTCAGGAGAACTTAATTCTCAAAACAATAAACCTTCCTATCCTCTGCTTGAAAGCTTATTGCCATCTGAAAGTTTATAGAAGATCTAATCATATCAAATAAAAAAAGCAATACAGCTAATAAAACAAAACTGAAGGAGAAAGTAAAAGATCCAGTAAAATCAACAAGCTTCTTTTCCCCCAGAAATAAAGCGACAACTCCAGATTCATCTCATGGAGACATTAGCTCAGATCTGATAGAAAATCAGACCCCGGAAAAACTTTTTCACGGAAATTTGGAAGATAATTCCACACAGGGAGAGGTAATACTTACGTGTTCTAAGTTAAAGTGTATACTAAAAGAATTTCAAGTCAATTTGACCAGTGATCTCTCAAAACAAATGTCTAACATCACTGACTCTATTAATAGTATGACACAAAGAATTGAAGCTAATGAAAAGATCTGCGACAAAATTATAACAGACAATAATGCAATTTCCAAATACGTGACCTCTCTAGAAAATAAAATCGAGGAACTTTCTTCCAAAGTTGATAAATTGGAGAATCGATCTAGAAAAAATAATTTGCGTATAAGGGGAATATCAGAAGCGGTCCATGGAGAAGACTTGGAGTCATATGTTAAAGGACTGCTCAACTATTTGGCCCCAGAAGTGCAGAAAGATCAATGGAAAATGGATGCACTACATAGACTCCCATTGGCCAAAGTGATGGATAAAACTACCCCAAGAGACATTATATTGAAATTACACTATTTACCTGTAAAAGAAACTGCTTTGAAAAATGCCTTTATAAAGAAACAGTTAGATCATCCATATGAGAATATGAAAATCTTCCAAGATCTATCTGCATATACGTTGGGGAAAAGAAGGGAATTTCTACAAATAACTAGAGCTCTTAGGCTTAAAGAAATTAGATATAAGTGGGCACAGCCAGTAGGCTTATTAATTTACAAAAACCTAAAGTGGATTAAAATAAATTCATTTCAAGAAGCCATAGAGTTAATAAAAGTTTGGGATATATATATAGAAGATAATATGGAAATTAGCAAAAAATTGGAATTGAGATCAGGAAACTCGGACTGGAAAAAAAGATAAGAAATAATCTCTGGAAACTGTAAAATAGGGTCACTGGTACCTAAGCTCAGGAGTAGTGAAGCATATTTCAATGGATAGAGAAAATATAGAAGCAATAGGGAAGAGAGAGATCATATATCAATATTAAGGTTTTTTTTTTTTTTTTTTTGGGAAACCTATCATGTAGAGAGATAGGAGAAAGATGATAGATTTCCTAATACAAGAGATATAGTTGAGATGAAGAGGTTTGACCTAATGGGTTTATGACAAAATAAAAAACACTTATAACACAAGAGACACATTATTGGCAAAGAAACACTGTTATACAGGTTTAAGATAAAATAAGATACACATACAGATAAAAAATTATATAATAGATTTAAGATAAAATAAGATACACATACACATAAAATATAATCTAATAGATCGAGTGAGTAAATAAACCCACTCTTTCCATATTGAAGTAATAGATAAAAAAAAAAAAGGAAAGAAGGGAAGGAGGAAGGGGAAAAAGAAAAAAGAGAAAGAAAGAAGAAGGAAAGGAAAGGTAGAATTTAGTAATAAGGTGTAAAAGCACATTATATAGCACAAAACTTAAGGGAAACATATGAATTTTGGATTAGATAAAAATTAGGATTAGATACACTCACTATGCGGGAGCCCTCCTAAGTAAACCCCTCTCGAATGGAAAACATAATTAATATTAATATTATATAATAACATTAGAAAATTTAAATAATATAAAAAAGGTTATATATATGGAGAATTATTAGTAATATCTATGAAATGTATAGTAGTAAATTTAACTACTCTATTGGATCCTTTTCTCTCCGGACAATTAGAAGGCAGTAAATATAGATCAGCTGTTAGCTGGAAAGTCAACATTTTGAATAAAATAAAGTTTGACAGCATAGAAAGTGAGCAATGCTTAAACAAAATAGATAAAGTTATATAGGTATAGTTTATAGCTAAGAAAATGTTCCCTTTTGGATGTCCGGGGAGTAAAGGTCTCCTATTAGGAAAGTTTGAAATGAAGTACTATATATACCTTTGCTTCTGAAGTTTTTTGTATTACATCTGTACCATTGACCCTATCCCCTCGCTCAGAAATAGGGCGATACATTTGCACTTCCTAAAATTCAATTTGCCTTGTTATATATCAGCTGACATCCGTTTAGTTTGCAGCTGGTTATTTAAGATCTGTATGTTTGTTTTTTGTAACTTTTTTTTTTTTTTTCTTTTTGGGGAAATTTCGAGCCATGGAGACACCCAGGGAATATTACATACATATAGTTTGGTACCTTTTTAATAAAGTAAAATGCAAATAAAAATAATTTCACATAATGTGAATGGTCTCAATTCTCCAACAAAAAGAAAAACGGCATTTCTAGAGTATAATAAATTAAATGCTGAAATTCTATGCTTGCAAGAAACACATCTAAAACAGGAAAACTTAAAATATATGAACAATAAAAAATTCTTAAAAAGAGTAGATTATACTTTTAAGAATAAATCAAGGGGGGTCTCTATTCATTTTAAGAATAATTTAAAAATTTTGGAAGAAAGTAGTAAGATTGACCCAGAAGGTAGATACATAATATGGACTGGAAAGATTGATGGGTTCTTTAAAACATTGGTTAATGTTTATCTACCAAATAAAGGACAAGTTAGATTTCTTAAAAACTTTCTCAAAGAGATTAATAAAATCAAAGGAGGCCTGTTAATAATATGTGGGACTTTAATATGATATTAGATGATAAGTTAGATAAACAAATAGCTGGGTCAAATAAATTTGAGCCCCATATAAACCATCTTTCTAAAGCTTTTTGTAAAGTAAAAGAGAATAATAACTTGATAGACCCATGGAGGATCTTAAACCCAAGTGTACGTGAATACACTCATTTTTCACATTGACATAATTCATTTTCTAGAATTGACTGTATACTAACGGATCTTCTAACTTTAAAAGTAATTAAAAAGATAAATATTCGACCTACTCCGTGGTCAGATCACTCTTTAAACGAATTAGTTATACAGGATCAAAATTTAAATAATAGGGGGAAAAAAGGTAGCTAGAGGATGGATCCTTGGCTCCTAAAAAATGAAGAATTTGTTACATATTTAAAAAAGGAAACAATAGAATTTTTTAAAATGAATAAGATGTCCGTTAAATCAGATATAACCCTGTGGTGTGCATATAAAGCATATATTAGGGGTATATTCATTTCAAAATCTGCTGAAATTCAAAGGTTAAGAGGCAAATCGTTAAGGACACTCTATCTAGAATTAAATAAGATGGAAGATATTTTCAATGTGACACCAAATAAAGAGAATAGTAAGGCAATAAAAGACATAAATATTAAAATACAATAAATCCTTCAATTACAATCAGATAAAATAATATGGAAATTTCAGAGGACACAATTTCTTGAAGGAGGGAAATCAGGTAAATTCCTGGCCAATAAATTGAAGAAACAGTATATTAAAAATAATATTGTAAAAATTCTAGATTTAAATAATACTCTGCAATCTCATCCAGATAAGATAGGAATGGTATTCCAGGAATATTATAGCAATTTTTACAACTTAGAGAAAGATCATCAAGTAGATAACCCAGGAATAAAAGAGATTAAACAATACCCGAATAAGATAAAGCTCCCCAAAGTGTCCGAAAAACAACTTAGCTACCTAAATAAACAAATAGAAAATGTAGAGATAATGGAAATTGTTTCTAAAATTAAAAAAAATAAAACTCCTGGGGTAGATGGGTTAGACAATTTATTCTACAAATATCTTACCAAGGAATTGAATGGAACTTTATGTGATCTTTATAATGAAATCAAACGGGAAGGGGTGATACCATCAGAATTAACGGAAATAAAAATAGTTAATATATTGAAACAGGGAAAAAACCCAGAAGAATATAAAAACTATCGCCCAATTCCCCTAATCAACGTTGATATAAAAACGTATTCTAAAATTCTGGCGAACAGATTGAGTAAGATCATTTCTACACTAATAGAACCAGACCAAACAGGATTTATCCCGAATAGACAAGCGTCGGATAATACCAGACGCCTTCTTGATATCTTGGCCTTTGTAAAGAAAAAGAGGATCCCTTCCCTGACCCTGTCATTGGACGCAGAAAAGGCCTTTGACAGGGTCAGGTGGGATTTCCTGGATAGCGTTTTGGAGAGACTGGGCTTGGGAAGCTTTGCCTCATCGGCAGTAAAAGCCTTGTATTTAAATACTACAGCACATATATCATCTCCACAATTTAGTTCGGGCAAATTTTTAATAACCAATGGTACTCGTCAAGGTTGTCCGTTATCTCCCCTTCTTTTTATTTTATTCCTTGAACCTCTACTGATAACTATCAGAGAATCAACAGAAATTAAAGGAGTTGAGATAGGGAAGGAGGAATATAAGATTATGGCATATGCGGATGATATTATAATAACAAATCCAGAACTTTCCTGTAGATCCTTGCAGACTGCTCTTGAAGAATTCAGTAAATTCTCCTATTTTAAGATAAATCAACAGAAATCTGAATTACTTGTAACATATCATTAGAAGAAAAAAACAGGTTAGCGAACCTATATTTATATAGATGGAATCCCTCTCATATAGTACACCTGGGTATAAGATTCTCCGGTCACATTAACAATATTTTTAAAGACAACTATAGTGAAATACTGAAACAAATCAGGAAATCATTGAATGACTGGAGACCCCTACATTTATCATGGATAAGTAGAATAAATGCAGTAAATATGAGCCTAATCCCTAAAGTAACCTATATTATGAGGTGCCTTCAAGGCAAAATACCGGCTTATTATATTAAAATTATTCAAGAAACGTTAGACGACTTTATATATCAGGGGAAAAAACCAAGAGTGAAGAAAACCATAATATGTAAGAAATTTGAGAGAGGGGGATTAAGCTCCCCTTCTATTAAATACTTAAATGTAAAAATTATACTTACACAAGTGGTGGGATATAATTATGTACAAAATACCCCAAGATGGTTAAAAATAGAAGAGGCCCTATGGGGAGAATCATCTATAAAAATTATATTATGGATGGCCAAATATAAAAAGAAAAGAAATTCAGACTTACCCCCTAATATCCAAAATATTATCAATATATGGCATAAAAATAAAACCAAATTATCATTAGTACGATCTCCTTCTCTAGCAGCACCAATAGACTTTATTAATAACAACTTGAATGGATCAATTTTGTCATTATTAAAATCACATAACATTAGAAATGTGGGGGACCTATATGACAAAGGTAGTCTATTGGAGCTGAAAAGACTTAAAGAGAAATTCAATATAGATAAGTTAACGTGGTTGGACTATGAATGCTTAAAGAGGAAACTTAAACTGTCAGGATATAAGACTATTAACATGAATAAAATGTGGACAATGGAGGAATATTTACTTAAGGGTGTATCGTCTCATATAATCTCTAAGGTTAGTAACATAATTGATGAAAATACCCCCTTGGATAAAAGCCAGGGAATACTAGCCTGGGAAGATGATTTGAAAATTATAATTTTAGAAGAAGACTGGATTAAGATATTTAATATTGTTAAGAACTCATCAATCAATTCTTCATATAATGTAATGATGGTAAAATTAATCCATAGATGGTACTATGTTCCTATGAAATAAAAAAAAAAAAATATAGTAATTTTGATGGCCTGTGTGGACTACCAGGCACAACCCTCCACATGTGGTGGGACTGCAAAGAAATAAAAAAATTCTGGACAAGACTAAGTCAAGAATTATCAACTCTTGTGGGCAAAACAATTATCTGTAATCCTCTAGAATTAATTTTACATATGCAATTGGAAAGATTTCCTTTAGGCGAAAGATATTTAATATCACATATATGCCTTGTTGCTAAATGGTTACTTTTGAAATATTGGAAACAACCACAAGTACCTTCCTGGAAAGAATTAGAGAATGCTGTCTCAATTAATAGGGAGATGATAAAAACAGAATCGCCCGGTAATGTATGGGACATAACTCCTAAAGCCACGCACTTGATAAAATGGCAGCTTTGGGACCAATATTTGCTGTCAAGCTAGAGAGTTGGTGGATGCGAGTGTTTTCCTGGTAATGTCTCCATGACTTTTTCCCTTTAATGTTTATTTTCTTTTTTTTTTTTCTTTGTTTTTCGTCTCTGTATATTGTTAACATATAGCTTTATTCGTCTTGTTTTTTTTTCTTTCTCTGTATAAAGATGTATTTATATGAATAAACTTTATAAATAATAAAAAAAAAAAAAAGGAATTTATAAACCTGTATTTGTCAGCTTTACACTTTTCTATTTTGTCATGCCCTTAATCATTTAACAGTATACTGCTAATGTATTTAGGTTTGCTCAGGTGGAGCCCAAGCGCATGAATTGTTTTTCTCGTTAACATGTCCTTGGCGCGCTGGACAACAGAACTCCATCATCCACTGCGCACCATACAAGAGCGCACCTGTCAACTGCACGCTACCCATCATCCCATCAGAAGAGAGGGAGAGGATGGGTGCAGGGGAAAGAGAGTTGCGAGCTAATACCGTGTTGGTGTCTCTGATGCTGTGCTATGTGAGTGTGCCTGATACTGTGATGGATGATATGGAGTCAGAATCTAACCTCTCCCTGACACCCCCTCCCCTCTCCTCCTAATAAAAGAAAGCGGCTAGACATTAGGATGCCCAGGGAGATAGCTGGGTTACAGTTAGAAGGGGAATCAGCGGGAACAGGAGCCGGAGGCAGGTCAATACTGAGTTGGCAAGCACAGCCAGATTTGCCAGTTTTAGTGAAACTGCTGGGGATGTTCATTTGGGAATGGCAATGCCAGATAGAGCTGTTCCCTCTAACAGCCGGTAGAACAGTTCTACTGGAGGAATGGGAGGGCAGTTTAGGAGGAGCAACAGACAGGTTTAGGTGGTTGGGACAGGTTTAGGTGGTTGGGGACTCTTTTATTAGGAAGGTAGACAGGGTGATTTGTCATCTAAATCCCAGCAATCGAACAGTTTGCTGTCTCCCGGGTGCTCGGGTTCGGCATGTTGTGGATCGGGTAGACAAATGATTGGGAGGGGCTGGAAATGAGCCGGCGGTATTTTCTGAGATACTACCGGTGCCACATGCCAGCCCAGGGAGGCAGAAGGAGCTTAGGGAGGTTAATGCGTGGCTAAAGATGTGGTGCACTAAGGACTATGGTATTCCCAGTAGTAACATACGGATGTGAGAGCTGGACCATTAAGAAGTCTGAGTGCTGTAGAATTGATGCCTTTGAATTGTGGTGTTGGAAAAAAATGCTGCCTTGAGTGCCTTGGACTGTAAGCGGATCCAATAAATCAGTACTTCAGGAAATCAAGACAACCTGTTCACTAGAAGGTATGATCAAGCAGAAGCACAAACATTTTGGCCATATTATGAGAAGACAGCGATCCCTGGAGAAGAGTCATATCCTCAGAAAGATTGAAGGCACACAGAAAGGCACACAGGAAACCAGAGGTGGTGATTGATAGATGAGGTCACTGAAGCAATGAATGAGATTGATGGGGCTCATAGAGGCAGTGGCTGACAGATGTGCCTAGCCTGCTGCGGTCCATGGGGTCATGGAGAGTCAAACACGACTGAACAACTAGACGACAACAAAGTCATGGACATAACACTTTAGGGAAAATCTGAATTTGTGATGACTATTTAAGAGTGCAGGAATGCATTTTGTATTTATAACATTACATCCTGGGGGGGTGTTTGTAGTTATCTGTGAAATGAAGGGTGGCTGGAGAGGAATCATATAAAAGTCCAGAGACTTGGTTTGATAATTGTATATGATTGAAATTGATCCCATACCTCTCCCCCTCTCTGGTCCAGAAGTAGGATGTTGCATCAAAGTATGCAAACATAGGTCTCCAGAGATGTAAACACCTAATTTTTCTGCTTAAATTAATCAGCCTCAAAGTTTTCAAACATATATTTTTATATTGTGCAGTGGTGCTTTAATAGGGCCAATTATAAGCAAAAATAAATTGTGTTTTATAGTATTTGTTTCATTCATTTAATACTAATATACATTTATTTCCTGTGTGTGTTTGGCATTTGTTTGTTTCTTACAACAAAGCTGGCATGATTGACAAAGCACCTTTTAACTAAAAATATATACTGAAAAAAGTATGGTAGAATAATTTGAAGTTGTTGAAATGGAAAGTTGCTAGGACAAATACTTTGGAAGTCACTTCTCCCAAAGCGAGTTTACCATTACACACAGACAGCTCTTCCCCTCCAGCTCATTATTTATTGTAGACACAGGTATAATTGCTTAGCCGGTTGTTAGACAATATTACAATAGGTCTGAAAATCAAACACTATTTCTTGAATTCTTACGTAACTAAATTAGGTGCCAAGCTAAAATATTTAATTTGACTAATCATTCCAGTTTCCAAAATGTATTTGTGGTGCCTACAAAGATATGGGTTTCTGGATTTTCCAAAGAATATAATGTCCCTATGTATCTTTTTACTTTGGTACTTTATTTTATTTAGAAGAGCTTGAAAGCTCTGTTATTTCTGCATGAAATCTTACAAATAATTCCTTACTGGTGTTCACTCTGCAGCTCACGAAGACATTGTACTTCTAAGCATAAGGGTTGCCCTGTCTCATAGCAATCAACCCGTGGCAACATTATGCAATATTCTACTTGAGAGATGTCACTGACAGCCTGATTTGAAATAATGCACTTCATACTCTGTGTAGTCATGAGCTGCATGAGCTACAGAGGCCACACCTGTATATACATACATATATTTATAAGCTATAAATCTGATCTCTTTAATATCTTATACAACTATTTTTGACCCAATGTATTTAAAAAAAAACTATACATTCACTGATATTTCCCTTGGAAACCACAAAAGATAACAAGAAGACAGTTAGAACCTGTTGTACTTTATAATCTTGATAACTACTGAACATAACCACAAACACAGTCCCCAACTTTCAGATCAACAACAATATAACAAGCTACCCTACTGACATCTAACCACCTTTCTAAGAACTACTAAGAAATGTAGCTTGCTTTCAAACAAATTGGGTCTACAGTACCATAGGGAGTAACTAACCTCTCTACTCATATCTCTACTCATAAAAATTCATTCAGAGACATATCATCCTCCATCAAGATAATGGGGAAAACAAAAAAAGTATGAATTCTAAGAGCATTCCAGATGACTTCAAGGCTAAATCAACATCCTTTGCTCCCTCACAGGGGTCCATATCTGGTTCCTCTGAAGAATCCTACAATGAAAATTAACCTTACTCCGCAAGCCAATGAATTAAGAAAACAGACCAAATACTTGAAAGATTTGAGAAACTTATAGCTACATTAAATTCTAAGCCCGTAACCGCTAAGGGAACCCGCAAAGGCTGCAGGCTTGAAATTCGTCTGTGTTACAGTGCTATTACATTAGACCATGGCACGAGTTACGACCTTAAGACGCAAGCCCATAAATCCTTTCCATGCATGCAAGCTGTTAAGGGGCCGGACAAGCCGTGATCGTCCGTAACTATCCAATTGCGTAATGCGACACAGACCTCTCAGCCAATAGAAAGCTGCCTAGCCGAATATGATTGACAGTGGGAGATTATAAATTTGCGTCCCACCCATCCATGCGTTGACTGTTGTATTTTCTATTGAAGTAGCATGCAGGTCCCGGAGTTGGAGCTTGGTTCAAGTTATAGAGAGAGTAGGAGAGTTTGGAGAGCTCCCCCACACCCCATTCCCCAACAGTTATTACTAACACATAACACATTTTTTTCCAACTGACATATACAGTTACACTTTTTTTTTATTTAGCCTTATTTTACTTTTGGGATATTATGGAGGGAGGAGAGAGGAGGGGAGAGGAGTGGAGAAGTGGGGAGGAGGAGAAGAGGAGAATGAGGGAGAGAGAGAGGAGAGAGAGGTGGCTTTTGGGAGTAGAGGTGGGGAGGAGGAGGTGACGAGTGAGGTAGAGGAGGGAGATGAGGTGGAGGAGGGATAGGAGGGAGAGGGGTCGGAGGAGGTGGAGGAGGTAGAGGAGGGAGAGGAGGTAGAAGAGGTGGAGGAGGGAGAGGAGGTGGAAGAGGGAGAGGAGGGGGCATAGGAGGGAGAGGAGGAGGAGGGAGAGGAGGATGAGGATTTGAGTGCAGAGGAGGCGGTGGGTGGTGGAAGGGGTTTCCGAGCATCAGGCACACATAGGAGAGGGACAGAGGGGAAGGGGCCTAATCCCAGATGGGGTGGTAGTTTGGGTAAGGGACAGGCCTCGGGACAGGTCAGGGAAGCAAGGGTCCCCATCCATAGTCGAGAGGCAAGAGGCTAAGGGCAAACACAGGGCCCACAATTATATGCACCGGCTTTGGAAATGTAGCCCCTCAAGTTATTTTGCTATTCAATTGGCGTCTGTTCGCCGGCTACATTCGGGTTACCGGCTCCGACCTCCGATTCACATGCCCATCCAAGCCCTTGATCTTCTTTAACGTCTGCAAGAGTTGCGATTGCTAAAATCGTAAATCTCTATTCAATTGCTCTGATTCCCCCTCGCTAAGCAAGCCGTCAAACCTGCAAATGATAAAAGTCGAACAACAAGTCATGGGTAACAAGGAGGACTGGCAAAGGGCTTAATGACATGACCGTAGCACTTAAAATGCACATATGCACACACTACTACTACTGTACTTTTCTTAAAAGTTAAAGTGATGTTAGGTCTTAGAATTGATAGCACAACATTCTCAAGCTCGCAAATCAGCCCCAGAAAATACTTTATTTCATGTTTAATTTCGAAAAAACTCATTACATGTGTAATATCCGTGTTATATCTATCCCGGGAATCAATGTTTTAATACATATAATGGAACTCACATGTAATAGAATATCATATTTATGGCTTTATCAATATTGCAATATTTCTGTAATCTGGGTCCGATCGTAACTCGTAATTGAAAATCCGTAGAACTTTGGAATCCCACCTCCATCTTTCAGTGACGTAGTTCTGACGATCTCTGTTGCCATTGGCTACATATACACCCGTAACTACAGCTTTGACTAATTGATTACGTTCCCGACCGAGCATCCATCGTCCAAAGATGGTTTACGAGTTTGCCTCTCCGTCCCGTATCTTGTGCCCTATTCTATTTTAATAGCAACATAAGTCAGCAAAATGTCAAGCTCACAGCCGTTGCGGGTTCCACGTTGCACTTACGAGCTTGGTATTTAATGTGGTTATAGGATAGCTATAATCTCTGGCACTCTGACATATATATTCTACAGACATCTCATTTCATACATGAAACATACATATCTTTCAAATATCTTATTTCATATTTATATTAATCTTCTCAGAGTCACTGATAGCTGGGTTACCTCACTTTTCTACTGTTAGAAGTATCACAGACAGCATTCAGGCTGGCTTTTCCTCAGAGACACACACTACCAACTAACTGAATTTTGTCCTTTATTGGGTTGTAACCGAGCACTGCTGTGGACACCCTTTGATTGACTATGAGGGCTACTCCATTTCTTCTGAGATTCTTAGCCCCAGAAGTAGATCTGGTGGTTATCTGATGTGAAATATAGGATGTCAATGTTTAACCTTCATTTCGTTCTTGATCACATCTAGTTTGCCTTGGCTCACATTTCTAGCATTCCAGGTTCCTATGCTGAATTGTTCTTTGTAGCAGCGGACTTTCCTTTCACATCTGCAGCTGGGTGTCCTTTTGGCTTTGGCCCAACCACTTCATTAGATTTATTATTATTTGTACTTTTCCTCTGCTATTCCTCAGCAATATGGTAGGCACCTACTTAGCTGAGGGGCTCATCTTCCGGTGCCATATCGTTATGTGGTATTCTTAAAGTTAATTACTACATCTGGATCCTTGTTTATGAGCCCTATAATAAACAAGTCCCCTGCATAAAAAATCTACATGATGTCTAAACTTTTGTTAAAAAATCACAGTGGTAGACGGCCATCCTTGTTACAATACCTAATATGGTTTATATTGATTCACCCAAAGTTACTGTGAAAATATAAAATCTATTATGAATTTTGAACAGCCAATAGCCACTTCATATGCTATTAAAGTTTATTTCCCATTAATTAATGGATATGAATACCTAAATAACATTTTCAAATGTTTTAAATGAGACACTGATTCATATTGTTATGTACCCACTAAAGGATACAGTAATAGGCAAGGATCCATTATTTAATGATTAATCATTTGGCTCTAAGCTCTAGAAGAAAGGGGAAATATAGTTTGTTATGATTTTGTTTATTTTAATCATTTGTAGTTTAAAGCAGGAATATGAACATGGTTGGTGAAAAATATCGGTAACATGCTAATGAGTTGTTATTCAATAGCTGGCTTGAGTTATAATTATTACTTGAACATTGTGAATTGATGAGAACACTAAAAGGAAACCATTTGGTTTTCTGTTGTCTCCAACCACTTAATTTTCCAGTATGTAAGTTCCTTAGTTGGTTTCTATAACCTCCTACAGATTGTCTACACATAAGTGTACACATTATTTAGCAATCTTTTATACAGAATATATATTTTATATATTTTATATGTGTTGTCTATTTTTCACTTAATATTATATAAACCAAAACTTTGGGGGTTTAAAAACGAAATCTGAGTGCCAGGAGACAGCATTTTGCGGTGGAACGAAACTGTTCATTGTAAATTAGCCTCCCTGGTGGTCTGGACGTGTCAGAACCCCTGAGTGTTAAAGCGTTACACTAGGTGATACTGACACAGCCAGAATGCCTTGTTCCACCTGCTGCCTCTACATTTAACATTTTTCTGTAGTGTAGTGGCCCCTTCACCCCCAGCTCCAGCAGCAGACCATTCCCCCCTCTCCTCCCCATACCCTCACCCTTATTCTCCCCTTACCGTCACCCTTCTCCTCCGCTTACCCTCACCCTTCTTCCCATTCCCCTCTCCCTTCTCCTCCTCTTCCCACTCTCCCTTCTCCTCCACTGCCCCCCTCCTTCCTCCCCCTTTCCCCATCCTCTTACTGTGTAATCCTATCATCCTTACCCTGCGACACGTCTTCTGGCTGTGGCTGGGATATTGATGTGACGTCCTTGTGACGTCACTCAGAACTCCTGGACACTGCCTGAAGACATGCCGCAGGGGAAGGATGAGAGCATTACACAGTAAGAGGATGGTGGAAGGGGGAGTAAGTAGGAAGTGTGTAATCCTGAGCATGGCTTGGGGTTACCGTTTTAGGAACTGAAAATTAACCCAGAGCCACACTCGGGATTACCGCTAGGGCGGTTAAGAGAGCATTTTTTTTTCAGGTTTAATGAAACTGTTCATTGTTAATAAAGATAGCATTTAGTTTTTTCAACTTTAGCTAATAAATGGCCACACTAAGGGTCTGGGCTTTCTATTTCACATTGTAAGTAGTACTTCATTTAGAGTGTATTTATTAGCTTCCAAGCCACTTTCATTATAGGTGTATCTAGATATTCTTATATATTATATTGTTTTATTATTGATAACTATGTATCTATTTTTATTTATATTTTTAACAGTTATACCCCTGAGAAAGCTTTGTTTAACAAGGTGAAACGCATTTGGGTTATCGAGGTGCTAATATTTTTTTATATATAGGACTGTATGAGGATTATTAAGTCCACTGCTTGCACCAGGAATAGTTTATTGTCCCAGATTGTTCCAGATTGTTTTTTGTTTTGTGGAGCTTGTAATAACATGTGTACCAGGGAACCTTGCTAAGGTACCTTTGGGAACTCCTATATGTTTCTCTGGGACCTCCATCTAGATCTCTATTTCCAGGACGGTTACAACAGGGACTATCATTGCTATTTGCACTGGAATACCAGCAATTGCATACTGAAAATACCCCATATGTTTTAAATTTTGGAAAATGTGAGTGTATTTGTACCTATTTTACTTTTTATTAAATGTATTTGATGTTACTATACCATCTGGCATCTCTGCGCTTTTCTCCCCCATTCCTTTCTTCCTTTACATACATTTTGTGGCACACATTGCGAATGGTGCCCGGTTTTGGAGAAGCTGCATTGAACCAGAGGACATTGTGCTGCTACAAGACGTGCGTTGCTTTAAGACTTTACTAGGAGTATTCCTACCTTACTAGGACTAAACAAGTCCTTTTTTTGGTTTTTGGATACTCTGGGAGGAGAACATGGTTCTCGTTTTTTGAATGATTGTCTCGTGAAATATATACTGTGTAGTAAACACTGAAATGTATTAATACTATCATCTCAAGTTTTCTTTGCAGCCATAGTGGTATATGTGAATCAGCTGTAGAGTGTTATTGCTCAGGATTTCAGTTAACATTAACTGTGAAATATGGTTGGGAAATTGATTGTTTCAATTTAAGCAACAGTCAACATTACCATAATTGTTTATTTAAGTGTTGTGAAATAGGCTAATTTCCTCAATTTTACATACTTAATTATGGAGAGTGAATGATAGACCCATAATCTAGAGTTAGAGATTCTTGCTTGTCATTGGGTATTATGTTTTCTTGTGTACAGATGCTAGGAAGTACATTTTTTCACTAATAATTGAAGCCATGCTACACTTTTATTGCAGCATTGTTAAATTATTGTAATAAAATGTCCTATTTTTTATGTTTAATGAACCAAGTATTTTTTTTTTTGTACATCTACATTAGTTCTGTATTCAATATCCACAAAATAAATTGTAGGGTAGCATGAATCTATTCTGACAGTATTTAGACAAAACAACATATCTATACAAAATATTCTAAAATAGAAAATTGTAGCATCTGATGGATTAATAGGTTAATGCAACAACTCAAAAAAGTGATTGAACAATTATATGAAATGACTATATATTGAGAAAATTCACTAGAAAAATGCTTCACTTAAAATACTTTTGAGAAATTACAATATACTAAAAGTTGCATATTAACTTGTCTGTGGCAATAAAAGCAGAGAAATGCAAATAGCTGAAACTGATGATGAAGATAAATATTCTAGTACTGATATTTATCTCATCAAAGCCATTATGTGGACATGTTTAATCTCATGCTATGGCCGGTGCACAATATTTTTGCTCATTTATTGCCACCTGTTACCTTTAAGGCATCTAAGAAAACATTAGGTTTCCAATGTGTAGTCAGTAAACATATGGATGAACGCCATCATTTTTTTCTATCCATTGTCAACTGCTCTGTTTTACTTGTTCCAAAAGTGTCTCTCGACACTTGTCCATCTGTGCTCACATAATTTACTTAAGCCCTGGCTGGCATATATGCTCCAATGCCCTTGAATTATTGGAACTGTGCAAAGACCACGTTTACCTGACATTTAGATTTTTTAGAGCGTTGCAGCTTTTAAGCTGATTAGTTTCCAGGGCTGAATTTGAGGGATTTATTTGACAATACAATGCAAGACAATATATTAATTCTAAAATGGTGCATTTTATGAACTTGATTACATGGCTCCCATAGGAAATCTCGTGGTTGAACATTATATTTCTCCCACAGCAAACCCTGATGCTACATGTGAACTTTTCACTACTCTATGGAAGATTTTATCTCAAGTGTGATAACATGGCTCCTGTAAGAGTTTACTGTCAGTCTTAAGTGCACATGTAAGGCTCCTTGAGTGTTTGCAATAAAGCTAAATTTTAACTGTATACTCAGAAGAAATCTTTAAAAGAAAAAAGAAAAAAGCAGAATATTTCCTTAGTGCATACAACTCAATTTGAAATAACTCTGAAAGGAAGGGAGGATATAATATTTAACTTTTGTTTTGTTCAGTACACCCTTATGCAACAACATTTAAAACTTAACTTGTATTATACATAATTAAATCAAGAGTAATGTACCTTTAAAAAAACATGAATCGAGTACAACAATATTAGCGTTTCAGGGTCTTGTTGAGCCTTTGGTCCTATTGGTTTAGTGACCCCCTGGAGAACACCACTTTACTAAGTGTTGTAAGGAGCACAAACCAGATGTGACCTTACACTGACACTGGGAGAAGTGGAAACCTGGACAGGAGTAAAAAGTTAAGGATTTGAATAGGCCAGAAAGAGAGCGACAAAATTATGTTGCAAGGAATAAGGGGGATGTGTGAGGAGAGTCAAGATGTTATTATGTGTCTGTAGCAGCTGTGGGAAATGCAGGTGATAGTGCACAGACCTTTGCCATAAAAGAACAAAAATCAAAGGTGGGTGGGTAAGGAAGGGGTCAGTGGGAGGGCAAGTGCATTCAAATAAGCACAGGGTGTAGAGTTAGAGTTTTTGCTGGGTTCAGGGTATGAAGAAGAAAGAAAGATATTGGGGGAGGTAAGACATCTTCAAAGGGAGAGAGGGTGGGTGTGATAGAAGATGGGTTGGAGTGGTGGTGGGAGAGGGGGAGGTGCATGGGAAGACATGGCTTTGCTTAGATCAACAGAGGATTTTTCTAGGACATTTAACAGAGGCATGCTAAATAAATGCAATTAACTAATATTGCAGTTAAGTCTAGCAGTGAAACTCATTGTAACAGAGTTAGAGTTGTTGCTGGGTTCAGGATCTTAGCTGGAGAAGGCTTGGATGCAGATAAGGACAGGGTGTAGAGTTAAAGTTGTTGCTGGGTTCAGCACATGACCCACAACAGTTCTCCACTGTTCTACAACCCCTTCTCTGCCACATCACCAACCTCAACTGCCCTGACACTGCCACCTCACATTACAACTTAACTCTTTCTTCCACTCTTGACACCCTTGCCCCCATAACCACATACACTCACCATCGCTCTCAACCACAACCATGGCACACTACACAAACACAATACATTCAGAGGTTCTCCCGCACTGCTGAATTACTATGGAGAAAATCAGGCGCTTCAGCAAATTTCCTCCACTGCTAGTTTATGTTGCTCCCCTACTTCTCTGTCCTCAACCATGCCAACAGCACTATGTAACATTATTAATATCAACTCTGTCCTCCAAACCCTAACGTCTGTTTGCCACTTTCAACACCACCTTCCCATCCCGTGTCAAGGCTGAAGATTTTGCCAGCCATTGTAAGCATAAAATGTAAAACATTCACAATGAAATCTCCTCTCATAGTGGCTCAAATACTCCCTCCTCTCAACTAACCGACAACACCCAGCCTTCTCCCTTCCCCATTCCCATGGCCACTATGGACTGCTTTGACCCTGTAAAAGAGGACAAAGTCTGCAGTCTACTTTTAACCTCGCACCTCACCACCTGACCTCTAGATCCTATTCCCTCACAGCTTATCCCTCCCCTCTGTACTACACTAATTCCAGCTCTCACACACCTCTTCAATCTTTCCCTAAATACTACCATGTTTCCATCCTCCTTAAAACAAGCCATAATTACACCCAGTCTTAAAAAAAACACTCACCTAACTCTGATTCTGCATCTAACTATCGCCCTATCTCTCTACTTCCACTGGCTTCCAAACTATTCGAGCGACTTGTCTACAATCACCTTACCCAATTTATTTCCTCTTCTTGACACCTTCCAATTTAGCTTCTGGCCCCAACACTCCAGTGAGACAGCTATTCGACTTCTTTTGGATTTCTCTGCTGCCTTTGACACAGTCAACCACCCTCTTCTACTCCAAATCCTTACCTCCCTTGATATTCAAGACACTTCTCTCTCGTGGTTCACATCATCCTTACAAGATTGAACATTTTGCGTCTCCTTCTCTGGCACCTCTTCTTCTCTTCACCCTCTGTCTGTTGGCGTACCCCAAGCTTCAGTCCCAGGCACCCTCCTCTTCTCCATATATACATCCTCACTTGGTACCCTAATAAACTTTTGGATTTCAGTGTCATCTCTATGCCGATGGCACTCAAATCTACCTCTCAGCACTAGATCTATCCCTCTCTCTTCTAATGTATATATCCAACTGCCTCTCAAGTATATCCTCCTGGATGTATGCCCACCATCTCAAACTAAACATGTCTAAATTGAAACTCCTAATTTTCCCACTCTCTACTACAGCTTTCATTCTTCACATCTCTCTCACTATAAACTGCGATTATCACTCGATAATAATAATAATAATAATAATAACAGTTCAAGTTGATTAACCTTCAGCTTTCCTAAAAAAGGGTTTCAATTGGTAATTATTTTCTGTTAAGAGACATTACTTAAATCTTTCTTTAATCTTAAGAGATTAAGGGCTCTGTGCTAATCCCTAAAAAAACAATAGCGAGTGCCGTAGTTTCTACCTAGCTATGTTAGCCGCCCACCCCTAAAACTTTGTGAGACTTTTCACACAGCCTCTGCTCATAAGATTTTATGGATCACTCGCAAATAAAACCACTGCAGTAACAGCCAAAAACAGAAGAAATTCTTACAGGTACCATACTCCACTTGCAGTGACTTTTACAAAGATGGAGGATTGCAGCAGCACCTTTTAAAGGGACCAGAAAACACTAGATATCAATGGAAAAACATGATAAATGGGGGTTTCATATTGCTATTTGGCACATAAGAGTAATTTAACCAAAAAATATTAACATGTGTGACCATGGCCGAATTTCCCATTAGGCAAACTAGGCAGCCGCCCAGGGGTGCTTCCCTGTGAGGGGCACCACTTTTTTTAAAAAATGGTTTTTGCCTTAAAAATAAATAAAAAATGTTGCAGTTCATAGACTGGAGACTAGGGAGTAACCACCTAGAACAAGAACAAGTTACAACAGGTAAGGAAACTTACACGTACAGAAAAGGCAAAAATGGGTCCATGGAGGGGCTTCTCCACTTCACTGCCTAAGGGCTCCAAAAAGGTAGATATGGCCCTTTGTGTGACGTAAAAGACATAGGAAAATATGAAATATCAGAACAAAGCTGGATTAAACATAAAAAAGACATCACACCTAAGAAAGGCCTGGAAGTACAAAAAGAAAAGGCCAGCAGTACAAAAACATATTAGATTCAGATAAGATTCCCAGAAAAATAGCACAGCAATGCTAAAGATAATGTGATATGACATGTATGCATCATGAAACAAGTGGGAAATTGCAAGGACGTAGGAACAGCTGCAATCACAATAAAAAAAAAACTCCAAAACATATAATAGTAATCTCTATAAATATTGTCCAAAAAGGGCTGAAAATAATACTAAAATTAATGTTACTGAAACAGAACAGAAATTCTGAGGAGTGTTTTCACTTAGTTTGGGTGTTAGTTGGCCAACCTTAATTATATTAAGCAACATTCACCATTGATGGATCTTAAAACAAGAATGTCAGTCTCTCTTTAGCTTGTTTTTCCTATCTATTTGAATTAGATTATTAAACTAGAAGGGTTCACCCGAATAGCTTCCCTACATTCAGATATCATCCAGTACACTTTATAAGTAATAGATCATCTGCCCTAAGTGGGAATTGTATTGTTTAAACTGGAATAAAAAATGTATAATAACTCAAAATATCATGATATTACTCAGTAGGTTGGAATACCATTAACTGCCATGTTTATTTTGTTTATCTTAATTTATATGTTTATTTACCATAACATAATACAAAACATACATAACAAATATTGCGATAAATATAAACAAGGAAATTGTATCCAGTATAAACATTTACATACAATTTTGGTTCAGAATTCAATTTGGAAGAGCTATAGATTATGAAAGTCTGGTGGACAAAGGTTAAATATTCAAAGGGAGAATGGAGGGGAATGTACTCGGCTGGGAGGCAGATTTTGTTTATCTCTAATACCCTTTTATATTTAATTTGACTAAATGTTTTCACTGTTTATTAGTTGTCATTCATTTATAATATACAGTGTATAACATGGTACTTTTTACAACAAAATGTATGATTCACTGTAAGGAATGTATACAAGTATTTAAACACACAACGGGCCTCATTCAAATGCGATTCGGCCAGTTGAATAGGGCTCTATATAAGCACATAGCATTTTTTTTTACAGAAGTTTTTAGTTAGTGAACTTCTATCCAAAAGCAAGGTCTTCACTAACTAAAAATTTGCATAAAATAAATTACTATGTGCTTATATAGAGCCCTATTCAATTGGCCAAATTGCATTTGAATGAGCCCCAACATAAGCAAGGGCATTCTTGAATAGATCAATTTGTTTTGAAATGCTGAAGTTGAGAATAATCTTTTGATAATTGCTATCTACTAGCAACTTGCCCGCCAAAAATGATGGCAATAACATTTGAAGCCCGGCAATGCTGTTTGCCACGCAATTTAAGTCTTTTGGCCCTCTGAGCACCTTCGGCACTCATCGTAAGCCCCACGCTGAGCGCCTTCAGCGCTCATTGCGAGCCTCTCCCCTTGTGTACTTCAACTTTCCTGCATTGCAATGATCACCATCGGCGCTCATTGCAAACCTTTCCTCCTGTCTACTGTACGGGCCGCTCATTGCAGAGTTCATTTTGTGCTTGGGAATGCCATGTGTCTCTTTCCACCATCTCCCCCTGTCCCTTCCCTGTGTGTTTCTCTTCTGTGTGTCTGCTGAATCTTTCCAGTGCCTGGCGTTGTTCGTGCAAGTGTTAGTGTCTTTGCCGTCGTGTATTTTCTTAGTCCCGTGTATTTTTTCAAGTTTGGTATTTTTCCTAGCTCGGAATGTGCTTAGCCTCATTTTCATTCTGTTTTCAGACATTTATATGTTTTTCATTGGCCATTTTTTTTCTTGCTTAGCAGATTTTTGAGTGACGAAACAGAGCAAATTGTGCTTAAATTCGCTTGCAACCTCACTCCCAAGCTTCCTGGCTCTACCCCTGTTGTGTGTATGAGTGTGTTTTAATTTTTTTAATTTTTTTATTGCTTTTCGTGTTTTTTGATTTCCACGGTTCAGCCATTACATTCATATTTTTCCAAGGTCTGATTTTGTTTGAGCAAGTGTTACTGTCTGGTGTTGTGTATTTTCTAAGTCCCGCGTGCCTGGCGTTGTTCATGTAAATGTTACTGTTTGTGGCGTTGTGCATTTTCCAAGGTCTGCGCGCCTGGCATTGCAGAGCCTCGTTTTCATCCAGTTTCAAATTTTTCGTCAGACATTTTTTTTCTTGCTTATCGGATTTTCGAGTGATAAAACTGCTTACATTTGCTTGCAACCTCACTCCAAGGCGTCCTGGCTCTGAGTGTGGTTTAAATTTTTTTTTTCATGTTTTTAGATTTCTGCGGTTTGGGTTCCTCAAATGCTTGCAGCCTAAGTCCTGCATGTTTCCATGCCTAAACTCGCAGGTCAATGAGCACCTTCAGCTCTCCTTGCCCAAGTCCTCTAAGCTCTGCCTCAATGGCTTGCTTTGTGAGTATTGCAACTGTGACGACAAATTGCAGTTTGACAACTATTATATGTGATAAGAGAGCCACCATGGTGCAAAATGTATTAAACAAGTTTTTAAATAAAACTAACAAAAATACTGAAGCTTACAAGGCTACAGTTTGACAGATTATAGCTGAAGTTTTTCCTATTACATCTGGACAGTTGTGTAGTTTATTTTACAAATCATATTTTAAGAAATAATAGATAATAACAGAGAAAACAGATACCGTATATACTCGAGTATAAGCCGACCCGAGTATATGCCAAGACACTTATTTTACCACAAAATACTGGGAAAAATTGAAAAATGTGTGACTCGGGTATAAGCCGAGGGTGGGAAATGTGCTGCCCCCTGTGTCTCTCTTGTGCCCTCTGTGTCCCCCTCTTGTGTGCCCTCTATGTCCCCTTCTCCCTCCCCTGTGTCTCTTCCCCCCTCTCCCTCCCCAGTGTCTGTTTACCTCCCTCTCCATCGTGTCTCTTTCTCTCCCCCTCCCTTATCATCCTCCTCATCCTCCCTACTCATCTTCCCCCCCCCATCACTTCCCCCCTCTCCAATTACCCTCGTCTCCCTTTGCCCTCTCTTACCTTCCATCAGCTGCTGCTCTGCACGTCTTCTGGCTGTCACATGCGCGTCATGTCATTAGCATATGCTGGGTCCTGAAATAGCCAGAAGATGCGCAGAGGAGCAGCTGATGGAAGGTAAGAGAGGGAAAAGGGATGGGGGGGGGGGTAATTGGAGAGGGGAAAAGTGATGAGGAGGGAGGATGAGGAGGATGATAAGGGAGAGGGAGGGAATGAGACACAAGAGAGAGGGAGGGAAAGAGACACAAGGGAGAGGGAGGGAAAGAGATACAGGGGAGGGAGAGACACAGGGGAGGGGGGAAGAGACCCCGGGGGGGGGGGGGGGGGGGAGAGACACAGGGGAGAGCAGCAGGAGCAGGGTGACTCGAGTATAAGCTGAGGGGGGCTTTTTCAGCATTAAAAAGAGGGCTGAAAATCTTGGCTTATACTCGAGTATATACAGTACCTATAACTGAAATACTGTATTCTAAATCTGAAATAATGAATACCACAACTACTAAAGTGTTACATTTATTGGTTTATGTAAATACTGGCACACAAGGAACAGCACCAAGAAATTGAAATATGCACAATTGCATTTAGCAAATATGTGGAAATAAACATATTATTTGTTCATTCCAATTCTAAGAACACAGAAACATTATCAGTGTGACTTAAGGACTCCTGAAACTGTAGCTTTCTCACACAAGACTTGACAAAATATACAAATCTGCATAGGAAAGCTGCGGAATCAGTTAATGGAGACCAGGGAAAACTGATCAAAAGAGGAACATGTAGGTGAAATATGAAATTATTTTCCCTTAGCATGAAGGTTTTCATTTTCTGCATGTTCTTGTTAGTTTGAACACTATAGGTAAGTTATATTTTTTCTCATTTACAGTACATTCTGGTGATGATAATTATTCATTTAGAAAACATGGAATGTTGATCCTTTAGAACTAACACATTGGGAGGTGGGTTTCTAAAGCATTGCAATCCAGCTTCTCAGCTCAGTGTATGATTTATGAAAGGCCTTCTCCACTATAACAGCTATCTATGTTTGGCTCAGTGCGAGTTATTGTGAATAGGGTTTTTAATGGGCATGTCGCATGGTATGTGTGACATATTGTGGAAACCCAAGTTCTCTAAATTTACTAAATACCTATCCCGCTTTAACTGCTTGAGATGCTGAATATCAGCATTGTGAGTTTCAATCCCTTGTTAGCAGTTCAAGTTCTGTTTAAGTACATTTTATTATCTGTATTCAGCCATTCTTATTTAAGATAAGCATCTAAATATAAAATCTATAATCATGGTGGTCCCTATGTAACCCATATGACATACTAACCTATAACCATGGGTTACATAGGGACATTAACCCTTAAACCATGGGGGTCCCAATGGAGAGTCATGGTATACCAACTACTACCATGTGGGTCCTTATGGTCTCCCAAAGACCCTATTCCCCCATGGTGATCCATAAGGACCCCCATAGTCCATAGCACTAAACCCACACACTGCCTTGTTGTTGTTCAGTCATTCAGTTGTGTCTAACTCTCCGTGAGCCTATGAACTGCAGCACACCAGGCAAATCTGTCAGCCACTTCCCCTCTGAACTCAATAGAGCTCACGCTCATTGCTTAAATAACCTCATCTAACCATCTCCACCTGTGTCATCCCCTTCTTTATATGCCTTTTATAAGAAGAAATCTGTTGGGATTCCCGCAAAACAGTCATTATACAGAAAAGAAAAAGTAGTAGTAATTAGCAAGGCACATATTAAATAAATACGGTGTATATGCTTTCTAGAGACATAAAGTTGATTGTGCTAATTCTCCCCTTTTCTCCAGGAAGATGTCCTGCCCGTATGGACTTAGACTATGACAGCCATGTTGTTCATTGTGGGTCATGTTATGAGGTTAATTATTGTCAATGAGTTTTGTGTGCAATTATTGATGTATGTAGGGTAACCAGTCATGTTTAGTCTAAAAATGTTGTATTTTCCCCAGGGAGTTAATAAAGCATATTACCGGGTTCCCTGGGGAAGAAGGTTTCAACTTACAGGGTACCTGGTTGAAGGGGTTTAGTCAATCAAGAGAAGGGCTGGCAGATGCCAGAGAACAATGGACATTCAGTTATGAATGGTGTAATAAAATGGGATTATGCTTTATTGTTCTAAAGTAGCATATGGTTTGTATCTCGTTAAGGTTGGTCTGAATACATTGCAATTAGATGACCACAGTCAAGAGTTTGAGATCAGCATGTGCTGTCAAGTGGACACAATCTGGGTGCAAACTCGCAATCACGCTGCATAGAATTTAATAACACAGTGGGTGGTGAATAAAGCTCTCAAATAGCTTTTTTGACCTTATCAAAATAGAAAACTGACATAATTACTTCAACAGACAGAGATCAAGTGAGGTCAAGAGTTTAGCGCCAGTATGTCTTTTTTTTTTATTATAAATATTTTTTATTGATTATAAAACATCAGGACAGAAAAGAACATCAAATAGTTAATCTGTTTGCTAGTTAATCTCTAGTGCCCCTATTAATTCCTATGGCTCATTGAAGTCCATGAGCGGTAAAGTGCCTTGACCAAATTTAAAAACGAATACCTCCGGTCTAATTTCTCTAAACGTATCTGAACCTATTTTCTATGGACCTTCAGAGTTTCCGCATATTGGAGGTGTATAGTCGGATTCCCAAGTAGAATTGTGCCCTGACAACCAGGGTTACTTTTTCCATCATATAACTTGCTTACCTAGACCCAAAACTCACCTGTTTTGCAATCTAACACTATATGTGTTAAGTGCTGCAGGGTCTGATGTCTGTTAGTGTTCCATCCAACTATTTTAGGTAATTTGTCCGGAGTGATCCGGGACTACACAGGTAACAACAATCCACCTAAGGGGTACCTGATGGCATGGACCACTACTGCTAGCATTCGATAAGGTTCCCAGATAAAGGGATGCTTGGTCTCGGTCTTAGGGAACCCTAATACATGTAAAGCAGTGCAGCATATGGAGGATCATGTACACCATCAGATAGAGTGTCTGCACTCCTGGAAAGCCTGGAAAAAAGTGTCAACAAGTTAGTTACTCAGTGGGGCTCCACGACCCAAAGGGGTGATTAGGGAAGTGGACATCACCTGATGGACAGGCCTCACCCGTGGATTGGTGAGGAAATGTTTACCAAGGGTTGAAGACTAAATATGATGGGTGGTGTTATGGAAAAACATGCTGTACCATCATCAACAAAGGAGTTGTTAGTTTAAATTTACATAATTTATGTGTATACTTTATTCTGTCGGGACAATAATCCTTATCATTGGGATTATCATTTCTGAACCTAATTGGATCCTGTCATTGCTGAACCTAATTGGATCCTTTTATAATCTCCTATTTTCTATCTGGCTCTGTGGTTCCTTTGGTCATCTGGGTGTCTTGGTGGATTTATGCTGGTTTTGTTCTGCTCCTGCTATCAGGAATATACGACAAACCACACAATACTACTGGGTAGGTTTGAACTAGGTTCTTATCAAGCCCATCTGAAACAGTAGGTCTAGATTCATAGAACTATAGATAATGGTCTGGATCAAGACCCTTTTAATATTTTCTTGCACTGCACACTACCCATATAAAATGTTAATTTTCCTAAAATGACTGTATATTTTAAAAATTCATTATTTATTCTGTTATTATTTTATAGTAAATACAAAGCAGCATTCCCAATTTAAATCTCCCATTTATTCTCCAGGTAGCTATCTAAACAGACTCCAGATACACCCAATGCAATCCATGTAGAACAGAAATTCCCTAAATGTTGATAGAAGCTTAAGATCCAATAGTACAAGAAATATTTAAGACAAGACAAGGCCTTTATTTTTGTCAGAAAGTATGTTTCAAAAGCTATGGGAGAAAAAAAACTTTAATGTCACATTCAAATTTCAAAAATCCTGATACTCACATCTACAAAGTATTATTGATCCTTTAGATTTTAGATAGCGAGTTTTCAACCTTGTAGAGTGCTTTGAAAGAAAGCACTTTCTACAGCGATTCTAAAGTTGAAACAGGGACCCACATTTTCTGCAGTTTGTTAATATTGTATTTTCATCTCCTGTACAGCGATACAGAATATGTTGGATCATTACAAAGAAAAGTTAATTGTAATAAATAACAATAACAATAATAATAATTGATTATCACATGTTAATCAATGTGATACCACAAAAATATATCTGTATATATATATATATATATATATATATATATATATATATATATATATATAAACATAAACATTGGAAAACCTGCAAAAACTAGTGTTGTTAATTTGTATGATTGCATTGCCTTGGACAAAAAAATATTTTCAAAAAAAATATTATACAACTTAACTATTTGTTGTTGTTTAATCGTTTAGTGGAGTCCGACTCTCTGTGACTCTATGGACCACAGCACGCCAGGTGCATCTCTCAGTCACTGCCCCTCTGAGCTCCTTCAAGTTAATGTTCATTGCTTCAGTGAACTCATCTATCCATCTCCTCCTCTGTCGTCCCCTTCTTCTTGTGCCTTCAATCTTTCCCAGCACCACAGTATTTTCTAGGGAATCCTGCCATCTCATAATATGACCAAAATATTTGAGCTTCAGCCTCATGATCATACCTTCCAGTGAACAGTTTGTTTTGATTTCCTGAAGTATTGATTTATTGGATCTTCTTACAGTCCAAGGGACTCTAAGCAGTCTTCTCCAACACCACAATGCAAAGGCGTCAATTCTACGATGCTCAGATTTCTTTATGGTCCAGCTCTCACATCCTTATGTTACTACTGGAATACTATAGTTCGAACTATGCATACCTTTGTTGATAGTTCAATATCTTTACTTTTTACAAGCTTGTTCTAGCCTGCCATAGCTTTCCTCCCCAGATGCAAACGTCTTTTAATTTCATGATTACAGTCACCATTTTCAGAGATCTTGGATCCAAGGAAAATAAAATCTGTCACTGCCTCCACTTCTTTCCCGTCTATTTGCCAGGAAGTGAGATTGCCATTTGCCATGATCTTCATCTTTTTAATGTTGAGCAACAAGCCAGCTTTTACATTCTCTTCTTTTACCCTCATCAATAAGTCCTTTACTTCCTCCTCACTTTCAGCCATCAGAGTAGTATCATCGGCATATCTGAGGTTGTTGATTTTCCTTCCAGCTATATTGATTCCGACTTTGGATTCATCCAGTCCAGTCTTACGCATGGTGTACTCTGCATAGAATTCTAATAAATAAGGTGACAATATACAACCTTGTCGCACTCCTTTTCCGATTTTGAACCATTCTGTTGTCCCATGTTCAGTTCTGACCGTGGCTTCTTGGTCGACTTTTGAGGAGGATGAGATGATCTGGTACTCCCATCTCTTTAAGGACATGCCATATATTGTTGTGATCCGCACAGTCAAGGGCTTTAGAATAGTCTATAAAGCAGAATTAAATGTTTTTTTGGAACTCTCTTGCTTTCTCTATTATCCAGCGGATATTGGCAATTTGATCTCTTGTGCCTCTTCCTCTGCGGTACCCGGCTTGCACATCTGGTAGTTCCTGGTCCATATATTGTTGGAGTCGAGCTTGTAGAATCTTAAGCATTACCTTGCTGGCATGGGAAATGTGTGCAATTGTTTGATAATTGAAGCACACTTTGGCACTGCCTTTTTTGGGGGATTGGGATGTAGACTGACCTTTTCCAGTTTATTGGCCATTGTTGAGTTTTCAAAATGTGTTGGCATAAGGCAAGTTACACTATCACAGCATCATCCTGTAAAATCTTGAAAACTTCAATTGAGATCCCATCACCTCCTGCAGCCTTATTATCAGCAAGACATCCTAGGGCCCATCTCACTTCACTCTCCAAGATGTCTGGCTCCAATTCATTGGACAAATTATTGAGGTCATCATTTCTGTTAAGATCCTTCCTGCATAGATCGTCAGTGTATTCCTGACACCTCTTCTTTATTTGATCTTCTTCTGCCATTTTTGTCTTTTATCACACCCACTTTTGCATGAAAGGTGCCTTTTAGGTTCACAATTTTCTTGAAGAGATCTCTTGATTTACCCATTCGGTTATCTTCTTCAATCTCTTTACATCGCTCATTGTAGAATGTCTCCTTGTCCCTTCTTTCTGTCCTCTGGAATTCTGCATTCAGTTTGACAAATCTTTTCCTATCTCTACTACCTTTAGCCTCAGCAGACAGCCAGTTTGAACTCTTACTTTTCTTTCTTTTAGGGATATTCTTTGTTGCTGTTTCCTGGATTATGTTGCAAACTTCGATCCAAAGTTCTTCAGGCATTCTATCTTCCATGTCTATAGTTCCTTAAAATCTATTCTTTACTCCCACTGCATATTTGCAAGGTATATTATTTATTTCATATCTACTTGGTCTGATGGTTTTCCCTCTTTTCTTCAGTTTTATTTTTAACTTTCAATAGGAAAGTTCATGTTGTGAGCCACAGTCAGCTCCAGGTCTTTTGCTATCTGTGTAGAGCTCTTCCATCTTTGGCTGCAAAGTATTTTGTCAATCTGATTTCTATGTTGTCCATCTGGTGATGTCCATGTGTAGTGTCTTCTCTGCGGCTGTTGGAAAAGGGCGTTTGCAACGACCAGAGAATTATCGTTCAGAATTCTACTAATTTCTGACCTGCTTCATTTTGTACTCCAAGGCCAAATTTGCCAGTTATTCCAGGTGTCCTTTGGTTCCCTACTTTAGCATTCCAATCTCTTATGATGATAGTAACATATTTTCTTGGTGTTATATCTATGATGTGTTGAATGTCTTTGTAGAACTGAACAACGTCAGTCTCTTCAACATCCATGGTTGATGCATAGACTTGGATCACTGTAATGTTAAATGGCTTGCCTTGAATTCAAATTAAAATCATTCTGTCATTTATTGGGTTGTAACTGAGCACTGCTTTGGCCACTCTTTCATTGACTAGGATGGCTACTCCATTTCTTCTGCGTGATTCTTGACCACAGTAGAAGACCTGGTGGTTGTTCAATGTGAAATGTCCCATTCCAATCAATTTGAGTTCACTAATTCACAGGAAATCAATGTTTAACCTTATCATTTCATTCTTGACCACATCTCGTTTGCCCTGGTTCATAGTTCTAGCATTCCATGTTCCTATTCTGTATTGGTCTTTGCAGCAGTGGACTTTCCTTTCCCCTCCAGACACATCAACAGCTGGGTGTCATTTCAGCTTCATTAGATCTGGTGTTACTTGTACTTGCCCTCTGATCTTCCTCAGTAATGCCGTAGGCAACTTCTGACCTGAGGGGCTCATCTTCTGGTGCCATATAGTTATGTCTCTGGTTGTGCCTGTCCATAAAGTTTTCTTAGCAAAGATACTGGAGTGGGTTTGCCAGTTTCTTCAACAGTGGACCGCGATTTGTCTGATCTCTCTGCCATGACCTGCCCATCTTGGCTGACCCTTTGTGGTATAGCTCATAGCTTCATTGAAGTACACAAGCCCCTTCCCCATGACAAGGTAACGATCCAGAAGGGGACAACTTAACTATACTAGTTAATAATTATTTATGTATACAAAGAAATTCAATTTTTTTTACCGAGATTTAATTACTAGTAATTTATGACATAATAGACTGCCCAATATAAATTAGAAAAGTAAATAAATTCAGGTCATCCCAATAGTAGACTGTTTAGATAAATTTCACTTATCATATCGCTTCAAAATAAAAAACATATTGTTTTGCATCATGAAACTAAATTGCCTCCTTAACATAATGGGTGTCAAGACAACAAAGTTAGACGATGCAATTGAAATTGCTAAACAACCTCACTAACCAAACAAATCCATTGTGTTGCTTAGCAACCTGAATAGACAAATCATCTACTTGTTCATCTAGAAATCCAAAACAAGAAGAGCTTTGAAGTGATCACAGTGACTAAAATGATCTGATTATCATCATAAACTCTTACATTCAATTGTACTTATATTAACAGATAAGAAAAACAAATGTCCCATAACAAAAAGAAAAAAGGGATTTTGGGTGGGGAAAAAAAGATTTTTTTGTTTTTGTTTTTGTTGTTTTTTCAATCCTATATAACTTTATAAACAACAGTACCACTGATGATGTCACTTCCTGGGGTGATGTCACTTCCAGAAAGGGTGTTTAAAGCCCAGAATGATTGTGATTTAAGCAGTACACACATGACCTCTGAGGAAGTTGCTACAGCAGTGAAATGATTGTAAGGTTTTTCAGATAAGTGATTCATAGTATTTTCAGTTACTATGGATACAATGTGCTGATCTTGTGGGGTTCCTGAAAGGGTACAGGCAAGGAGAAAAATATAGCACTTCTTTTATTACAGCCTGTAAGAGCAATATATATATACTAGCGACTTGCCCGTTAAAAATGACGGGCAATAAAATTGTAACGCAGGTAATGCTGTTTGCCACAGACACAAATTTTTTGGGTGGTCTGAGATCCTTTGGCGCTCTTTGCGAGCCTCGGGCTGAGCACCTTCTGCGCTCATTGCGAGGCTGTTGGTTGTATTTTTTTATGTTATTGTTTTGTCGGCTCTGAAGTGTTTTTTGCACTTATTGCAAGGCTTTGTGTGCTATGAGCAGCGTTGGCACTCGTTGTGAGGCACGCAGTGAATGGCTTTTGTGTTTATTGCGATATTTTTTGTATGCTAATTAAATAATTAAATAATTAATAAATGAATAAATGAACATTACCTATTTTGAAGTAATATATGCAGGAAGCATTGTGCTGAAGAACTGACAATCTGTTTTTAAGGTTCCTGCAGCATACAATGTAGGTTTGCACTGTTGTGGAGCTGAGGTGTAAGTGTCAGCAATGTGTGCCGTGTGTAGTGTAAATAGGCTGCGTGCCCGAGGGAAAGCCGTTAGTGTAGCTGTGTACTTCCGCATTGTGTAAGTTAGTGTTGTAAAATGGCGTTGAATGTGTATGTGGTATGCGGGTGTGGATGATTTAGTGTCCCTGCTCAAAGTGTATCTTTAACTCGTACGTCATTTTGAAAAAGCAGTATGTGGTTGGTGTTGTTTTGTGGCTTTAGGGTCCTGTAGCCTTGTTTTCTTTTTTTCGAAGGTCATTTTTTCTGTCGCTTAGGGGATTTTCTTGTGTCTAAACTCAGGAATTTGTTGTGGACTTTATGTGTTTTTTGTGTATATATATATTTTTTTTAATGTTTTCAGGTGCGTGCGGTTCAGCCGTAAGGCCGTATTTTTGCGAGTTCAAAATGTTTTTTTTCTAAGTCCCGCATGTCGTATTTTTTTAGGCGTAAATTTTGCATCTTTTTTTTTTGTGTAAGTCCATATTTATTGATTGCGTGTTAGATTGTGTGTGTTTGTAACCGCTTGTGAGGCACCGTAGAACCACTGTTCTGTCCGTGGTGTTTTTTCTTGAAATAGTGGTTCCTCTAAAAAGAGCCTAACAGACGAAAAAGTTTGTCTTTGGGATTGAACCACAGTTCTGTTTGAGTAGTATTTGTTACCTTGTTTAGTGGTTTAAATGTAAATTTCTTAACCAAGTTTTCAATGTTGAAAATGGCATGTTTAGTTGTCCATGGTGAAATAATGGTTTCTCTAAAAATAGCCCAAGAGACGTTGAAGTTTGTCTTTGGGATTTAACCACGTTTTCTTTTTTTTTCATAGCCTCTGTTTTTTTGTGTTTGTTTTTTTCTAGTAGACTATATTTTTCGTAAATATTCGACCATCATGTAATAATAATTCACCCTGATTGTCATTGTTTTTTTTTTTTATGAAAATGTTAATTTGTTGTGGATTTTTCCATTGTGAAAATGCCACATAGAGTTGCCCATGGACAAATACAGGGTCTTCTAAAAAGAGGCAAACAGAGTTAAAGGTTTGTCCTTGTGATTTATTAATGGTCATTTCAAATGCCATGATCACTAGAAATTGTCTTCTTTAAAGTTAAAAATGCAAGCTAGTCTCACGTGGAGCCAAATCTATTCTTGGTATGAACTGGTTCACCTTTATGGGTTCAGAAATTGTGCATGTATGAAATGGTCTCTTAAATCTTAAATTTTGGGTTCATATTTCTCAGTAACATGACAATTGCTTCTTTTTTGAGTGGCAAAACATGCAGTGGCTTTCCAGAGGGAGTTAATGAATTCAGTGGTGAAATTAGCTTCACTCTGTTTGTCATCAGCTAGAACAGAATCTGCACTGTGATCATTTTTTTGAGTGCCATCAATTAATTTTAAGATTTCGTTATTCAGATCCAAAGTATCTTTATTTTTAGATGTTAATATTACTTTCTGTGCAAGCTCTGAGTAATCTTCTGTAGTTATTCCATTTTGGAATATAGCTGACATGAGGGAATCTTTGCAAATAATTTCCGCTGAGATTTCGACAGTATCCTCAGGTAAATTAATTATTATGTCGTTTTTTCCTTTGCCAATTTTAATAAGCCAATCATTTAATTAATTTTGGCCTTCAGATCTCATATTTTTATTTAATCTAAGGTGTGTACATTCTTTCCATAGTAAACTTGACTTTATACATGCTTCCACAATGTCTTTTTGATTGCCACGTACAACCACAGGTAATGTTGTTCTGAAATCTCCACCTAATAACATGACTTTACCACCAAAAGGCAAATCATTACCCATGACTTCGTGCAATAAACTATCAATACATTGCAGAGCATGGCACGACATCATAGTGACCTCATCTATGATAATTAATTTAGATTTTTTAAACTTACTGGCTTGAGATGATTTCATACTAATATCCGACACTGATGTTTCTAAAATTGGAACTAGAAGCTTAAATCTACTATGTACTCTTCTACCACCGTCTAACAATAGTGCAACAATTCCAGTTGTTGCAAAGGGTAGTGCAATTTCACTTTTACCTCTAATTGAACTAACCAACAAATTATATAGATAAGTTTTTCCAGATCCACCGGGGCCATCTAGATAAAAATAACACTCTTTGAGCAAGTCATCATCTTGTGCTTGTTGTCTTGCATTGAAAACATGCAATTGCAAATGATTTAAAGTGGCTATTTTTTTCTTCCTTTTTTTTTTTTCAACATCAGCGTCAAAGTCCTCAAAGTTGATATCATCAATAATTCCTGGATCTAGGAGATTAAAAGTTGCACAACTTAATCTATGACATAGAAAGACTTGTTGAATTTCCATTAATGCTTTTAATTCAGCTATGCATTCATTATAAGGTTTCAAAAAGTCTTTATACATATTTATTTTAAATGTTTCCCACAAAGCTAATGCATTAGGAACATTGCAAAAAAATGCAAATTAATGCAAACTGCTCCCTCATCTGCCGTGGCATATTTTCATAGTGCTGCTTCTTCTAGACATGTCTCCCATTCTGTCTCATCAGCAAGGAAGATTCTATGTCACGCAGCTAATTGAAATGAGTAATAAAGTCTATCATTGACAGCTCTCAAGTCTTCAAAACTTTGTGCACCCGGAACATGTAAAAGGAGTAAACGTAAGCAGAAAAATTCAATGTCTCTTGGACTTACCATATACATTCTGGGAATAATTTTATTCCCACCACTTTTTGTCTCTTTCCATAAGCCATTAATGAAAACATAATGATATGGAATGTAATTGTATAAGTATTTAATTGCCTCCATGTCATTACAATTTAATTTAAACCAAGCAGTAAGTGTGGTTTCTCTGTGTTCATTTTGGGCCAGATCATTTTCTTCATTGCCGGTATTGAAAAAAATTATCTTTGTGGCAAATGTACAGCTAATCTATATACTGCATGCGATCGATCATGCATTTAAAATTTCAGTAGACGCCACATTGCTTCTGGCGCACTTACATAGCGAGCATCTACATGAGATGCCAGTTCATCATACAGTAACTCATTGTCTTCTTGATTTGGGCCACTTTTCACCACCACAGTTGCTGCATCAAATCCTTTATAAATGTATTTGTAGACATATTTTATTGATTTTATAGAAGTATAATGCCCACATTTATGTGGGCATTATACTTCATTAAGAGATGTGGATTATATGGCACCACATATGTGTTATGTACATTCTTACCACAAATTATTGCCTTTGCACCTGGCCTTCTTTTATACAATGGATATCCATCACAATTAGCAAAAGTTTGATTTCTAAATTCTTTACAAAAATCTTTTGTACTTTTTTATTCTTCATACATTGTGATTGGGGATTTAGCTCGCTACATGGCCATGAATCATGCGATGTGTTACAATCTCATATAGTGTGGCATGTTTTTGTGTATCTGGTATTTCAGCAATAATCACTGAATCCACTTTCTCTGCAGTATTCAATTTATCATTTTCTTGAAGTATTATTAGAATATGTGTATGGGGTAGTCCTCTTTTTTGGAATTCAATTGTTATAAACATAAGCCAAACACTTTCCAAAAAAAGGAGGAGGAGATCCTTGGAAAGAAGAAGGTAAAATGATGGCTCGGCCAGCTGGAACATGTCTGTTTGTAGCCAGTTCAGCAAATTGGTTGCCATCCTGCTTCACCATTGGGATACAAAATTGGATACGTCATTGGATTTAAATTTTTATATACTGATGTTAATGAAAGGTTGCTGCTCATTTCTTGGATATATTCTAATATCCCTTTGAAATAGTGGTTCTCCCTCATCATTCTGAAACACCATTGTAACCTCATTAGCTGTGGGTAAGTTATAACGTTGTTTATCAGAATGCCGATTTCTTCTAAGAACCATATTGACTCTTGGGATTGGCAACTGATTTTGTTGTGTATGAATGCGTTGTTGTTCTTCAATTTCTGAAAGTTTTTAAAAAGCTTGAGTGTATGGATTTTTTTCCATTATCTTATCAAGCTTATGAAAAACAGTGGCTAAGCATTTTGTATTTTTAGGAAGCTGCATACGTTGTTCCCCAGCTTTGTTTGTATCTAGTACATATAGTTGAGCAAATTTAATTTGCTCCCCTTCTACAGGGTGTAAATATGAAATGGTAAATTTGTACTTTAAAGCAATAAGGGCCATATCCTTCAACATTACCAGCTAAATATGTTGAGAATATTTGTCTTTTGGGAAGTCTTACTTTTCCTTTTTGACAGCAACTAATGAACTCACCATCTCTCTGTCTTTCCTTTTTGAAATGATAAGCCCCACAAAACTGACAAACCACATTCAACAAACCACAATTGGGACTCTCAAGTGGTAAATCTGTAAATAAAGGACTATGAATCAACATTACTATGGTTACCCGTTTTGTCCAGATGTATTTTTACAATGTTTTTTTTTTCTCTGTTGCTTTCGTAGGCTTTGATGCTATTTTCTCAGGTGCTTTTCTTTTCCTTGCAAGTCTGTCCCGTTCTTCGTGTTGTATCCTTTTCTGTGTCTCCGGCAACTGTTGATTTTTCCAATTTTGTACATGTTGTCTTGTTAAACTTTTTTTGCGTTACTGTATCCACCATTGTAATTTGAAAATGTAAATAGTGCGGTTTTATTTTTGATTCTTTATTAAACTATTGTTCCAATGTAATTATTTGTATTTTAATGAATAGTACACACCGTGAATATTTTCTTTGCTTTTGTTTTTGGTCCTATCATCTTTTGTGTGCACCACTGTTGGCCGTAACACCGCGTGCACGCTCCAAGAGCCATGTGCTGCTATGAATTACCTACTACACCAGGTAAGGGGTTAGGGGTATAGGGTTAGGGTTACAGGGTTAGGGCTAGAGGGTTAGGATTATAGGGTTCGTGGTTAAGGGGTTATGGTTATGGGATTACAGTTAGGGGGTTAGGGTTAGAGGGTTAGGGGGTAATGGAGTTATGGTTAGAGGATTAGGGAGTTAGGGTTAATAATATGTGGGTTAGAGGTTTAGGGGGTTGGGTGTAGTACCTATTTTTCATTGCTATATGGCAAGGTGAGTGCACCTGCAGTAGTTTAAAGAGCGTGTATTTTTGGTCTATATTATCCATTTAGTTTATTTGCTCACATTCCTACAGTGGTCGGTGTTGCGCTTCCACAGTGGCACACATAAAACAGGATAGGTCGTTTTTTTTCTATATTTCAATTAATAGTGTACTATTTTTGTTTTTTATTATTGTTTTACATTCTTATAATGTACCTGTTGTCTTCAATTGGTTATCTGCAAATTCCTTCAGAGCAGTGTCTGTTGTGAATGAAATAGAGATGTAAATATTAAAATAAAGTGTAAATAAATATAAATCAGTTTACAGAGCGTGTACATATTTATTTTTTTGTCTCCATTATCCATTTCCATTATGTAATATTGTCATTGATAGCACCTAAAGTGTTATCCAAAATGTTCTATGAAATTAAGTTATTATTTTTTACATACATTTTACATTTTAGAATTTAAAATTAATTTACTGTAGTTGTTAGGAATGTGTTCTCTGTGAATTCCTGATGCGTTTACAGTCTGTCTTTTTAACCGTCCACTGCAAATCTGTATCTGACAATCTCTTCACACAGTGTCTGTTGAAAATGACATAAAAATGCAAAGTTTAAAATCAGCATTAAACATTACATTTTTTATTTTTTGTAAGGCTATACATATATATTTTTTAATATCTGTTAATAAAGTATATTTGTGTTTAACTCTGTCCGTTGTATATTAGAGTTAATATGTTTTTACCTTTTACCCCATTAAAAAATGGATGTAGCTTCTAAATTTTTATCTACATGCCTAATGTTGTGAAAGGAAATATAGGAAACATTTTAAACTTATTATGGTATTTAAAAAAAAAATGTACTAAATAATGTATTAAATTCATTTATTAATTATTAATACTAACTTACCTATTTGCTGTAATTTGCAATGTCTAAAGTGCTAATAATGTCGCTTCAGAAATAAAGCCACTAGATAAATGTTCAGTCACACTGTTCATGACCTGAGGAGAAATTAGGAAAAATCTAGAATGTGTCCCCTATTTATAGAGTGCCAGCTCGAGGGCAAACCGTTAAAATGCAGAGAAATGCAAATAGCTGAAATTGCATGATGAAGATATAGGTTCTAGTACTGATTTTTATAATCTCCACAAAGATATGTGGACACATTTACATCTCATACTATGATCTATGTCAAATATTTTAGCTCATTTATAGCTGTTAGTTTTAAGGCATCGTAGTATACATCATGTTACCAATGTGGTGTCAGTAAACATATGGATGGATGCCATCATTTTTTCTATCTCCCATTGTCAACTGTATTATTTTACTTGTTCCAAAAGTGTCCTCACACCTGTCTCCTGATACTTGTCCATATGTGCTCAAATAATTTACGTAAGTCTTGGCAAGCGTATATGTTCCAACTCATTAGCATTATTGTAACTATGCAAACACCAAGTTTACGTTGAGTTTTGAATCTTGTAGTGTTGCAGTTTTTACAATGGTCAGTTTCCAGGGCTGAATTTGAGGATCAAGGGATTTATTTGACATTACAATGCAAGATAATGTATTTATTTTTTAAATGGTTCAGTTTATGGACTTGATTACATGGCTCCCATGTGAAATCTTGTGTGTGAACATTATTCATAACTATTACATTTCTCCCACAGCAAATCCTGATGCTGCGTATAAACTGGTTACTGCTCTATGAGTGATTTTATCTAAAGTGTGATTATATGTCTCCCGTAACAGCTTACTGTCAATCTTAAGTGTACTTGTAAGGCTCCTTGAAGTTTTCCTGACGCACATTTCGTCGGTCAAATGCTCTTTAACACTTACTGCTGCACCCTGATTGCATTCTAGATATTCGTGGTCACTTTTTGTGTCAATAACTTTATTGGTATGTTAGAAAGCAGACAAATGACAACTATTGATTGAAAAGTCTGCATTTAATAGTTAATGCAGTGCTGGTCCCTCACAAAACACTTGTAATATGATGTCAATTGTTTAATATAAAATGGTTATGACTAATCTATTAAGAGGTGGATCCCATGTACATACATTTTTTCTCCTCCCTATATTTGAATGAATATTATACAGTTATGCACCTTGCATCAATAAAAGAGAATCTAAATAAACATTGAAAAAAATATTGCAATCCTGGATTGTTGATGGCAATCAGATATCAGGCCTCACCACAATGTCTCAAGTGTATGCGCACATCAATGATAAAATAGAGTCACACACAGTCAATCATTTTTAAACATTTACTTAATACATTATAAGTAGAAACATATGTTTTTAAATCATTTTTATGTTACATTGTGACAACGATATTTAAATGAACACAAAAACATTTAAAAAGAAAAGAATTGGATTATCATTTGTAAATTATACATGGACATTCATAAATTCATATAGGTGAATTTTTAGTAGAATGTATCAACAAAACTGTAAATGATCAATGAGCATTGGTACGACGCAGAAATATATAGTGCTTATCCTGTAGTCTATAACCCCAATGCGGTTTTGAGCAGAGCCCCCTCCGCGCTCCTTCCCGCTGCGTCGTGACTCGGCCAATGACGTGACCCGCATGTTGAGGAGGATGATAAGGGAGGGGGAGGGAAAGAGACACAGGGAAGGGAGAGGGGGAAGAGACACAGGGGATGGAGAGGGGGAAGAGACACAGGGGAGAGAGGGGGGGACACAAGAAAGAGGCATAGAGGGCACACAAGAGTGGGACAAAGTGGGCACAAGAGGGACACAGGGGGCAGCACATTTCCTACCCTCGGCACATACTCGAGTCACTAAGTTTTCCCAGTATTTTGTGGTAAAATAGGTGCCTCGGCTTATACTCAGGTCGGCTTATACTTGAGTGTAGTAGTTATCTTTTTAATGTACTGGGTTTTATTATTTATAGCTCAGCCTGCATAAGGTACTATTGTGTGTGTTAGATCAGATCTACATAGTACTATATTATCTTGCTATATTAAATTACTTATTGACTGTACAATATAGGGCTCTATATTTGTGTATGTTAGTAGATATGTTTTCCATATACCTATTGGACTCAAAGTGACTTAGTCATATTTATTTTTCAGACTTTTAACTATCACTTCTATACTGTAAGATGCATAGACTATTGTTTTCTTATCAGATTACTTATATAAGGTGCTGTAATATATCAAAGTCAGCCAATATTTTATTAAATATCATAGTATATTTCCAGTTGGTTATATACATAAAGTGCTTGGTATAAAGTGTTTAATATGATCCACCCAGATACAGTGCTTTTAAATGTCTGCACACCATATAACAATTTTATTTTTATTTGATGTTTTTGTACATACTGAAGTTAGTCAGTCATCAAAGTCCTTGATAGTATTAGCATTTAGATGTTTAAAATTTCTTGGTCACTGTTTTCCTTTACTGTTTTGTAACACATCAACTCATAATTTGAGCTGATTTTAAGCTCTACGGAAGCTTATTTATTCAGTTTATTTATTCAGTTTATTTACTGTGAGGAGGTTAGATTCTTTCTAAAAGATATTTCAATTAATGAGATTACAAAAAGGATTGCGCACTTGCTTTAACTGGCACACAGAAAAACACGGTCACCAAAGTAACAGGACCATGAACAAATATAATCAGAGTGGTGCAAATAGATCCTATGTGGCCATGGGTCTGACTAAACATAAAACAAGAAAACTATCTGACCCTGAACACTGTAGAAGAACGCACAGCAGTTACATATCAGTCATATCTGGTCAGTAAATTAGAATAACTATAAATATTGTTAGGTTAGGTTACAACTATATAGATAGAGCTATTGTAGTTGGACCAACATGGTACGATTGAAAGAGTTAATTTACTGCTTGACCTTCGCCTTACTAACTATGCAACCATAAATTTATTAGCAGCAGTTCCAGTTCCTAATAAAAGTTGGCTTCAGGCTACTTCCTTATCTGATGTTTGCACCAGGGACTAATGGTTCCATTTACTAACCTTGTAACTTCTGCATAAATGTCATAAGATTTATGTGTCTATGGAAAATATATATTATTAGCTAAAACCAGACATGTCCTGTAATTGTGACTCTGCGTCACTAATTTGTAATTCTGTGGGTACATCTAATAATAATGCAAATGAATGGGCCGGCTTTGCCCTATATAATCTTGCTGCTGCAAACAAATACACGAGACAATTGATACAACAACCTTGTGTGTGCCTGTGTCTTTTTTGTCTCCTGGATATCCGAAGGTGATAAAGGTTTTGTCCCGGGACAATGCGCTACTCTCAGCAGTGAAAGACAAGACTGCTGAATTAAATACCTCTCAACTAGGGGACTCGTCCGTGATATTCCTCCAGAATCAAGTGAGTGAACAGTACATTTTGTTTTGTTTATTTTAAACACTCACCGTTTCTGTAGGCGTATTTGTCATAATTATTTTTGGAGAAACTGAGAAAGTGCATTCTTGTGTCAGAGGTTGAAGTCCTTATGATTACTTAGTTTTTAAGGGTATCAAGTCCCTACTTATATTTTATTGGTGGTTTATCACCTTCCTGTGGCTCTTTCCTGGTTACATTGCTGCAATTATCTTATGCTTTAGCTTTATGCACGTATTTCGTACCTAATTTGCTTTGCAGCTTTATTTGCCAGCAACTGTGTTTTTTTGTTTTTTTTGTATGGGGAATATTAAGACAAAATCAAAGAGAGAGATGCCAACAGATACTCCTAGGAAATATGCTAGAGACATTATACCTTACAAAATGAATGTGACCCGTAAAAAGAAGGGTTTGCTAAAAATGAAACAGCCAAATGAAGTAATATTGACCAGGCTCTCAGGTCCTAAGACAGGAGAAACTCCTAAAGAATATGTTGCATGGGTTGCAGGTGATGTTTACTGTGACCCATTCATAGATAATGTGGCAGGCTGGACTGAAGGTTTAAGAGCACAAGCTACCCCTTTCCCTAGGGAAGGATCTTTTAGTATATGGCAATGAAGGGGAATGTTGTTTGATGACCCCACATGGCTTTGGTATGGTCCTGACCCAGAATAGGATTTTCCCTATATGAGAGAATGTGCCACGGTCTGGATTAAGATTGCAGAGGTAAACCCTCCAGATCCTTATATGCCTAAACTAAAGCGTCCTAACATGACTGCCCAACGTAGATCTGGATATGAAGCTATCCTTACTGCCACTTCCAACCTAGTTATCAAATATACTCCTGACCACCATGGTCCCGCCTACCTATTGTGGAAACTAATATCTACTCATTCAGATTTAGCTCTTCCACCAATGGCACATGATTGTATTGATAATATAAATACTGAGACATCTCCTAGGGCTGACCTCCAGATGGAATAGTTTTTGTTGACAGTTCCTGTTCCCGACTCTCAGATGGCCAATTTCACACTGGTTATGCAGTTGTGCAACTTCCTGATAAAATTCTATCAGCACACTCTTTACCCTTTGTTTCAGCTCAAGCTGCTGAACTTGTCGCTCTTATTGAAGAATATCTCCTCTTTAAGGATCTCTCTGTTACCATTTACACCAACTCTCGATACGCCTTTGGTGTAGTACATGATTTTGGCCATGTTTGGCAACTACGTGGATTTGTTTCTGCGGATGGCAAAGGTATTTCCCACTCTGACCTTGTTTCTCAATTGGTTGATGCTATTCCACTACCCTTTGCTATTGCTGTGGTGAAATGTAAGGGTCATTACATTGATTCATCCTTGGTGTCTCAGGGCAATGCACTTGCAGACCTTGCAGCAAAGGATGCTGCTCTCAATGCTCCTCTTCACTCCTTCTATCCGTCTAATCCTTCCTTTCAGTTCACTCTCCTACATGTTCCCTCTATCCCTAATTTCCCACTTGCTTCACTACAATGGTACGCAACTGACACCGATCTCTCCTTCTGGAAACAGCAGGATCTTACCCTCCACACTAATGGTCTCTGGTCAGATAAGGAGGGACCGGTTGGTATCTTATAGGCCAGTAGCCCCATTTTCATGGCATTGGACATTTGAGTAAGAAAAATACATTAAGCAACATGAGCAGGAGATTCATTGTTAAAGATGCTTCTGCATTAGTGGAACAACAATTGTCACTATGCTTAGTAAGTGCTCAAAACAATCCAAAATACAGGGCTAAAAGTTTAACATGACCATTTACCACCTCCTGAGGGCCCTATGCAACAGTTGCAAATTGACTTTACACATATGCCACCTAGTGGCACGTTCAAATTTGACCAGTTCTCTAAATGGGTAGAAGCCTTTCCAACAGCAAAGGAAAATGCAAAAGTGGTTGCAAAGATTTTATGTACAGAAATTATACCACAATTTGGTTGTCCCTTACAGATTAATAGTAACAAGGGGACACCCTTTGCCTCCAAAGTGACCCAGGAAATTGCAAGAATTGAAACTTCCATATTCCCTACCATCGTCAATCCTCTGGTCACGTAGGAAGGACAGATAGAACCATTAAGGATAAGACGAGGAAAGGTACTAATGGCACTTTTATAAACTGGCCGCGATAATTACCGGCAATTTTGGCAGAAATCTGTATGACTCCTAATGCAACCACTGGTCTCTCTCCCTTTGAGGTCTTAATGGGAAGACCTTTCCCTGTACCTGGCTGTGTTGGTAAGTCCAGCCAACAGGGGAAGGTTCCAATAGGCATAACTTAGGAAGAGTATGTATATCGATTGGTCAAAAAGTTGAATAACATCTATGGTAATGTTGCTTTCTCTTCCTCTTCCGCCCGGTTAACCAACACACCCTTTCAAGCCTGGTAAAAAGGATAATACGCAACAAGCCTCTGGACACACCTTACGGACCCCCAATGACTGTAATTGCTGTAACCAGAACCGCTGTCCTCACTGAAGAAACTCCAACTTGGATTCAGGCCAGTCGTCTGAAATGGGCCCACATAATGGACACTCCTGCCTTTTAACCCTTATATGTGTGGTTTTTATTGTGATATGCTATGCCAAATGTATGCACGCTTCACCTCATGATAATGTATTCCTTAGAGCTTATAATCAAAACTACCAATTGACACAACTAGCCACACCATCTAATCAGAGTTGCTGGATATGTGCAAACACACCTCATAGTGCAGATGCAGGTTTTCTCATGGCTCCAGTCCTGTTTAACTTGTCTGGTATTGCTGATTTAGTACGACAATCTGCCATTCTAAACTGGGCACAGGAACCCTTTGTTGATAAGCCTCAAATCAAGTTGATTGGTCTGACCCATGAGGTTACCTCTGGCTTTATCACCTTTTATAATGCCCAAGGAAAACATGCAGCACATGAATGGAGAAATAATCGCTTGGCTATTATTTATAACATACTGGGCGCATCCATTTTGTGGGATGGTTTAGCATTTCCATCTGCTACAGATAATGCCACTGAACACAAGTACTGTAGACCTTGGCTAACTTCTGATTTAGCTGTTGTATATAGATGGTTCAATTCTACGTTGGATGCTTTACGGAAGGCCACTGACACTGGTGTTAATGATAGAGGTATGGGTCATTTTCCAGATAAAACTTATATAAGGAGCGCTACATATGTCTCTTTTAATGGTCCTCCCAGGTGCCCCCCTATCCTACATCTACCCGTAGGAATGTATTGGCTTTGTGGAAAAAGGGCCACAAAAATGATTCCATGTGACCATGAAGGACCATGCTTTTTGGGCTTATTATTTACAAAACCATGGGTGAATATTTTGGAAGAATGTTCATTAAACTTAATCACTTGACTGATTATAGATAGAAAAATACTGGAACTATTAAAACCAAATTTGGTGAGACAATCAAAGAACTCTACCCGTAGAGGTAACTTCTAGATGGACAAAGACATTAAACAGAGAATTTGAACTGGACATTTGAAAATATAAAAAAGGACAGATTCAATAGGGATGTATTGGATTATTCTAGGAAAAATACAAATAATGATAATAAGCTCTATACACAATCTTCTAAACGAAACACATACAAACGGCCTTCTTCTGCTTTTCGAAGGACTGATTGTTAGCTCTTCAGGATATTGCTTGCTGCATATATTAATTACAAATAGGTAAAGTATATTAATTTATGATTGTATTAATTAATTATCATAAAAAAATACATATAGTGAAAAAAAAAAGGACAGGCAAGAGAATCTCAATAAACGCTGAAGGTGTTCAGCGGGCGGTTCACAAGGGTGCTTGGAGGAGCAACAGAAAACCAGGGGAGAGGCTCGCAATGAGCACCAAACGAGCTCAGATGACCAAAAATACACCAACTGAGAGGCTTGCAATGAGCTCCGAAACTACTCAAATGAACAAAAGCCATACTTTGTGTGGCAAACAGCATTACCTGCCATACAATTTTATGACCGCCATTTTTTGACGGGCAATTCGCTAGTATCTAAATAAGAATGGAAGCTAAAATACTGATGGACAACATTGTTCGAAGAATTTTATCCTGGATGTTATAAAATGCATTCTTACCAAGAACTACTTCATCTTTGAAAACAGGTTCTATCTCCAGAAGAAAGGTAAGGCCAAAAGTTCACCCCAAGTTTTGCAAAAATATTTATGGGCCTGTGGTAAGACTTCCATATTTGGAATGGTAAACCCTTCAAGAGAAACATAATTTTCTGATGTCACTTTATTGACAACATCATCATTTTCTGTGAATTTGGACGATTATCATCATCAAGATGATTTCCTAAGATATGTCAACTCCAATATGATGAATTTACAATTCACTGTGAATACTAATAAAAGATCTATTCCCTTCCTTGATTTAATTTTATTGGGAGAGAAGGAAAAGGTCACCACCAATCTATACAAAAGCAATGGATACCAATGGATGTCCAGGGCAGGCATCACAGAAATTGGATTAAAAATATTCCATAGGGCCAATTTAAGAGAATCAGGAGCAATTGTACCCATAATATAGATAATGAAGAAGACGTACTCTGATACTCTGATAAAAAAAATTCAGAGCGAAGGGGTATAATGAAAAGGTGGTTTCAGAAGCATTCCATCATGTCAAGGAGACAGACAGAAGGTCCCTCTTCAAGGGCGGAGGATATAGAGATGCCCTCCCAAACAACAAGAAACTTGGAAGTGCATGTAGATTCCTTACAAAATATAATCAGCCAGCTGGGGAAATTGTACAAGCCATTAGAAATCACAGCACATTCTAAAAGAAGATGACATCCTGAAGGAACGTCTATAACTATTTGTATTATTATTATTATTATTATTATTGTTATTAATTTTTATTTTTAATGCGCCAACATATTCCGAAGCGATATACAGGGGATAAGCACAAGGATGAATGCAATATTAACAAATTGCTAAAAATTGGAGGGCCCTGTCTTGAGCTTAGAATCTTTGTAAAAAGTGTTTTTTTTCCAAAGCACCCTACAGGACTGAAAACTCGCTACTTACGATCTCAACCTGGGGAAGAACAGATAGGGAATAGCAAGAGTGAGGAAGGAAGTGAAAGTTTACTTAGGTACTAAGGCATCTGACACTGTGAGGGGAATGGTTCTTGTGTGTAATCTGTCCCTAGTGGTAATGGGTTAAGAGATATATCTCCAGAAGCCAAAAGGAGAGAGAGAGAAAGGAGATGGGAATGGGACTTGCAGAAGCGTTTCTGCTTATGAGCTTTAGAAGGAGGAGGAGATAGTGAATGGAGGAAGGAGAGTAGTTCATGGGAGCTTAAAAGAGGAGAGCAGAGCATGGAAGGTGAGATAGTTATGTTGGAGATATGATGTGGAAAACTTGAGAGGAAGACCCCGAGGAAAAGGCAGGAGTTTAAAAGGAAGGAAGGCAGGAGGAAACATTATGTAAAGGTGTAATTGGGAATAGGTAGCAGGTGTTCCTAATTGATCAGCTGAAAGAATTTGTGTGACATTTCAGATAGATCAGAGCCGGGCAGGAGTGAGGTTTTCAAAATTGAGTTGTTGTGCAGTTTAGATAGATCAGAACAGGGCTGGAGTGAGATCTTAGAAATGGGGTCATTGTGCAGTTCAGATATATCAGAACAGGGCAGGAGTGAGGTCTGCTGAGAGAGGGAAAACTGTTAGGCTTCTACCCAATAAGCCCAATAAGCCTATTCTAGCACAGAATGAGTTAAGAAATGTGCAAATTGAAAAATTAAGAAAAATGGTCCGAAGAGAATTACAGGGTGTTTCCAATGCAATGTTACTAATTGCAGCACATGAAAACTTCTTAAGAGAACACAGAAAAAAGTAATTACATCTACCAGCCAGACGAAGGATTTTGAAATTAAACATCTGCTTCCATGTAGATCTGAGTTTGTGTGCATGCCATCACAAGTAAGTGTGGGAAGCAATATACAAGACATACAAAGAGAACCCTGAAGGCCAGATTTTATGAACATCCATATCATGTTGAGAAGGGCACATTAACAAGTGTTTTCTGTGATAAAGACACAACAGGAATTATAAATCAAGCCATTGACCATATCAGAAAAAATCCTTGAAGGGGAAATGTAATTTTAGAACTCAGACAATGAGAAACAATATAGATCTATCAACTAGGGACCCTGAAACCTTTATGTCTACAGTAAATAGAGATATTGATCTCTCAGCTTTAGAGTTCAATGTATACTCTTTGTGCCCTTATACTAGATCATACGGATAATAGACAATATGCTGATACAAGTAGGATAGGAAATCTTCTCCAAAAGGGGTATTTTGTAACATCAATAGATGTACCCATCCATTTCTCTTCTTGAGTCATCCAGTTGAGGTACAAATGGAATGACCAGTCTGCAAATATCAGTGATATTTGGACCCCCTTGGGATCCCAAGATATGAATAGGTTTATCTATAGGAAATATATATAGATTCATGTATTGGTGTGTGACAACTATTGGCATGGACAGGTGAATATATATAGATAACAGATAGCAGAAGTTTTACACTTTTGCTCCACTAGTGAGACAATAAAGGACCAGTAATAGGGTTGTTATTTATACTATGTTTCTTACTTTAACGTAATGCCAAACAGGTAATCCTATATAATATGGAGTATACAGATAATCCCTTTTGCAGACCAGTATATGAGAGTCTAGTTTTGGGTTTCATATGTGTTCAATAGGAGCATCTTGTGCCATAGTACTCATACTTGCTGTTTCTTGATTATGTACCTATTAACTATGATAATTTTACTTACGTGAAGCATTCTACCTTAAAATTATAGTATCTATTGGGATATATATTTTTGTATCACACTAAAATGGAAGCATTATAGGGGTTAAGTTTGACCTATAATGTTATCAACCATAGATGCAAATGTGCCAATTCCTGATGAGAGGGCTAGGAATGTAAACTGGCAGTTGCCTACCAACACCCGACCCCACTGACGCACACATGCAGCAGCATGGTCAAACACAGACATAGAGGTCTGGGGAGTTTTCATTTGAGACAGACACTCTATATGGATGTATTTATACCAATGTCCTTTTACTGATGTAATTGTAATGATTAATTCCATTGAGAAGGCCTCTTGACTAGGCACAATGTGGTGGTGATTGTTACTGATAATTTTAGTATAATATTTTATTCATTTTACCAGTGTTATTCTATTTATATGTGACTCGTGAGAGCTATTGATTGTTGTTTATTAAGAAAGGTAGTATGCCAAAAAGTGAGTTAAATAGGGGCTTACCCTAAGTATCTCAACTCTGTAGCTCCAAGGGAGACAATTTACTCAGGCTTAGGAACCTGAGATTCTGGTCACCAGGAAAAGGGATTTTACCACAGACCCTAACAGAGGTGTAGTAGTACAGGGGGCACCAGGATACACACTTAATATATAGACACCTTATTGGGAGCATAGTTTCTTGCTTATACCACTGAAGAAGTTCTCCACCATTACACTTTGGGAAATCTAGGAGTACACATGTGTATTTATACAAGTGGAACATACCTACCTCTGTTTACAAGGCAACACTATCTATCCTGTGTGCGGAGGACCAGTGTCCATGAGATCCAGAGACTACGCGACCAGAGTGGACAACAGACCTGAAGTGGATCCAACCACTCCAGGGAGTAAACTCTAAAGACACTGTATTATTTTTCAAGATTACAATTTGAAGGGAAATACCAAGAAAGGATATTTGTTTGGGTTTTATACCCTAACTCAAGGTACCTTTTTTTTCTTCTTCAAGATAAATGGAATGGTCTATGGTACCACTATAGACAACATTGAGTGGCAAGTTTTTACTTATACAAAGACTATTGGGGTATATATACCTATTTCTGCACATAATGATATTATTTGAGAATTTAATTAATTTGCTTAATCATCTATTTGTTTATGTGAACCTCCAAACGACTCTATATAGTGAGCAAGATAAACATAGATGGGGGTTTGTCATAACTACTTTTACTATTTCATTACTGATGTATCTAGAGCTCCTGGAGTAAATTAGCATTAAGTATAAATAAGTCTAATCAATTATTTTTTTAAAGCACAGTTTGTCTTATTAATAGCCACTGCTGTAACCCTCCCTGCCTCTCGCATTGTCCTGAGCACTACTTAAAGGAAGTGAAATATTTAATCTGTAATAACATTAATTAAGCTGTGCTGGTTGGGATTGAAATATTTCACTTATTTTTAGTAGTACTCAGAACAACGAGATAGATGGAGAGGAGTACAACCAATAATGTGGTAAACTGTGCTTCTAAACTATATTTTCTGTGTTTCCATGTATTTTTTAAGCTAATTAATGGTGAACTATGTATAGTTTTGCACTGTCCCTTTTGTTTAGGAAAAAAAAAAGATTGAGACCTCTGCTGAACTCTGGAAGAATTTATAATAAATTAGTAAAAATTGTGTGTGAGAGGGGCATTTACATTTTTGGAGAACTGAACGTGCATTTCTTGATACAAGCTGTCTGCTTGACCTGTGAGGAGAAAGGGGGGGACGAGGGGGGTGATATCAGTTTCAGTCTGATCCAGTTATCTAGTGAAGCTCTCTGAATTATTTCTATTCGCTCCTCGCCCACACCTTTCTCCACTGACAGATAAAACCCTCATAATTCCTCTTTTAGGAACTAATGTAACATGAAGAAAATTGATTCACTTATAAACTGAAAATTCAAAAGTTTTGATTTGTTACCAAAAAAATTTTTATGCCCAACCTTACACAGCTGCTAACAGTGTTAATTTGCATATCACATATAATAAGTGTGGATCTTACAAATGTTGGTCACGCAATGTTAAATATAGCGGGGCGGCAATGAGCGGCGATGGAGCTCATTGCAGGCCCTGCAATGAGCGCCGCAGGCAGTCATCGCAAGGCTTGCACAACTTAAGCTGCAATGAGCGCCGCACTTAACACTTAACACTTAACCCAAGCCAGTAACACTTAACCCAAGGCAGTAACACTCATTGCGAGGCCCCTAAACGGCACAGGGGGAAGAGGCTCGTGGTGACCATCGAAGGTGTTCATTGAGAAGCACGAAAGTTGTGGCTTGCCAAGGCCTGCAATGAGCAGCAAAGCCGCTCATTGCGGGGCTCGCGATGGGTGTCAGTAGACGTATGGATAGGCTCGCAATAGGCGCCAAAGGCAAGTAGCTAGTACTGTAATAATGTTTAAATAACATCACTAGAACAAAGAAAAAAATGGAAGCATGGACCTGGATGGATTAAAATTGAAGTACTAGTTTTACCTATTTCATTTTTGAAGGTGGTATAGATTTTTTAAGCTATTTTTTAATTAGAGAAAATGTCAGAAAAAGTATACTTGTGCTTGGAAGATTATATTTCTGAAATACATAACCCAACTGCATGAGGTCAAAATGTCCTCAAGACATACAGCCCCATTAAATTCCAAGCCTGTAGCGGCAATGGCACACCGGCAAAGCCTGCAGACTTTAAATTCTGCCGTGTTACAGAGCTATTACATTCAACCATGGCGTGACCCAAGACGCAAGACCGTAAACCATTCCCATGCACGCAAGCTGTTTAGGGGGCAGCCGAGACGCGATTGGCCATAACGATCCACATCCATAATCATGTACACAATCCTAACAGTCAATAGAAGCAGGGAACCACAATTAACGTCGCAGGAAGGGGTTTTAAAGGGAGCAAAAAACGTATATCAGTGACTGTGCTGTAGCTGAGCAAGTGAACACACAGGCCTAGGTGGACTGAAGGACTGAACAACAAATAATACAATGTTCCCCTGGTACTTGATCTATGTAATGTGGTGCTGTCATTTGGCCACTATTTGTTTTCCCAATGTAGATGTGATGAGCGAGATGTATATGCAATTTTATTTATATTCCAGGGACCACATTAGAGCCCCTGCAAATGAGAACGTGTTAATATGGCATCCGTTTCATGTTTTTGTGTTGCTATTTAATCAATAAAAAATTGCTTTATGGAAGTTGCAGTATGGCTTTTCATATTGGCATATGCATGACCATTCCAACATATGATGAAATTGAATATTTTTACAATGCCTATTTTTTATTTGGGGATTATTGTGCAAGTATTTGTAATGCCTTTCCATGCTTTCCCCATATTTTAAAGTTCACTGGTGTGTTTATATTGTCTTTTACAGTGTTGAGAAATTGTCCGTAAACCCTTTGCGGATCCTATTTGGAGCCTGTAGTATTTTTGCCTCCATTTGTGGGTTACGGGTTGCATATGTAGCAATTTAATAGCGATTTTTGACCGGAACAATTACGGGCTTGACAGTTTAAAGCATTTGAGGTAACAAAGTTCAGATTCCGACAAACCATAGAGTTTTTCCGCCTGTAACCCGCAGTTCGTTTGCGGGTATCTTTAAGAGGCCAATTTAAAAGCCTTAAGTCTTGCGGGCTATCCTAATTGGCTACGGGTTTACACGTTGGGGGAATTTATGTGTTTACAGGCAAATAATGAACACAGCCAATAAATGGAATGTATAATATAGAATGTCTGTATTTTTTTATTATTTAATTTAGCCATTGTGTGAAACAGACTATTTGCTCAGTCACATCATCTTATAGTCTAAGGACACACAGGTAAAAAACAATGTAATTGCAATTTAATGGCACCAGAAACCTTGTTGATTTTATCACATCATGCTTAGACAATATATAAATATCTGCATAGTAAGAATAAATCTGTGTATGATCCTGAGACGAGAGGAGATTGAAGTTATTAGATTGAACTATGTATCCCTTGAGCATGAAGTTTCTTATTTTCTGTTTGTGCTCACTTTCTGGTTTCAACATTATAGGTAAGTTATCATTTTCTTGCTTGCAGGACTTTTTGTGAGAATTTTTTTTGCATTGTCTATAAGTTATTTAATGTAGGTTAAAAAAAAGAGATTACCTATTAAAATGTTGATTCAGTGCATATCGCAGAATGGACAATCATGGACTGTTGTTCTTTAACACCTAACACACTACATACTAGAAGCATAGTTAGTAATAATAGATGATTAATAGGTAAAGAGAATAAGGCCGTACTGGAGCTAAACCATTATATTCCATTATTTGGGACCACCTTCACTGAACAAGATTTGAAGTTTTTACTCTTTTTATTGTATGATTATTATAAATTATGTGGATTATAAAATTATTAAGGTTTTTAATTATGAATTATTCACAGACTATACTAACAGGGTTAAGCTTATATATGAACTGGAGCCAACCTTTATGTTTTAAAAATATTTTCTTCTTTAGCTGATGGTACTTTTTGCTTCTCCTGTAACCAACCTGACAATGAAACACACAAAGCAGAAAAGATTTCCTGTCCTAAGGATTCCAAGTGTGTTACAGTCTCTGAAACCCTTACGATAAGTAAGTATTATTTATTTCCAATCTTACAGTGGTGTTTCTGTTCTCTCCAGTAGTATTGTCATTATTTTAACTAATGCACATATTGTTTCATAGACCTTTTGAAAAGATAAATATTTTATGATTGACTTGTGGGGCCAGGATCGGAGACCCCCGGAACCTAACCCAAAATGTAACTTTCACCACCCTGAACTCAGGGACTATTTTGTTATGACCATAATAACCTGTGTAATGTTAGGCCTAAGGCTCTGATCCCCAAGGAGCATGGCCTGTGAGTAAGAATTGTTTATACAATGCTTAGTGTTCAGGTTGTGGTTAGGACATGACACTGTTATGCCAACTCCCCTTTCAAAGTATCTTTTAAAAGTAATACTATAAAGGATGATTTGGGTCACTGTAGAAAGTTTAAATAATGTATCTGTGCTGGAAGCAGGCCATAGGGTATGCTAACATTGTATAAAGTTACCTAAGTGTGGGTGGGGGGGGTTAATGCATTAACCAGAAATACTTTTAAAATGCACATGAAACTTGTTGTGGGGACTATGACAGTTTGTGTATGTAGTTTGGGCCACAATAATTCATGTTGGGGTTGCTATATTATGTTATATGCACTGTAATATAGTTATCTTACCTGTAACTAGCAAAGATACATTTTCTGACATAATTGTTAGTGGGACAATGAAAGGTTAACTTTCTACAAGAATTTACATGGATATACGACCTCTGAGAGCAGCCAGGCATACACTCTCTTTTGCCTCAGATAGTCGAAAAAGTTGATAAGCTCACCAGATAAATAACCTCTACCATTCCTTATAGCAGATCAAAACCAGGGGGGGTTGGCTATATAACTGGGGGATGGTTTATTTTGTGATATATTTTTATGCAAGCAAGAATAAAGTCTGTTTTGGCACTAAGCAACTGTGCATATGTTCTTCTCATATCCTAAGTAAAGGGATCTGATTGTGCCTGCCTATTAAATAATGATGTCCTGATCTAAATTGAGTTGCTGGGTGCTGAGATTGAACACAAATGCACAACCTAGAAGGAGAAAATTGAGGTGCACATGGCGCCTCAAACCTGGGTCGAAAAAAATGATCATAGAAAGAAGCAACTGAAATATGTATACAATATTTAAAATATTCATGAACAGAAAAACAATCTTTAATTGACATAATCTATCATGATCCTGTGACCACCGGCTATCAGAGTAATCCGGGAAAAGGCAGGTACTGGGATGTGCAGGGGGGAGAGGGAGGGATCTCAGAGAGCTGATGAATCTGAAAACTGTCTGAAAAAGTATTGATTAAACATTTAGTGTAACTCAAGAAGATATTATGACAGTTAAATAATGTGATATGCATATTGTTTGGCAAAACTATTTAAATATTTTATTTTGATAAACAAGTTCTCTGCCACAAATGTGCAATGTTGCAAAATAGGCTGAAATGAAAATAAAAACAATAGGGAGTTGTACTTTACTTTGTCGATGTTCTGTGTCTGGATACTTAGTGAAATTTTGAGAGGATGAAACGAAAGATTTTACATAAATGTGTTTTCTTTTCACACTCCCTTATTATTGTGAAGGTAGTGTGTGCTGCCTAACCACTGAATTTTATGGTTTAAGGAAAGAGGGTCAGTTTAAGAGCATAAACAACTTCAATCTGTGCATAACTATCCTCAACATGCTTTCAACAAGGCTCAAAGTGCATGTAACTAGATGCAAGTGAAGAGTAACCAATCTCACAATGAGTGTGACAAACTCATATACAGTATCTCACAAAAGTGTGTACACCTTTTGCATTTTTGTAAATACTGTATTATATCTTTTCATGTGACAACACTGAAGAAATTACACTCTGCTATAATGTAAAGTAGTAAGTGTACAGCCTGTATAACAGTGAAATCTGCTGTCCCCTCAAAAAAACTCAACACGCAGCCATTAATGTCTAAGCCGTTGGCAACAAAAGTGAGTACACCCCTAAGTGGAAATGTCCAAATTTGGCCCAAAGTGTCAATATTTTGTGTAGCCACCATTATTGTCCAGCACTGCCTTAACCCTCATGGGCATGGAGTTCACCAGAGCTTCACAGGTTGCCACTGGAGTCCCCTTCCACTCCTCCATGATGACATCACGGAGCTGCACTTCCCCACCTTCCATTTGAGGATGCCCCACAGATGCTCAATAAGGTTTAGGTCTGGAGACATGCTTGTCCAGTCCATCAGCTTCTTTAGCAAGGCATTGGTCATCTTGGAGGTGTGTTTGGGGTCATTATCATGTTGGAATACTGCCCTGCGAACCAGTCTCCAAAGGGAGAGGATCATGCTCTGCTTCAGTATGTCACAGTACATGGCATTCATGGTTCCCTCAATGAACTGTAGCTCCCCAGTGCCAGCAGCACTCATGCAGAGGGGTCAGATGGTGGTCAGATGGTGTCACGTGTGACAAAGACAAGTGTGTCTTGCCTAAAGTCAAGCATGGTGATGGGAGTGTCATGGTCTGGGCCTGCATGAGTGCTGCTGGCACGGGGGTACTACAGTTCATTGAGGGAACCATGAATGCCAACATGTACTGTGACTTACTGAAGCAGAGCATGATCCCTCCCTTCGGAGACTGGGCCGCAGGGCAGTATTCCAACATGATAACGACCCCAAACACACCTCCAAGACGACCACTGCCTTGCTAAAGAAGCTGAAGGTAAAGGTGATGGACTGGCCATGCATGTCACCAGACCTAAACCCTATTGAGCATCTGTGGGGCAGTCTCAAATGGAAGGTTGAACATTTGAAGCTCTGTTAACTCCATGCCCATAAGGGTTAAGGCAATGCTGGAAAATAATGGTGGCCACACAAAATATTGACACTTTGTTCCCAATTTGGACATTTCCACTTAGGGTTGTACTCACTTTTGTTGCCAACGGTTTAGACATTAATGTCTGTGTGTTGAGTTATTTTGAGGGGACAACAAATGTACACTGATATACAGGCTGTACACTTATTACTTTACATTGTAGCAGAGGGTCATTTCTTCAGTGTTGTCACATGAAAAGATATAATAACATATTTACATGTGAGTGTATACTCACTTTTGTGAGATACTGTATGTTGAGACCCTTTATGTATACACAACATCAATCTCTACCCCTGGTATGACTATGATGATGGACATACCAAGGGCTACATGAAGTAAGCTATGCTTCATAGCAAGGTTGTCCAACATCAGTCTTCAAAGTCCAGAATTGCACCATATTTTCAGGATAATATGTTTAAATAGAGATGGCTCGACCAGTTTCTTAAACATGAGGAACTCTGTATTGCCTCCTGGTCCTTAAGCATTGAATAAACAGGACTACTTGCTATGTACCATGTGATTGGCAAACACTATTTTGGGTTTATGCATGGGGAAGCTCTGAGGTTTGGAAAAGCAGTCTTTGCACAGTGATTTTCAAAAACCTTTAAGGCTCACACTTTTCATAAAACAAAAAAAAATATTATTTTTGTTTAAAGAAACGTATTTATATTTCTGATTCGCTATTTGTAGTTTCTATGTTTCATTAAATATTAACATTTTCTGTAAACATGGTGATGTTTTTATAATATTTTATAAGAACAATTTATACTTAAATATATAGAAATAGATGGAAAAAGTATTGTTACTGAATATGGAAATAAATAATATTACAAATGCAGTATTTCAGTATTTCGTGTCTTCTCATAAAAATATATCGACAATAAGCACAGACCTCCGATGCTGGGTTAACATGGTACTGACACCTGTGACATCAACTTTATGTTTTTTCTCTTCTTTTTTTTTTACAGATGGAATTATTGAACATTTATTTCACAAAGGTTGTGCCGGCGACTTACCCTGTGATACACGGATCTACTCTTCTGTTAATGGAAGGTATCTTGCACAGAACAGAGAATGCTGCTCCGGGATTTGCTGCAATGCTGGGAAGTTTCATGGTACGTGAGGTGTCTTACAATAAAGAAAGCGGTGATCACATATGCAATACTACCTTGCTACTCAACCTTAATCCGTCCTAGATGGCAGAGTGAGTAACCAAAAGTTTAAGTACCAAATAAGCATTCTCCATAGGGATCAAAGTAAATTGAAATAATCCATTCTGAACTGCCGAAACTTCCCATTTTAGTTTGAACTGATGGCGTGGTTTCTTGATACAAAACCTTAAAACAGACATAAATAAAAAGCAATGATTAGATACAATTTTTTAATTAAGCCTCACTTTAACTGTACTGAGAGGACTTGAGGGCCCAATGGGATGGTGGCGATGTAGAGGAGGAGAAGGCGGGGGAGAGGTTATTGCTTGGAAATTTGGTTCTTAAAGAGTCAGGCTACATTTAGATTTTTGTAAGCATATCAACTCTAAGGATTCATCCTTCCTATTGTGCTAACATCTCAGTAATATAGGGCAATATTTACATATAACTTCAATGACTTTTATTGATTTAATGAACCATGACGATTAAAAAAATATATAAACAATTAAACCAAATATGTAAAAACCCTTTCGAAGAAACCTCAATGGGATTCTCATAGAATTATTATTATTATTATAGTTTATTTATAACGTGCCAACATATTCCATAGCACTGTACATAAGTTAAGTTCAGACAAAGATAAATACAAATTAACATATAGTAAAGCAAGGAGGGCCCTGTCTTTGAGCTCGGAATCCAATGTCCATGGTGAATTCCCAAAGTACTTAGTATAGAAACTCGCAGACTTACAATCTAAGGTATAGTGAGTGGTAAAAGAGGGAGAGAGAGGTGATAAGCGTGTTACGGTGGAAGGTGATACGCTTCTTTAAAGGTTTTGAGGCAAGAGGATAATCTGGTGGAGTGAGGCAAGGAGTTCCAGACACTATGGGCAGCACAAGAAAAGTCCTGGAGGTGGGAGTGAGAGGAGGTGACAAGAGTTGTAGAAAGAAGAAGGTCATTATCAGAACGAAGAGGGCAGGTGGGGGAGTATTTGGAGATGAGAGCAGAGATGTACGTGGGGCGCTATTGTTAAGGGCTTTGTAAGTTAGGGTCATGATTTAAAATTGTATTATTGAGGCTAAGGGAAGCCAGTGGAGTAATTGACAGAGAGTTGATGCCGACACTGAACGTTGTGTACGGAAGATGAGTCTAGCGGAAGCATTCATAAAGGATTGAAGTGGAGATAGTCGGGTGGTGGGTAGGCCAACAAGAAGTGAGTTGCAGTAGTTTAGTCGAGAGATGATGAGAGAGTGTAGGATTTTAGTTGTGTCTTGTGTAAGATAGTGACAAATTTTTTAGATGCAGAAGACAAGATTTAGTTAGCGATTGTATGTGAGGGATGAAAGACAGAGCAGGGTGATGATGTTGTTGTTGACAGTGAGAGAGATGTGAGGAATTAACGCTGTGGGAGAGGGAGGGAAGATTAGGAGTTCAGTTTTAGACATGCTGAGTTTGAGATGGTGGGTGGACATCCAAGAGGATATACTAAAAAGGCAGTTGGAGATGTGTGTTAGAAGAGAGGGGGATAGATCTGGTTCGGAGAGGTAGATTTGGGTGTCATCTGCATAGAGATAATAATGAAGCCCAAAAGAGTTTATTAGGGTACCAAGTGAAGATGTGTAGATGGAGGAGGGGCTAGGACTGATCCTTGGGGTTAGCCAACAAACGGGGTGAGAAGAAGAAGAGGTGTCGGAGAAGCAGATACTGAATGATTGATTTTTCGTGGCTGTAAATCCTTTGATCCGTCAAGCCCGTAACCGCTACATTTTCAATTTAGCTATTAAAGTGCATCAAAGTCACTAGCGAGCAAGCCCGTAACACGCAAGTGGAGCCCAAAGCCCAACGTGTGCTCGAGATGATCCGCAAGGGGGTTAAAGAACAATATGTAACACTTGTAATGCAAATAAAAACACACTACTGTACTAATATTAAAAGGGAAAGTGATGGTTGGTCTTAGAATTAATAGCACAACATTTTCAAGCAAATCGTCTCAGAAAAATACTTTATTTCATGTATATTTTTTGTGTCATATCGATCCCTGCAATCAATGTGTTAAAACATATACTGTAACTCTCATTTGATAGAATATCATATATCAATATTGCATTTTGACTGGAATGTGGTTTCGCTCGTAGCTCGTAATTGAACACCATAAGAATTTGAAATCCATCCTCCATTTTCTTGTGACGCAATGCTGACGATCTCTGTTTCCATTGGCTCCATTTAAATCTGTAACTACGGGCTTGTTTAATTAATTACGTTCTAGGCCACAAATCTGACGGCCGACAAATGGTTTACGGTTTTGGGTCTTCAGCTCATAGCTCGCAGCCTTTCTAATTTAATAGCACTGTGACTCGGCCAAATTTCAAGCCCGAAGCCGTTATGAACTTCACGTTGGTGTTACTGGCTTGGAATTGAATAAGGCCCTTCATTCTTATATATTCCTCAAATTAAGGCCCTGATACCAAGTGCTTTATATTTACTATTGCTGGTTAAAATGATACACTGTATTTTCTTCTTATATATTCCTCAAATGTTAATAAGGGTATAACACTTTAAAATATTTAAGTCAAGTGCACATAGTATATACAAACACATAGGGTGTAATACACTTGATGGTGGAGATGGTTAATTAGTATTGATTCCAAAAATAGAACTATAAGTGGAAACTCAGATCTTTGAAATTTTGATATTGAATACTTTATAAAGGGCCCTAATTGATTTGAAAAGCTAATAAAAGCATTAACTGTAAATAAACAACTAGCAACAGTAGACATCAAGAAAAAGCAATCACTTGGAACTGTATGTAAATAGCACTGTGATTATGGAACAATAATTGATTACAGTACATGGTATAAATAAACCATTATTAATAGCATACACCAAATAATAATAACAACTGATTAATACTTAATTTGTATGCTAACCTATATATAAGTAATGGATTGCTTGTGAATAAGGAACCATTGATTTGTATCTGTGTTGCACATAGGCTTTCAATTACCATTGAGGACTGTACTAGTTTGGTACTCCAAAGGAAAAGATTGCACAATAACCACTATAGATCCATTATTTAATGAATGTAAAAGTTATTTAGATCAACAGGGTGAATAAATCTATTGTATGAACAAGACTATTATCTTACACAGTTCTTAATACAGGCATAAATGATTGAAGATTTAGGGATGGAGTATATGAATTAGTAAAAGTGAAATGTCGAAAATGTTTTGGGGAATAAAATTGGGAAAACCACTTTTACATATTGATGAAAAAAATCATCTTCGGCCAACCATTTTATTCATAAAATTCAAAACATTCGCAATGAACTCTTATCTCATAGTGGCTCTCACACTCCACGCTCTAAACCAACCAACAACACCCAGTCTTTTCCCTTCTCCAATACCACAGCCACTTTGAACTGCTTTGTTCCGGCTCATCCACTTGCCTCACTACCTGTCCTCAGGATCCTATTCCATCTCAGCTCTTCCATCTCTATCACACTAATCCCAGCTCTCACACATATTTTCAACCTCTCCCTAAATACTGGCATGTTTCCATCTTCTCTAAAACATGACATAGTTATACCCACCCTCAAAAAAACGTTATCTGACTCTGCCATTGCATCTAACTGCCGCCCCATCTCTTTGCTTCCCCTGGCTTCCAAACTGTTGGAGCGGCTCGTCTATAACCGCCTTACCAGCTTTATTTCCTCTAATTCTGTTCTTGACACCTTCCAATCCGGCATTCGGCCCCAACACTCCACTGAGACAGCTCTCACTAAAGTCACCAATGACCTGCTTACCGCCAAGTCAAAAGGTCACTTCTCAATTCTTCTTCTTCTAGATCTCTCTGCTGCCTTTGACACTGTCGACCATCCACTTCTACTCCATATCCTCTTTTCCCTCTGTATTCGAGAAACTGCTCTCTCGTGGTTCAATGTTGCTCAACACGTAGGCTTTTTTCGGCCCTGCTGCATTTTAACCCACAAGTCATCTGTGGGCTGTGTTACAGGGCTAATTTAATATACTTCAGTCCTAAAATCTGAATTATAGGCTACGTTTTGACACGTAGTCCGAATTTAAAATGGCTATAAATATAGTGAATTGCTTAAACCAGTAATAGTAAACATATTGCACTTGGTATTGGCGTGACAGTATAAGTCAACAAATCTGATGTACAAGTTCTCCACCAATATTTTCATTATTGGGGTTAATTGGTATACGTTATTAAAAAATTGTACTTAGTGTTTAAAGGTTACCACATTGGTGATGAAACTATGGTAATAGGATTAGTGTCCAAATTGCTAAGTTTGGCAAAAGTATATATGTAGATGATATGAATATATAAGGGAACTTAACAACTTACTAATTTTGTAGTACATGAAGGGTTATGATAGTCCTTTGATTGTAATAAAATTGTGAATGTAAAATCTTTATTAAGTGCACATAGTATATATGAACACATTGGGTGTAATACCCTTTACTAGCTTTGATGGTGAAGATGGTTTATTAGTATTGATTCCAGAAAAAGTACAATAAGTAAAAACTAGAATCTTTAAAATTTTTATATTGAATACTTTATAAAGAACCCTAATTGATTGGAAAAGCTATTAAATACACTCACAGTAAATAAATAACTTGCAATAGTACTAATCAAGAAAAAGCAATAACTTGGAATTTTAGCTATATATGATAGTACTGTGACTATGGAACAAATATTGGTTACAGTATATAGTGTAAATAAACCATTATTAATATCATACATCCAAAAATAATAACTGATTAATACTTCATTTGTATGCTAATATATATAAATATATATATATATATATATATATATATATATATATATATATATTTATATATATATATAGATAGATAGATAGATAAAAAAATTGAGTGATTATGAAAAAGGAGCCATTCATGTGTGTGTGTGTCACACATGGGGTTTAAGTTACCATTGAGGACTGTACTAATTTGGTAGTCAAAGGAAAAAACTGCACAATACATACTATAGATCCATTGAAATAAAAGTAGTTTAGATCAACAGAGTAAATAAAACTATTGCATGAATAAGACTATTATCTTACTTAGTTCTTAAAAAAGAGATAAGCCTTCAAACATGATTGAAGTTTTTGAGTATGTGAAATGGTAAAAGTGAAATGTGGAAAAAGTTTTGAGGAATAAAACTGAGAAACCCAATTTCACATATTGATGAAATAAAACATACTATGAGAATAATATTGAGATTTCTTCAAAAGGATTTTTACATTTTTGGTTTTAATTGTTTTAAAATGTTTAAATCATCATGGATCATTAAATCAAAAAATAAAAGTAATTGATGTTGAATGTAAATATTGCCTTATATTACTGAGATCTTGTAAGCATAGGCTACACTTTGGTTCTAATAGGCACAGTCTTTACTTTTTCTTTTAAGCACAGGTTGCACTTTGATTCTTATAGGCACAGGCTGTACTTTGATTCTTATAAGTACAGGCTGCACTTTGATTCTTATAAGCACATGCTGCACTTTGATTCTTATAGGCACAGACTGCTCTTGGGCTCTTGTAGGCATGCTACACTATGCCACAGTACTTCATTTACTTCCTGGTGAGACAGGAACCAATTTTTTCCCATTCAGACACATTGAGTACTAAAATGAGTTCTGAGGTAGTCAAGTACTGAGGGTCCACTGTACATCACTAAAAGACCACTGAAGCTGTATTTTTACAATGTGCGTTTTAGAAAAACATGATTTCACAGTTTAAAATAAATAATTACAGCCTTTAATTTATAATTATTGTTTCCATCATTTCTCACTTTGCTTGTGTTTGTATAAGGATTAGAAAACTGAAAGGAGTGGAAGGAACTGTTCATTCAGATGTGATCTCTATTCACTTACGTTTTTGTTAAAATCATCCTTTAAACAAAGGGTTTAGAATAAAGGCATTGTTAATATACTTCTTTTTCACTGTATATGTTACTGTCTTAACTTCATCATTTTGAATATGTGTTAAATTAGCACATTTGGTCTAAAACAACACAGGGCTATCTCGTAAAGGATTCAACAAATAGAAAATAAAGCCACAATTAACAAGCTATGGCCAATGTGTCAATGTGTGTGTACACACGTGCATATGTTTTGTTTGCTGAATTAGAAAAAGAGAATAAATAATATTTTTTCTTAATATTGCTGACATTTGCACCTTTTGAAAAATAATTTTGTATACAAATAGGATCATTAAAGTCAACCTTAATCAATATTCTATTTTATAACATATGTTCTGTATTTGTATATTATAAAAAAAAAAAAAGATATAACATAACTTAATAGTGTTCTAGGCTTTCTATTTCCCACTACAGATGCAGCAAGTCTCATAGTAACAGACCTCCATCTTGCTAATGCTCAGATTTATCAGAAACATGAAGTTATTTGTGTGTGAGATGTCACAAATGACAGAGCCCTCACCAGTCACATTATATACCTGGGAGCGAGTGCTCATAGGCCCAGGTCACTGATAAATCTGCAGTATTAGTAAGATGGGGGTCTATCTATAAAAGGGCATCTGTTAATAAAAATATTTTTGCTTGTATAGAAAGTCGAAAGTATGCGCCTACATAAAAAGTTTAAAATATGAGTTAGTTGTGTTATTCATTTGTTTTATTAATGTATCAATACAAATATACAAATATTTGTTAGAGTGGAGCATTATTACATGCTTCTGAATCCTGTGCCTGTACGGATGATCTATTCAACAGAACATTCATTTTTGTTTCAATTTAATAGCGCAGTAAGTGGAAACTGGGTAACTACAGACATGTTTTTATTAAAAAAAATTCAACACACTTACTAAAAATGTGTTATTAATATCAATTGTAGGAAATGTCGAATTAGATTCTCTTTTTTTACCATTGTACTTTATACTTTACTTTTTAAAAGTCACATATTTATTATACACAATATACCAAATGCATATTAGTAATTCTTATTAAACTAAACAATGACTTTAAGCTGCTTTATGTAGCAACATTAAATGTAATATTTCTGCTCTCAGTTTGAGATTTTTTACCTTAAACATTAATATTTGAAATGTATAATACAGCAACATTTATATGGAAGGCATTCAATATATTCTTCATTATTATGAATACCCCTATATTATTTGGCTTTGCATGTTTAACAGACAAAGTATAATGTCTTTATATTTTTATTTATGTCTAATTTCTGACATATTTTGTATAAGCAGTTTTACCGTTCCATTAGATCCCAGATCAGAGGATGTCACGTTGGTATTACACGTCCTGTAAGGGCTTTGCTATCATGAGTGTTTATATTACACCTCTCCAATCACCCGGACAGGTTACAGCGATATACCGTATATTACAGATCTGCTATGAGATGTAGTCTTATTTAAACGCCTGTTAGTGAATATACAGGAGCATCTATGTTTATAACATGTGTAATAATTTGTTTATTATTCTATACTAGTGCCCCCCGAGGACAGTGAAGCCCCCAATGGAAGAGAATGTCCATCCTGCCTGCAACTCGGTTTGGAGGGATGTAATGCCACTGAAGTTAGGATGTGCAGAGGGTCTCGGAATAAATGTTTTGAATACATTGGAAAAAGAAAAAACCAAGGTAAAAATGTTAAATTCCCCAAAAAAGGAGTAAATTAGCTTAATTATTTGGTCAATAGAAAGTACATTTATTATCTATAGTATAATCAGCATGATAAAATTACACTGGCTGCTAAAATAAGAAATTTTCATTACAGATGGAACAGAAACTAACTACAGTATGAAATCATGTACATCACCTCAGATATGTGAAGTAGGAATTGGCATTTCCCTTGGATTCGGTGAAGAGTTCCACAAAGTTTTCAATTGTTTCTAATCACAAACTCATTTGCTCCTGTAGCTCCTGACACAGTACAATAATAAAATGTAATAGGTATTTTGTTGCTCTGTAATGTTATTTTTCGAAGTTTGGACCCTCTTATCATCTATGAGGGCAATTCTGATGAAAAGAATATGAAATATGCCCTTGAAACCCTAAGAATGTATTATCATCATTGAAGGAGGGTAATCCTGGGGTAAACATAGTTAAATATGTGATTGATATCCTTATATTTTATTTCATAAATCTAACAATAGTAATCTAAATGGAGACTGTTACAACCCATTTGTAATTGTTAAAGTGATACAACAAACCACCCAGTTACTGCAGTAATAAACGGCACACATATAAATAATATTTTTACAGTTGAGTGGAAAAACAATTGAGTGGAAAGGTTGACATGCTTAAGTGATTCATTTTCTCTTACATTAGTGGTGATAACCCTCAAGATTATGCTGGCTGGTAGATTTATACACGCAAATCAGAATATGACCTCAAGATGACTGCAGTCAATGAACACTTTCAGTTTAATCAATGGTCCATTTTATTACATATGTTCCTGTAATCATTCATTATAATACACATTCTCATGATTTAAAATGTATGTTTTCCACTATGGGCACAGCTATTTTGTTTTCATCCCAGATCTCCATCTTGCAAATGCTGTAGATTTATCTGCATCACAGGCCCATGTGCAGATAGTCCCATTTATCGCACTTGCTTGTGCAATATCACCAGTGACATTGTGGTCACCAGTGAAATCAAATAGGCACCTGACATTCAATTATACAGTTTGTGTTTGCTCATGCTGTAGATAAATCTTCAACTGCTGCATTAGCAAGCATTGTTTATGCCCCCCATCAATCTATGGTCAAGTACTTCCTAATTCAGAGTTAATCACAAGAAAGGATCAAAGGGGTAAAAGAGCAAAACACTTGACACCACGTCACTCTGCTCTATTGAAAAAAAAAAGACTTTGTTTGTTTGTTTTATTTTCAACAGGGCATATTACAGGCAGAATTTATGCATGTAATAAACAATATCATTGCCAATCAAAATAGTGTCAGGGCCCAGTCCTAGGACTGGGAGCAAAGGGGGTATCGTGGTTGGCTAGTGGACGTGTATACTGTTCACTCTTAATATTTTTATTTGCACAATGTAAACACACAACACCTAAAATAAATGTTCACAAAATTAAGAATGACCCAGAGCTGACTCAAATGTCCTGGTGAAAAGGGATCCTAAGGGCCCAAGGCATATAATCAGGAATTTCGAAAAAAACATCACATAATAACGCATGCCAGCAAATTACATAGTCGTGTCAAATGTGCTTATGGACATTATTATAGCCCTTGGGTAAAGTAGTTAGTTTGATTTAATAAACTTTGAAGTAAGTATAATAGTGTTTATTTTGGCCTTTTTTTATGCAAAAATGTTTCCTCAGATGCATTGATAATCCATGAAACTTAAATATATATTTAAGCAGCGCCGAAGGTGCTCATAGGGCCAAAATCTGCATATTGTGTGGCAAACAGCATTGCCAGATTTACAATTTTATTCCTGTCAATTTTCTAGTTGTAAAATAGAGTCTACAGTTATCCACTGACCATTTTTAAAATTATCTATCGTATCCACTGTCACCACCTCCTTTGGTAGAGAATTCCACCGTTTAACCACCCTTACTGTAAAGTACCGTTTTCTTTCTTTAAGGTGGAATCTTTTTTACTTCTTTTTACTTCTGCTCACTGGTCTTTTTTTTACTCTGTTTCTTGATCTTTAAGTCATTGTTAAGCCACATGGGATGTGATTTACTCCTTCTACTTTTATTCCCACATGGTATATGGTGATAAGTATGTATATTTAGTAAGGATTTGAACGCTAAATAGGAGACATCTTGGGACTGGCTTCCCCCCTGAGGAAATAATAGAAACATGCATTGGGAGATGACGTAGTCACGCCGTCGCGATAATATGATGTCATAATCGGGCATGTCCGTTTAGGCTATAATCCAGCTCCAAAATAAGTCATACAGAAACTATTTAGAGAAGGAGACTAGAGAACAAGGAAGCTAAGAGTGAAGTTCAGTATAAAATAGACTTACCTTGGTAATGGAAGATGGCTTTTACCCACGCTCTGTAGGGCTCTAGATAAAGTCCCTTCCTAAATATATCTGATATTAGTACTGGCAATGACAACCAGATAGGTTGTTATTATCGACCAGCGACTTGCCCATCAAAAAATGACGGCAATGAGATGTGTATGTTTGTAAATCTGTTTAGTTAGTAATATACGTATTTGACACTTGTAAGGTTTTAGTTATGTCGAAATAAGTACAATTCTTATATTAAACATGTTTATTTTTAAAGAGTTTTGTAGTAAAAGTATTAACATTTGAATGTACGATCAGTTGAACTTTGTATTAATCAGTATTGTGAACTTGAGGTAAAGGTTTTTTAACATGCAACTTGTAGCTCAACAACTGTTAACTTAAATATACATTGAATCCAGAGGAAGGCAAACAGTAAAAACCCTCTTTGAAACGTATCCAATTGTATCAAAGCGGGGGGGGGGAATGTATTCCTTCCTGACCCCATTAACTGGCGATCGGATTACTCCCTGGATTAATGTTTAACATGAAATACAACATTTACATTGTGCCTGAAAACATGTTTATGCTCTTAACATGAACTTTGTAATATGTCTAAGTAAGGAACTTGAAAGTATTTTTTGGGGAAACTTGAACTTTCTTATCTGTCTAAGTAAGGAACTTGAAAGGAATTTTTGTCAAACTTGTAATGTTATAAACAGTAACATTGTTAATTAACATTTGAACAGAATTTGTTAAAATAACGCAAGGCAAGTGTTTTGTGGGGCTAATCATGCATAAACAGTACTTCCATGAATTATGACTGAATTCTTTATTGATTGGTAGTTTTCAATGGTTGACCTTTGTTTGTTAGTGTAGTAATTGTTTTAAATGTCCTCTGTGGAAAAGTGGTTCTCTAAAAAGAGAACGCGAGACCTTAAAGTTGGTCCACGATGTGTAATCACTTCTCTATGTGTTTTCCAATTGTATGAAGTTTAAAATGGAAATATTTTTGGTGTAAACCTAATTTCTGTGGCGTAATAATGACCATTTGAAAGAAACAGACGGTTGTCTGTAATTTTTGTGTGGTTATATTGTGGTTTATTTGATTTTTGAGTTTGGTTTTACATTTTTACTTCATATTTGACAATGCTTTTAGTAAAAATGCGTCTATCCTCTAATAAATCACCTTGACTTTCATTGTTTTCAATGTAAACTTTGAAAGCCTGTGGATTTTTGCACCGTCATAAGGCAACGTACATTTGGCCATGTGCAAATACTGGTTGTTCTAAGAAAATACCCAGAGATTTGAAAGTTTGTCCTTGTGATTTATTAATGGTCATGGCAAATGCCATAATGATGGGAAATTGTCTTCTTTGAAGTATAAAAGGGAGGCTAATTTCACTTGGTGCTAAATCAATCCTTGGTATGAAAACTCTCTCTCCTTTATGGGTAAAAGTTAACATTTCAGCATCTATGAAATGGTCCTTTAGTTGTTGAACAATTAATCCTGTCCCATTGCATAGGCCTTTTTTGGGGTTCATATTTCGCCATAACATGACAATTGCACCTTTCTTTAGCTGCAAAATATGTGGTGGCATTCCCGAAGAAGTTAATGAGTTTATGAATTCAGTTGAAAAGTTTGCCTGTCTTTCTTTGTCATCAGCAAGAACAGAATCAGCACTGTGATAATTTATTTGGGGTGCATACATTTTTTTAAATATTTCATTATTGAGGATTAATGCATCCTTATTTTCACATGTTAGTATGACTTGGTTGGCAAGTTCAGAATAGTCCTGGTTATTTATTGTACTTTCAAATATAGACGATATAAGATCTTGTTGACAAATCATATGAGGTGGGATGTGCACAGTGTCTTCAGGTAAATTTGGTATTTTCTCTGTTTTTCCTTCTCCAATTTTAATAAGCCAATCATTAAAATCATTTTGGCCCTCTGATCTCATATTTTGTTGTAATTGAAGATGGGTAAAATGTTTCCATAATGTACTTGACTTTATACAGGTTTCAATATTGTCAGTTCAATTTCCATGTACAACGAAAGGTAATGTTTGTCTAAAATCGCCACCTAACAACATTACCTTTCCACCAAATGGAAAAGTATTATCCATGACTTCACAAAGCAAATGGTCAATACATTGGAGGGCATAGCATGACATCATTGTAGCCTAATCTATTATAATTAATTTACTTTTTTTCAGTTTTTTGCTTGTAATGATGTCATGCGAATATCTGACACTGATGTTTCTAAAATAGGCACTGGCAGTTTAAACCCACTATGTACAGTTCTTCCACCTTCTAACAAAAGTGCAGCAATTCCAGTAGTGGCAAACGACAGTGCTATTTGACCTTGTGCTCGTACAAAACTCATTAATAAATTATATAGATATGTTTTTCCTGATCCGTCAGGTCCATCAAGATAGAAATAACATTCTTTGACCATGTCATCATCTAGTGCATTTTTTATGGCAATAAATGCTTGCAATTGAAATGTATTTAAAGTTGCAAGTCTTTCTTGTGTCCTTTCTGCTTGTAGTTGAATGTCATAGTCTTCAAAGTTTATGTCGTCTATAAGACCTGGATCAGGCAGATTAAAACTTGCACAACTTAATCCATGAGTTAAAAATACTTCTTGGATTTTCATTAATGCTTTTAAGTGTGCAATGGGTTCATTGTATCGTTGCATAAAGTCTTCAGCCATATTATTTTTAAATGTGTCCCACAAAGCTAATGCATTTGGAGCATTTGAGAAGATACAAATGAATGCAAATTGTTCCCTCATCTCCCGTGGCATTTGACATATTGCTGCTTCTTCTAGACATCTTTCCCATTCTGTATCATCAGCTAGTAAGTTTCTATGTCTGGCAGCTAAATAAAAAGGATTCATATACTATGTCATTAACTGTTCTTAAGTGTTCAAAACTTTGTGCATCAGGAACATTTAAAAGTAGTAGCCGTAAGCAGAAACATCCAAGTCTCTTGGACTGACCGTGTAAATTCTTGGTATTATTTTATTTCCTCTGGTTTTTCTTGGTCTCCATAATCCATTCACAAAAACATAGTGATATGGAATTTCAATATATAAGAATTGTGTTGCTTGTGAATCTGTAGAATTTAATTCAAACCATGCAGTTAGTGTAGTGTGACGATGCTCACTTTGGACCAATGCATTAGTTTAATTTCCAGCATGGAAATAGACTAAATGTCTTTGTGGCAAATGTACTGCTAATCCATATACTGCATGTGATCTCTTGTGCATTTAAAATTTTAAAAGCCGCCACATAGCTTCGGGCGCACTGACATAGCGAGCATCTACATGAGATGCAAGTTCATCATGTACTAACTCAGTGCTTTCGGTATTGTCTGCACTTTTGACGACTACAGTAGCTGCATCATAGCCTTTGTAAATATATTTGTAGACATATTTTATAGATTTGATGGAAGTGCAGGCTTCTACAATAATGTGTGCATTATACTTTATGAGTAAATGTGGATTGTATGGTACCACATATCTATTGTCGACAGTTTTTGCCACGAATAATGGCACTATCTCCCTCTCTTCTTCTTTATAATGGATAGCCATCACAATTGGCATTTGTTTTGTCTCTATATTCTTTAGGAAATTATTTTGTACATTTATTATTTTCCATACATGGTGATTGTGGATTAAGCTCGCCACAGGGTCCATGAATCATCCGATGAGTTACAATCTCATATAGTCTACCATATAGTTCTGGATCTGGTAGTTCAGCAACAATGACTGAATCCACTTTGTCACCAGTATCTAATTTATCTTTTTCTTGAAGGATTATCAGAAGATGTGCATGTGGAAGGCCTCTTTTTTTAAATTCAATTGTATATACATAAGCAAGACATTTGCCAAATAAGTGACTTATAGTGATGTCACTTATTAATTCATTTAATTACATTTTGAAAACTCTGGCTACTAAATCTGGTCTATTGGAAGCAGTTTGGGCAAGAAGTAAATTTTGTGTAATTTCTGGCCATTGGGGATTACATGTAAATGTAATAAATAAAACGGGTTTCCCAAATTTGGTGACAATAGCCATGGCATCATTGTATCTTTCTATCATATTGCGAGGAGATCCCTGGAAAGAAGATGGTAAAATGATGGCTTTGCCAGCTGTCATGTCTCTGCTTGTAGCAACCTCAGTGACATAATCCATTAATCCACAATATTGTTCTACACATAGTTTATCTTGTTGATATTTTATGAAGTCTAAATTATTGGCCTCAACTTGCAAATAGTAATCAATAATCCATTGTTGTGTTAGTTTTCCACCACATAAAATTGGATTAAATGTATTTCGAATGGCAATTTGAGCTACTTTAAATTCAAGCATGGAAATATAATTTCGCATACGGACTTTAGCATTTAGGTAACTGGGAAGGGTTAATTTTGGTTGCCAACCTGCTTCTCTGTGTGGGGAAAAAATGGGATATGTCATTGGATCTAAATTGGTACTTAAGATACTGATATTAATGAATAGTTGCTCCTCATTTCTGGGATATATTCTAATGTCTCTTTGAAATATTGGTTCTCCTTCATCATTTTGAAACACCATTGCAACCTAATTTGATGTTGGCAAGTTATAACGGCGTTTATCAGTATGTCTATCTCTTTTAAGCACCATATTGATCTTTGGGATTGGTAACTGATGTCTTTCTGCATGAAGTTGTTGTTCCTTTTCTACTTCTGCCAATTTTGTATAAGCTTGAGTGTAGGGGTTATTGGCCATAATTTGTTCTAGCTCTAAAAAACACTGGGTAAGCATTTTTTATTTTCTTGCAGCTGCATTCGTTGGTCAACAGCTTCCATTGTATCTAGGACATATAGTTGAGCAAATTTTCTTTGCTCTCCTTCCTCTGGATGTAAATGTAAAGTACAATGGTAAATTTGGCCTTGGACTTTAAAGCAGTAAGGACCATGTCCTGGTACATTAGCAGCTAGTGTTGCCCCCATAGATGCAAAGGATATGGCACTATTGTAGGATCTTTTGTTTGTCTTGAAATTTTTATAGTTTGGAAATGTTGGTTCAGTCATAATGTTTTGTAAATATATTGGGAATTGTTTTCTTTCTGGAAGTTTGACCTTGCCTTTTTGACAGCAACTAATGAATTGTCCATCTCTGGGTCTTTCCTTTTGAAAATGATAAGCCTCACAAAACTGACATAGAATATTCATGTCACCACAATTATGAACCTCTACTGCTAAAGACTTGAGTAAAGGACAATTTGAAGAGCATATATCAGTTTCAGTTTCTAATTCCTCATTTGAAATGTTATGTGATGTTTGAGGAACAGGTTCTAAATGCTTTTTTTTTTTAGTGCCTTTTTTGGGTGTAGCTTTTATTTTTTCAGCTGACAGTCTTGTCTGTTCTTTTTCTCGTCGAATTTCCTTCTGCTCTGGCATCTGCTGGTTTGCCCATCTTTGTTGTCGTTCTCTAGCATGATGTCTTATCTTTTCCTGTTTGGTCTCGTTATCAGCCATCTTAATCTGTAAATGAAAATAATGTATCATTAGTTTAGTTTGAGATGTTAAGTTGGTTTATCAAATGTTTTTGTTGCAACACTGTTGTCATTGTAAATTAACTTTGTTTGTATGTGATTGTAAATCATTGTAGATGAAGTTGCTTTCTATTGTTAAATAAGTCTGTTTTATTTTTTTGCTCTTACTTTATCTCTTGTAGGTTGTAGTTTTTGGCTTAGATGCATAGCACGCCCAAGGTAATTGCATTATAGCTTATTGTAGATGTAGTAACTTTATAGTGTTAAATTAATCTTTTTTTTTTTGGTTGTTCGTTGTTTTTTATCTTGTAGGTTTGTAGGGTTGGCTTAGAGGCATAGTAGAGGCAAAAAAATGGTAGTAATATATTGCTCTTTCTAATTTGTACTGCAGGGGATTGTTGTAATAGTATCCTTCTATTTTACTTAAAGGCTTATATGGTGTGGCTGTGAAAAGGTTTGTATTGTTGTTTGTTAGGTGTTAGTAGTATTTGTTGTAGTATTCTATTTTATGTGTCTGATTAGGTTTTATGCTTAACATTGTACGGTAGGGTTGTAAAGTGAGAATTGTAAATTAATTTTTTAATGTGCTTTCACTATTTATTGGACTATGCTGTTTTATGTTGGGCAAGTTTTTTTTGATAGATGGAAGTTCGGGTTTACTGTTAAACGTTGTTGTACGTAAAAGCTAATTAGTAGGTAAATTAGAAATGTGTAAGTAATATTTTGTGCAAGCTGGTGATTTGTGGGGCTTATTGTTGTTGGTGTGTTGTTGTTTTATTTGTTTTTTCTCTTGACATGGATGCACAGCAAACGTGTTCATTTTTTTTCTATTTTTTTACTTGTTATACTGTACCTTGTTTGAAGTGTGATTTCAAGATGAATATCCCTGGATCCGCTGTTGGAAATCTTGAATGTATTTCTCATGAATAGCATAGTTTATTTTTTGGCAAAGCAATGTGCTCTGATATTAGCTTTGTTTCTTCTCTGTAAACTGTTCTTGATTTAAGAGTGTGTGAAAAACAGTACAGCACTGGCTGTAATTGATTAGTATTGTGTTTTGTGTACACCACTGTTGTAATTTTATTATTCTTTTACTGTATTAGTTGGTTGGGCATAAAACAGGACGATTTTTTTGTATACTGTATCTGTTATCCTGATATCTTATGCTATGCTGTTTTTTGTGCACCACTTCAAAATTATTTCATTTTAGTTCTGTGTTACAGTTATATATTTTTTTTAGAATAATCATTAATGTTATTTACATTTTGTATATGTTACCAATGTTTGTTGGACTATCCTGTTTTGTGTCCACCACTTTTGGGATGCTGTTTTTGGCTTGTGGCTGAGGGTTAAAGGTTGTTGTAGAGTAAAGCTGACTGTGAATTATATTTTCTCTATGTTGGAACTATTTCCAGTAGTATCCTGTTTAGCATCCGCCATTTTTGTTATGCTTAATTTGGCTTCTTTGTAAGGGTTATAGGTTGTTCAACAGTAAAGAGGAATGTTAATTTACTTTTGTATATGTTGTTGGGATTTTTTGTACAATCCTGTTTGTTGTCCACCACATTTTGGATGCTCCATTTGCCACTTTTGGTATGTTTAATTTGGCTTCTTTGTGAGGGTTAGAGGTTGTTGGACAGTAAACATGAATGTTAATTGGCTTTTCTATATGTTGCGGTGCTTTTTTGTACTATCCTGTTTTGTGTTCACTACTTTTGGGATGCTGCATTTGGCTTGTGGGTGATGGTTAGAGGTTGTTGTACAGTAAACAGGAGGACTACTTTTGTTTTCTGTATGTTGCTAATGTTTGGTATGCTATCCTGTTTTGTATCCGCCACTTAGTGTTATCAATTGTATTTTCTGTGCAAGTGTGTTTATTTGTGAATTGTATATGTCTTTGGAAAGTTTCTTGAACTGTGGTGTTTTTGTGTTGCTATAATTTGTATTGAGGCTTGTATTTTGTAGTTTGATTTCTCATATTGGTGGGCACTAAACATGGGATTTGTGTTTCTTTTTGTACTTGTTATAATATACCTTGATTGAAGTCTTTTTCTTGTCCGAATGACAGAGGTTCCCTTCCTGCCAAACTTAATCCGCCAGTCTTCTTGTAGTGTCTGTTTGAAAAAGAAAGGGAAATGGTTAATTGTATATTCATTCTTTTGGTTTTTGCAAAGCATGGTCTTTTTCTGCATGTAATGTATTTTTGTATCTTACCTCTTCTTTCTTTCTGTTCTTTAAAAGTGATCCTCTTTCACAGTCCACGGTGCAAATTCTTGAGTGACGCTGTTGATGCAGAGTCTGTTTGAATAGTGAAAAAAACGGGAAATAATGCTTTTCTGAAGTAACGGCAGCAGTGACATGTCCAGTCACACTGTTTATCACCTGAGGAGAAAAGTAGAATTTTCTGGACAGTAGGCAGTATTTATAAACTTTGAGGTGCTTGAAACCGTTAGAACGCAATACATAGTTACATAGTTACATAGTAATTAAGGTTGAAAAAAGACTTTCAGTCCATCAAGTTCAACCTGTTAAGATCTCCTCTGATCTGCAATATGCGGATTAGTTATTAATTAATTTGTTGTTAAATAATTATTAATAGTATAGTATTGGAGGATGAACAAAGAGTTAGTCCATCACGTTCAACCTTTTTAGATCTTTTTAATTTGGACTATTTATTATTAATTGTTAATTGATCCAGAGGAAGGCAAACAGAAAAAAAAAACATTGAAACTTTGCCAATTGTCTCATAAGGGGAAAAAAAAGCAAAATTCCTTCCTGACCCCTGGCGATCAAATTTCTCCCTGGATCAATATTCCTTTGTAGGGAAAGTACATCATTATCTGATTTTATTATCTTGCACAATTTAGTGCCATCAGCAAAAATTGAGACACTACTTTTGAGTCCTACTTCTTTGTCATTAATAAATATGTTAAAAAGGAGAGGACCTAATAATGAACCTTGAGGAACCCCACTTATCACATTAGACCAATCGGAGTATGTTCCATTTACAACAACTCTTTGCTTCCTGTCTTTTAGCCAGCTCTCGATCCATGAGCAGATATTTACTGCAATTCCTGTATCCCTTAGTTTGCTCACTAGTCTTCCATGTGGCACTGTATCAAATGCCTTTGAAAAATCTAAAAAGTCTACATCCACTGAGTTGCCCTGATCCAAGTTCCTACTAACCTCCTCATAAAAACTAATTAGATTGGTCTGACACGACCTATCCTTCATAAATCCGTGTTGATTGCTACCTATGATCTTGTTCAAATAGACATATTCTTGTATTCTGTCCCTTATGAACCCTTCTAAAAGCTTCCCAACTACAGATGTGAGGTTCACTGGTCTATAATTCCCCGGATTTGATCTAGATCCCTTCTTAAATATAGGTATCACCTCTGCTTTTCTCCAGTCATCAGGTAGAGACCCTGTAGTGAGTGAGTCTTGAAAGATTTGATATAATGGTTTGGCTATTACAGAACCCAGCTCCCTCAGTACCCTTGGATGTATTTTTGCGGCTAATAGTTGTCTTTTTCATGTAAAATGGTGGATAATATCAGTGTGGTACGTGCCGCATAGTGTGTGTTACGTGCCTCGTGAACTGTACTAGAGCGTTCTTTCTGTTTTGCGAGTAAGTGTAGGAGTTTTGCGTCCTTAGCCTCGTTTTCATTTTTTCTCTTGCTTAAGTGTTTTTCGGGTGTCTAAACTCTTTAATTTGGACTTAAATCCCTTGCTGTGGGTAAGCTTTTTATGTGCTTGTTGTGTGTATTTCTTGTGTTTCTAATACAGTAGTTTTCGGGTTGCACGGGTTGCGTCCTTGTTTTCGGATCTCGTATGTTTTTTTTTGAGTGTCTAAACTCTTTTATTTCTCGTAAAATGGAGGTGTAACTTCAGTTTTTGAGGTCTTGGGTGCCCCCCCTTGCTGTAGGTAAGCTTTTTATGTATTTGTTGTGTGTATTTATTATGTTTTTCATGTTTTCATGTCCTCGGGTTTCTGGCGAGGTCGTAATGGGTCGTAACACGTGTAGTATTCTTGTGTCGTAAGTCCGTTAATTTTGCGAGGTCCGCAGTTGCTGGCAAGGAGCGCCTTCGGCAAGGAGCGACAACCCGCATGTTTACAACTATATATGTGATAGAAGTATGACTCTCATGGAGGATATTTAGAATTCCATCTTGTTTATATCCACCACAGTATAACCAAGGCTAATTCAAGTACTATTCTTCTAATAAGGGATTAATTGCACAATTCTTTATTATGAAGTTACAGCATCTCTTATCTGTATATGTAGAAATATTCAAGGATATTTACATTTATCAATCTTGTTCACAGGATTGTCATTGATATATATTATATTTTCTAATCAACATTTTAGTAACCAAGCACTTTAGTATTTATATTATTATCAAGCACTTTATGTACTGATATTTAAGCATAAGCACTTTAATATACCTTTTTGATAAGATAATTTGGGGGCCTTATATAATAAGTTTGGATTGGATATCACATCAATTTTATTAAGGAATCTGCTGTAACCTACATTGATATATGTTTTAACAGTATTATTTAAAGCTAAGTTTTATTGCATTATTCTCTTTGGAGATTGGTATAGAAGGTGTGCCCTATAAGAGGATCTAATTCTCTTTCCTTCATATTATTGTGTTATACACTTATCCTTAGGAGCACCCTTATTTAGATATAGGTATCACAACTATATACCTGAGCCACCATTTTCTTATACTATTTGCAGTATTTTACCTGCCAGTTCTCTGTCCCAGTCTATATGTTGTATTGCTGCCCTTAGACCGTTAAAATCTTCCCTTTTAAAATTAAATATTTTTGTTGGCCCCTTACAGTTCCGTTATTTTAATTCAATGTCAAATGATACTGTGTTGTGATCACTGTTTCCCAAAGGTTTACCTATTTTTCGATAATTGATACTATATCAATACTAAATACAAGAAAGCTTAATTTCTAGTAGGCTCTTGTATAACCTGGGCCAGATAATGATCCCTGAGTGTACTCAAGAACCTGCTCCCTTTGCCTGCTGGTCTCATTCATCCAGTTTATTTCAGGGTAATTAAAATCTCCCATTATTAGAACTTGCCCGTGCTTAGCTGAGTTTTCAATCTGTAACAATAATTGCAGTTCCTCCCTTTCAGCTATATTTGGGGGCTTATAGCATACTCCTACCAATATTATTTTGGAATTTACTCCTCTGCTGTTTAACTCTACCCACAAACATTCAACATTACCGCTAGTTCCAGCAAAATATCTTCTCTGACTATAGACTTAAAGTCAGACTTAACATACAAACTGTTCCCTCCTCCTCTTCTGCCATTACCTATATCTTTCCTAAATAGGTTATAACCATCCAGATTAACTGTCCAGTCATGAGATTCATCCCACCATGTTTCAGTAATGCCTATCAAGTCCCATTTTTCATGTACCGCTAATAATTCTAGCTCTCCCATTTTCCCTGATAAGCTTCTTTCATTAGCAGGTATACACGTTATGTTGCTATGACTCTGACATTTTGAACACCTCCCTCAAAAATTAGAAAAAAGATTGATGCCTCTGCTAAACACTGGAGGAATCCATGATACATTAATAGACATTGTGTGTGAGAGGAACATTTATATTTCTGGAGAGCTGAAATTGCATGTCATAATACAAGCTGTCTTCTTGGCATATGGGGGATAAAGGGTGTGGTGCCAGTTTCAGTCTGATCCAGTTATATAGCAAAGCCCTCTGAATTCACTCTGACCACCACATCTTTGTCCAATTACAGATACAATCCCTTCATAATCCAGCTTTTAGGAAGTGGTGTAAAAAGTAGAAAATCAGTTCCATTACTTATAAACAGAAAAGTTTTTATTTCTTACAAAAAAAAAATTTATTTCCAAGTTTACACAGATGCTGATGTTGTCAGTTTGTTACATACTTCACAAGTGCAGTTTTTCTTGAATCACTGTCTTTTAAACCAAAAAGCAGAGAAACATAACATTTATGAGGATATAAAGTAATTGTTTGTAAAATGTATAAAACATATATAAACACATCACTTTTCACTCAGTCTTTGTATATGTACAACATAGACAGATGTTAGAAGGGTCCACTCACTAGTGAGAATACCAATCTGTGGCGGTATGATTGAGATTATGATCCCCATTTAAAAAAATAGAAATATTACAGTAACTTGTTTAGAGAACGAAGGTTTTTCTTCAAATGCAATTTTAAATGGAAAATAAATAAGCTTCTATGTTTTGTGATAAACAACAATTAGGGAAAGGTGACACAATAAAAACATTAAAATATAAATAAAAAATAAAATGGCAAATCAGTCAGGAATCTTAAACTGATGATGAAAGTTACATTTACATCAATTGAAAATTATAAAATCACATTCTCTCTTCAAAATAATTAAATCATGCTTAATTCTCTAAGGACTCACCTTGAGTAAAAAATGGGGTAAATTTACTATATGGCAACTAAATTTAACCCTGTAACCATGGTGGTTCCTATGGACCTCTATTGTAATCACATATGTAGTTAGCAATATGGGTTGTTGCCAATGCTTGCTGGCTCGCAACTGCAGCCCTTGCAAAGCATGGGCCAAAGTTCCTGCAAGGAGCGCCAAAGGTGCTCATTGCGCTGGTGGAGATGAGCACCATAGGCACTCATCCCTACTACCCCGTACGACTTAGGCAGGGAGCTCCGAAGAAGCTCACTACGCTGGTGGAGATGAGCGCCTATGACCCCAAAACGACCTCTTCTCCTCCTCTTCTCCTTACCCTGTGTCTCTCTTCCCCTCCTCGTCTCCTTACCCTGTGTCTCTTTTCCTCCCCCTCCCCATCCCCTGTGTCTCTTTTCCTCTCCTTCCCCTGTGTCTCTCTTCCCCTCCTCCTCTCATTCCCCTGTGTCTCTCTTCCCCTCCTCTCCTTCCACTGTGTCTCTCTTCCCCTCCTCCTGTCCTTCCCCTGTGTCTCTCTTTCCCTCTGTCTCTTTTCCCCTTCTCCTCTCCTTCCCAGTGTCTCTCTCCCCTGCTCCTATACTTCCCCTGTGTCTCTCTTCCCCTTTCTCCTCTCCCTCATTGCCTGTGACCTAAAATTATGACCCGCCGGACTTAGAAAAAAAAAAATACACAAGGTCGTAAAACAAACACGTATCCGTGCAAACACCAAAACCCCAAAACACACACAACAACACAACAATATTAAAAAACACTCACCCACAGCACGTCAGACGTCTGGAAGTGAGGTTGAACTCCAATTTAACTCCAATTTTTTCAAGTTTCGCCACTCAAAAATTGCCTAAGTGACAAAACATTATTTCGGCGCCCGAAAATAATGAAAACGAAGCTCAATGACCCAGGACCGCGAAAAACAATGCTAAACACGTACAGCTTTCCCAAGAGATCCGAGATCAGCTCGAGACCCCACATTATGTCCTTGCAGCGGGGGATCGGACCCCTAAAGTGTGTCTACAATAATTGACCCTTGCAGTGAGGGTCACGATCGTGTCCCCCCTGCATTTAAAAGCTATAAATTCCATGTTGCGGCTCCTTAAAGGTCCCTCGGCACACAAACACTTAAGGTCGGCAGCGATGGTACTGTAAGTACCCCCACCGGCACCTAACATTAACCCCCTCCAGTGCTGAAGGTCCCCATTAGGGGGCCCCACATTAACCCTCGCAGTGGGGGTCCCCGGTCGCATGCGATTGGGGACCCCCGCTGAAATAAAAATGTTTATTTTCTGCCTTGCTGGTCCTTAAAGTACAGTAACGGTTCTTACAGGACCCGCGAAAAATAAAAATTAACCCTATAACTCATGGGGCTCCATACAGAGCCCCATGAGTCCCTAAATAACCATGTCACTCATGGGGGTCAATACAGAACCCCATAATCCCTTAATTTACCCTGTCACTTATGAGGGTCAATACAGACTCCCATAAGTCCTTAATTAACCCTGTCACTCATGGGAGTCAATGAAGACCCTCATAACCCCTTCATTAATCCTGTCACTCATGGGGGTCAATACAGACCCCCATAGGCTCTTCATTAACTGTGTCACTCATGGGGGTCAATACAGACCCCCATAAGACCTTAATTAACCCTATCACTCATGGGGTCAATACAGACACCCATAAGCCAATAATTAACACTGTCACTCATGGGGATCAATACCGATCCCCATAATCCGTCAATTAACCCTGTCAGTCATAGGGGTCAATACAGACCCCATAAGCCCTTAATAAACCCTGTCACTCATGGGGGTCAATACAGACCCCCATAAGCCTTTCATTAACCCTGTCACTCATAGGGGTCAATACAGACCCACATAAGCCCTTAATTAATGCTGTCACACATGGGGATCAATACAGACCCCTATAAGCCATTAATTAATTATATCAGTCCAATAGGGGTCTATATAGACCCCTATAGGACACTAATTGATCCATATAATAACACTATAAGTGCCATGAGGGTCATTCAGGGCCCTCGTGGCACAAAGTGTAAGCACTACACTATTTACCCTAACTATACCCCATTATCCCAACCCTGGGACTATTTAATCCTAACAGTACACATTTAACCCTAACAGTAGCTATGTAACCCTAACTGGGCCTATTTAACCCCACCTGTTATGTGGGTCTATACAGACCCTCATAAGCCTCTACTTAACCCCATCGGTCCCATAAGGGTATATAAAAACCAGTTACAACCCTAACATTAACCCCATAAGTGCCATGAGGGTCCTCAAAAACCCTCATGACACTAAGTACAAAAACTACAATGGGATATACCCCCATAGGGTGATTGTCTGAAGACATATGCACCTTCTGATTGGCTGTTATCTGATTGACAGTGATAACAGACAACCAGAAGGCGCAGATGCCTTCAGCCAATCACTCTCTGGGGGTGAATCCCATTGTGATTGGCTGAAGGGAATAGTGCCTTCTGATTGGCTGTTGTCACTGTCAATCAGATGACAGCCAATCAGAATTTGCAGATGCCTTCAGCCAATCACCCCGTGGGGGTGTATCCCATTGTGATTGGCTGAAGGCAATAGAGCCTTCTGATTGGTTGAAAAAAAGATTGTCATGTGCCTTAGCCAATCAGAATGGGATATGGGGGTGTGTCCAATGCTGATTTGCTCACACCTTGGCATCTTCTGATTGGCTGAAACTTGATTGACAATGTTTTCAGCCAATTAGAAGTCACCATTGCCAATTTCTAGAGGCCTCATTGGCGTCAGGGAGGTCCGCAAATGCGGATCTCCGTTAGTTTTTTTTTTTTTTTTTACACCGCAGATTCTTCTAGGGCTTAGCCGGGGCAGAAGAGAAGGAAGCTTGGGACATTGCAGAGAGGTAAGTTGAATGTATATTATGTTTTTATTTTTTTTTATTTTGTGTGTGTGTATGTATTTAGCACTAATGTAAAGTTTTTTTTTTTAACAGGGGCTGCCCCGGAGAAGAAATTAAGAAGGACAGGGACATGCTGGAAAGGTGAGTACAATATTTAGAATATTTAAAATGTTTATTTATTATATGTAAATGTTTTGTACTATTTTTTTTCCTTTTATCCTAGGTTGGTGATGTGAAGGGACATCTGCAAAGGTAAGTGGTCTTAATTATTCTATTTTAGGTTACATATAGGGTTTGGATATGTAGATAGGATTTATTGTATTTTAGATTGAGAGGATGTATGTATGTTACATAGCATTTATTATATTTCACATAGAGGGAATGTATGTATGTTAGATAGGATTTATTGTATTTTACATAGGGGGTGATGTATGTATTTTAGATAGCATTTCATGTATTTTCGATAGTGACCTATGTGTGTGTATTTTAGATAGGGATGTATTGTATTTTATTTTAGTTTATTTGTATTGTATTGTAATGTATATATATATTGTATGTATTTCCTTTTCAGGTGTGTAATGTTTTTAAATTTTCGGTAATGTTTATTTTTTGGGGTTGTGACTTACAGTGTTATTACATGGGTTCATTAGTTTGCTATAGGGATCTATATAGTTGAGGCACCCAGTACACTCACATTGTGTCACAAACAGCATTCCAAACTTTAACATTTTATTGCAGTCATTTTTTGATGGGCAAGTCGCTAGTATAACATAACCATGGGGGTTCTAATGGACTATAACATGACACTGTAAATTAACCTTTTAACATGTGGGTGACACTTAAAATTAACCCATGATCATTTGGAGTCCTATGAACCACAATTGCAATGAATATCAACCCCATAGCATGGGGGTAGGGGGTCCATATGCACATCAATGGGATGTTTACCTGTAAACATGGAGGTATTTAATAAGGTTTAATAGTAATGTTACCCTTCTCTGAATGAGAACAATTATGTAAAGATTCTAAACTAAAAAATTTTTTAAATAAATAAATAGAACAAAGAAAAAAATGGAAGTATGGAGCTAGATTTATTATAGTTGAAGCTCCAAGTTTTACCTATTACAAATTTGAAGGTTGTGTAAATTTTTAACCTTTTTTTAATTAGACAGAATTACAGAAAAAAGTATACCTGTGCTTGAAAGATTATAGTTCAAAAATAGTATATATCCTAACTGCATGTCAATATGTCCGCAAGACTAAGTTGATCAGGGTGTGGCTGCTTTATGTACTTCCAGGAAAACAATGAACATAACCAAGAAATGGAAGCAGGTGTATAATATATAAGGTCTGTCAATTATTTATTATTTGATTTAGCCATTGTGTGAAACAGACTATTTGCTCAGTCACATCATCTCATATTCTAAGTAATGTCAGTGTAACTTAATGGCACCAGAAACCTTGTTGACTTTATCACCTCATGCTTAGACAATATATAACTATCTGCATAGTAAGAAATAGTCTGTGTCTGATCCTGAGACCAAAGGAGGTTGAAGTTAATCGATTGAACTATTTATCACTGAGCATGAAGTTTCTTATTTTCTGTTTGTGCTCACTTTCTGGTTTCAGCATTATAGGTAATATTTTTCTTGCTTTCAGTGCTTATTGAGAGATATTATTTTGTGGCATTTTCTATAATAGTTATTAATTTAGGAAAAAAAAGATTACCTATTGAAATGTTTACCTGGTGCATATCGTAGAATGGAAAATCATGGACCACTGTTTTTTTAACAACTAACTCTCTGCATATTAGAGTCACAATGAGTAATAATAGATGATTTGGGGGAGTAATGAGAATAAGGCCTCAACTGGAGCTAAACTATTACATTCAATTATTTGGGATCACCTTTACTGATTAAGAGATTACATTTTTACCCTTTCACTATCTGAAGTATAAACTATGTGGATGATAAAATTATTAAGTTTTTTTTTTTTTTTTTTTAATTAGCACTATTCACAGACAATAAATGTATAGTTAAACTGTTTTTATCTATACGTTTAACTTTGATAATATTGACCTGCAAGAAGTATACATATGAAGCACAGAAGCCAGACTTTACCAAATGCAAACAATGATCTAACTATATATCTCTGTGGCTTAGAAAGATAATAACAGTACAAATATATCATCTTAGATTGTATATTATTCTAAGCCCTAATTGATATTTAGAGTTTACAATGTGTTACATTAGATCTGAAACATTGGATGGCTGTTGTAAAAAATAGCATAGACAATGTTTTCTAATTTAATTGTTAGATTTGATAAACAGCCACTGCTGCAAATGGGTGATATAAATATTTAAGCAGTTAAGTGACTTATCTAGGAAGAAAACTAATTATATGCTAAATATGAACTGGAGACAACATTTATTTAAAAAAAAATATTTTCTTCTTTAGCTGATGGTACTTTCTGCTTCTCCTGTAACCAACCTGACAATGAAACCTGCAAAGCAGAAAATATTTCCTGTCCTAAGGATTCAAAGTGTGTTACAATCTCTGAGACATTTAAGAGAAGTAAGTGTTAATTATTTAATGTATTGCTAATCTTATAGTGTTATTTATGTTCTCTACAGAAGTATTGTCATTTTCTTTACTAAAACATATATTCTTTCATAGATGTTGTGGATAGTTTTATATTTTATGGGCATAGGAATAAGCAAACTGATATAGGTGTATAGTATTTAATATATTCATGAACAAATATATATTTTTAAAAATGACACTTTAAAGGGCCAATTGCCTCACTTTAAGTGCTCTTCATGATGTGAAAGGGGACACAATTCTATGTTAAAGGATCTACTTTTTTGTTTTTTTAATTATACTAATAAAACCTAAAAATCTAAAATCTTATGTTTACAAATATACTCCTGACTGTTCCACGATTAACAACATCTGCCGACACTGAGTGTTGAGGCTCTGTGAACACAAAGATTTATAGTTTTTCACTGAACATCAAGAATGTAGCGGTAGATGTTAACCCTTCAGCAGTTCTTTCCCTGCACAGATGAATTTGGAAAGGGTTAACTCTCTTTCAGATTATGCTCTCTGCACAAAGCTGCTTTTGTGGGTTTGTCTGGGGGCACTGCCAGCAACTCGTGTAAACCGACACTTCATTTATTTATGTTTTTCTGTGAAAAATGCACCTTTTTCAAAAACTCAAAAGGTATTTCAACATGTTTTAGGAGACCTTTACAGCAGTGTGCTCTAAATTGTGTTAAATTAACTGGCTCTTTAATCTCATGTGATCCTGTGACACCGGGCTATTAGAGTAATCTGGGCAGTCAAAGGGAGAGGAGATAAGGGGAAGGTCCTCGGAAGTGCAGGGGAGGAAGTGGACTGGATCTCAGAGAGCTGATAAATCTTACAATTCTGTGAAAAAGTGTTGATTAAACATTTAATGAAACTCAAGACAATACATGACAGTTACATATTAGTTATTTATACTTTTTGTAACAAAATGCAACAGAAGTATAACCAATCTCATAATGAATGTGACCAGCTCACACATGTTGAGACCCTTCAGTGTTTTGTTTTTTTACATAAGTACCCCAGGTATGTCCCTGATTGTGAACCGATCAAGGGCTACATGAAATAAAACAAATTGAGAAGCATTGCTTCAGAGCAAGGCTGACCAACACCATTCTTCAAAGTACAGAATCAGACCATATTTTCAGAATATTATCATAAGATACAGATGGGTCAACCAGTTTTTTAAACATGAGGAACTCTGTGCTGTCCTGTCTTCTGGCCCTTAGGAAGAGAATAAATAGGACTACCTGCTGTGTACCAGGGGATTGGGTTTAAGTGCAGTCCGAAGGAAGCTCTGAGATTTAGAAAAGCAGTCTTTGCACAGTGATTTTTAATTGCCTTTATAGGTCATATGTTTCATACAACAAAAAGACATTGTATTGTTTAAAACCAGCCTATTTATATTTATGCTCTAACTGTAGTTTCTATGTCCCATTAAATATTAACATTTTCTATATAAATTATGTTATATTTATAAAATTTATAATTAAATAAATAGAAATAGATAGAACTATTATTATTAATCAATATGCAAATATATAACATTATAAATGCAGTATTTTAGGAATGTGTGTCTTCACATCTTCAGGAAATATTGTAAAAACATGTCAGAAATATTTTGACATACATTTTATAAATAATTATAATAATAATGTATTCCTTTTATATTCCTTTTTATAAAATAACAATTATAAAAAAAACAGCCAATAAAAAAATAATAATTAGCAACACATTAAATCTTGAACAGCATAATTCTCACAGAATTTTCTTTTCAACAAACAAAAATATATATAATATTAAATCTCTAAAATGTTACAAATAAAATTCAAAAATCAATTAATCTAATAGGTTATTAATAATAATAGCATCAATCTTAATGAAATTCTATGGAAAATAATTAAGCAATGTATTTTGATAAAATTGACAATAATTACATAAAGTAAAAACCACATATCAGCCAGACAAAAAAAATCAAATAAACCAATTAAAAAAAAATCACCAATACCAAAATAATAAGAACTCAATTATAAAAATGTCTATATATGTATTTGTGAACATTGTATAACTCTGGTTATGTATCATATGATATCATTGATAAGAGTTAACTAAAGAAAATTAATGTATCTGTTTCAGTCAAAAATATAAAAAGATATCAGATGTTTATTAAAATTCATATTAAAATTAATTTCCAGATTATCAATTTCAATGACAAATGAATTTTTTATATTTTTTTAGACAAAAAAAAAATAAACAGATGAATTATATCATATAATTTCCAATTATATCATAAAATAAAAAAAATTAATTGATATATTACCAAATGGATTTAGTTTTGGTTTCCTAGATCTTCTAATCTTTCTGGAGTGGTTTTCCCTCAGATATCTCGTAAACATGTAAACAGTTTCAAAGCATATTCCTAGGCCAAATGGTAAGGAATTTATTTGTTCAAATCAACTTGCTTCTTACAAATATAGTTTTTGGATGTGTATCTTTCTTAGGAGTCTCCCTACAATTCCCTTGTCTTCCCTAATTATCCAAAAAACACATGTTTTTATCAAACAAACCATAAAAACACAGGACTCCCTTCAACCAATTGAAATCAATGATGATGTCAGAGCTGTTCAGCCAATGAGAAAATTTACTCATAGCTGCATGGAGTCAAATAGAACAGAACCACAATGTAAATTAATATCTTGTAATTCTAGATGGCACCCTTGTACCTTCAAATTACAATAAGAAATAAAAAAAATAAAAAAACCATAAACTTTTGATCTTTAAGTAATAAGTAAAACTACAAACAAGATATGGTTAACATTTTAACAATAATGCATGTCAGCTATTTATACCACGAAAGAGTGTATTTCCTCGGAAAGTATCAGACTGGACACAAGCTGTCTGGAAAGACTCACAATGTTTGGATCTTATCTATTGACATTCTAGCGACTAATTTGTCATGACTGATTTTTGGGATCCCCTGCTCCCCACAAGTAACTCTGTTATTTGGTACTCTATCACATCTAATTGCTAATAACCAAGGCTATTAAAATGGACATGAGACTGGTTGTAAGGACTGTGACAATTTGTCTTTCACTTATGTGTCATTTTCCCCTTTATGTATTATGCGTATTGTTTAACCTCCTAAGCGGTAATCCTGAGCATGACTCAGGGTTAATTTTAAGCCCCTAAATCGGTAACCCCGAGCCACGCTCAGGGTTACTGCAGGGAGGATCTGGAGGGGGCCCAGTGCTGCCAACTTTGCCTGGGTCCCCTCAGCACACCATTCCTCATCCCTCCTTCCCCGTTATCATCCTCCTCCTCATTCCCCCATTATAATCCTCCTCCTCACTCCCCCCTCTCCAATCCCTATCCCCATCTCTCCTTACTTTTTATTGTAATCCGATGAGCTGCCTGCTCATCACTCCCCCCGCAGCATGTCTTCCGGCAGTGAACTGACCGGCATATCCTAATGATGTAATGTCACATCCCTGTCTCCACAGACACAGGACTATCTGATAGGGCTATGATTATTCAATCAGTACAGCTATCCAGCTAATTGGTGTTTGTGCATCCATGGGAGGAATTCAAACTTGTTTACTCCCAATTTCATGTTTATGTTGTTTTTGCTTTGTTTCTATTTGTTTCTAAAATGTTCAGTTTGTGTTTGGGAAATTATTATCATTATATTATCATTATTATAGTCATTAAAGTAGTCTGTTTTGGCACTAAGCAACGGTCCATGTGGTCTTCTTATATCCTAACAAAAGGGAGCTGACTGAACTGAATTGAATTGCTGGGTACTGAGATTGAACACAAATGCACAACCTAGAGGGAGAAAACTGAGGTGCACATGGCCCCTCAAACCTGGGTCATTACATAATTATTTTGAGAAATATACCATAAATTTAATGTGGATGTGGATATATATAATATATAATATTATATAGAAATATCACAATGTCCTCATAAACATTTATCTACAATAAGCAAAGGACTCTGATGTCAGGTTAATAAGGTATTGACATTTGTTATATCAACTTTGTTTTTCCTTTCTTTTCTCACAGATGGAATTTTTCAACATTCATTTCACAAAGGCTGTGCCGGGGACTTCCCCTGTGATACACAACTCCACGCTTCGGCTAATGGGATGTATCTTGCACAGAACATAGAATGCTGCTCCGGGAATCACTGCAATGCAGGGAAGTTTAATGGTATGTGAGGTGACTTACAAATAAGAGAGTGATGATCACATATACATCACTAAAAGACGATTAAAGTGGCATATTTATAGTATGATTTTTTGAAGAACTTGACTTCACAGCTTAAAATAATTAATTTCAGTCTTTAATTTATGACTATTGTTTTCATCTGTTCTCTTAATGATGACAGACATTTTTTCTGTTTGTATAAGGATTAGAAACTTGAGAGGAGTGGAAGAAATTGATCTTTTATACACACTCTTTATCTACTATTATTTTTGTTAAAAATATTCATTACATAAAGAGAGTAAAGACATAAATAATTTACTGATTCAGTGATTTGTCAATATACTTCTATTTTATTGAAGCTGTGACTGTGTTATGACTGTTGAATGACTGTTAAATTATCACTTTTGGTCTGAACAGAGGAATTAAACATTTAAAATAAAGACAACATTAACAGGCTATGGCCCATCATGTGTCAGCGTGTATGTACATATGTTTAGTTTGTTGAATCAATATTTTTGTTTGCACCAATTGAACAAAACCTTTATATGCAATTAGGATCATTAAAGTCAACATTAATCAATATTCCACTTTATAACATATCTTCTGTATTTGTACATTATTAAAATAAAGAGATAACACAATTTACTAATGTTCTAGGCTTTCTATTTCTCACTACAGATGCAGCAATTCTTATCGTAACAGATCTCCTATGATAGTGACCTCCATTTTGCTAATGCTCAGATTTGTCTGATACACGGGCCCACACATTACTGTGCATTTAATTTCCATGTGAAATCTCACAAAGGACAGAGCCCTCACCAGTCACATTATGTGGGCACATGATATACCTGGGAGCGAGTGCTCATAGGTCCGGGTCACTGATATATCTGCAGTATTAGTAAAAAGGAAGTCTGTTATTAACAATATGTTTGCAACTTTAGAGACCCTAAAGTACTAGAAGCCTCAAATATGAGTAGGTTGTGTTATCCATTTATATTATTAATCTATCAATACAGAAAAATATGTTAGAGTGGAGCATTACATTTACATTTACATTTATAATACACCTCTCCAATCACCCAGACAGGTTACAGCAATATACTGTATATTACAGGTTTGATATGAGATGTAGTCTTATTTAAAAGTCTGTTTGTGAATGTAAGGTTATAATTTGTGCCATAACCAGTTTATTATTCTATACCAGTGACCCCTGAGGACAGTGAAGCCCCCAATGGAAGAGAATGCCCATCCTGCGTTCAGCTCGGTTTGGAGGGATGTAATGCCACTGAAGTTATGATGTGCAGAGGGACTCGGAATAAATGTACAGAATACATTGGGAGAACCAGAAATAGAGGTAAACATTTTCAATTCCCTGATATTAAAAGAATAGGTAAATTAGTTTCATCTGTCAGTAGAAAATACATTTATTATCTACAGTGTACTCAGCATGATGACATTATACTGAGAACTAATATAAGATTTTCATTGCAGATGGTACAGAAACTGACTACAGTATAAAAGGATGTACATCACCTGAGTTTTGTGAACTAGGATTTGGCAGTGTATTTGGGGTTCATGAAATGTTCCACACATTTCTCAATTGTTCCTGATCACATAATGATTTCCTGCTGTAGTTCTTGGTACAGGACAATAATAAAAAGTAATACATATTATATTACTCCTAAGACTTTACTGTTTTTTGTTTGAACCCTATCAGCATCTTATGAGGAGGGCAATTCTGGTGTAAACAATGAATGTCATAACAATAGTCATTTAAATGGAGACTGTCACAACCAATGTGTAATGTGTGTGTAAATTAACTGGTGAACAATGATAGATATGAATGTAATATAAAGCTAACAAGAGACATTACACTATATTAAAGTTTCACAATAAAGGCCCCAGATATTGCGTAAATAAATATTGTTTTACAGTCGATTATTATTGAGTGGAAATGTTAGATAACTACGGCTGAAATTTGGGTATTTAATGCATTTGAAGAAGTTCTCAGTCTCTCCTAATAACTAGCTTAAGTGATTAATTACCCTTACATTGGTTGGTGATAAGCCACAAGATTATACTAGTTGGTAGATTTAAACATGACAATCAGAATATGACTTTAGGGTGAATTAAATTAAAGAAAAAAATCAGTTTATTCAATGTTCCATTTTATAAAATATTTTCTTGTAATAAATTAATTATTAAAATAAAGGTAATAACACACATTTTCATGATTTAAACTTTATGCTTTCAACTATGGGTGCAACTGTTTTGTTATTAACTGTCCTGCCTTGATACCCAGATCTCCAATACTCTACATGTATCTGCATCACAGACCCACGTGCACATACTCTAATTGGTCACCAATGATATCAAATAGATAGGCAACATTCATTGGGTAAAGTTTTCTTATGTTTAATAACAAAATGGATGCACCCATAGTAGAAAATATAAAGCCTGATTACTAAGTAATGTAACAAAGCTTGAGAAATGTTGCCAAAAAGAACGGACAAAAATGACAGGATCCATTTGTGCAAAGCTGGTAGTTGCAACCAAAGGTGGTTCCACCAAATGAAGACTCTGAGGAGTGAATTGTGATGTAACAAACAAAGGTCTGTTTTATTTGTTTGTGTCATAATAAAAATATTCTGTAAGTTTAATATATTATATATGTTGTTTACAATACATGGTACAATTTGCAATTGTAATTCCAGATAGAAACAATACAAGCTTTGGAAACAGCTATGGGGACGCATTACTTATGTAAGGTCATATAAACAATTGTGTTTACTTTATCTCAAATAGTGCCTACATTATTTGAGTTCATCAGTGCCCACTGCAGTACCTCACATGCGGTCTCATGGCAGCACCTACAGTAACTACTGATGTCTGACGAAGTGAAGGGAACCAAAGAAAAAGACAACATGGGACTAAGAAATATTTAAACATTTAGAAGCTTTGGGTACAATTTACAATAAGTGTAATAATACAGTGGGAGACTGTTAAAAAAACGGAGGCCATGATTTGGACCTAGGTCCACTAATAAAAAGCATTCCTGTACCAATCTTTCTGCATGGCTACAGATAATGGTGCAAACATATTACATTCTGTAGTTACATAGTTACATAGTAATTAAGGTTGAAAAAGAGACTTTCAGTCCATCAAGTTCAACCTTTTAAGATCTCCTCTGATCTGCAATATGCGGATTAGTTATTAATTAATTTGTTTTTAGTTGTAGATTAATTTTTAATCAACTATTTATTTATTTATTTAATTATTAATTAATCCAGAGGAAGGCAAACAGAAAAAAACCCAAGTGAAACTTAGCCAATCGTCTCAAAGAAAAAAAAAAATCCTTCCTGACCCCAGATACTGGCGATCGTATTTCTCCCTGGATCAATACACTTTCTCTAATTATTCAGGATAACCCTGTATTCCCTTCTTAAATAGAAATAAATCTAGTCCCCTTTTAAAGTTATCTATCAAATCCACTGTCACCACCTCCCTGTGAAGAACCCTTTTCTTTCTTTAAGGTGGAATATTTTTACTTCTAACCTCAAGGGGTGTCCTCTTGTCAGTTGAAAACCTCTTGGTACAAAAAGGGCCCTTGACAATTCTTTATAACGACCCTGGATGTATTTATATAATGTAATCTTATATCCTCTTAGACGTCTTTTTTTCTAGAGAAAATAAGCTTAATTTGGTTAGTCTTTCTTCATAACATAGTCACTCCATTCCGCTAAATAGTTTTGTTGCCCTCCTCTGTACCCTTTTCAGCTCTAAAATGTCCTTTTTATGAAGTGGTGCCCAAAATTGTACTCCCTATTCCAAATGAGGGTGTACTAGGGATTTGTATAGTGGTAGAATTATATTTGCTTCCCTTGCTTCTACACCCTTCTTAATACATGCTAATATTTTATTTGCCTTTGCAGCTGCTGCTTGACTTTAAGCACTGTGGCCTAGGTGGTTGTCCACAAGTACTCCCAAATCCCTTTCAATATCTGATACCCCTATATTTGCTCCATTAAGATTATAAATTGCATGGCTATTTTTCCTTCCCAGATGCATAACTTTACATTTATTCATATTAAATCTCAACTGCCATTTAGATGCCCATTCCTCAATTTTATGTAAATCCCATTGAAGGGAAAGCACATCATTATCTGATTTCATTACCTTGCACAACTTTGTGTCATCAGCGAAAATGGAGACGCTACTTTCCAGTCCCACCTCTAAGTCATTAATAAATATGTAAAAAAGGAGAGGACCTAATACTGAACCCTGAGAAACCCCACTTACCACATTAGTCCAATCGGAGTATGTTCCTTTTACAACAACCCTTTGCTTCCTGTCTTTTAGCCAGCTCTCAATCCATGACCAGATATTTACTGCAATTCCTGTACCCCTTAGTTTGCACAATAGTCTCCCACGTGGCACTTTATCAAAAGCCTTTGCAAAATCCAAAAAGACAACATCCACTGAGTTGCCTTGATCCAGGTACCTACTAACCTCCTCATAGAAACTAATTAGATTTGTTTGACATGACCTATCTCTCATAAATCCATGTTAACTCCTACTTATAATCCTGTTCAAATAGACATATTCTTGTAAATGATCCCTTATAAACCCTTCTAAAAGCTTCCCCACTACAGAAGTCAGGCTCACTGGTCTAAAATTCCCCGGATTTGCTCTTGCTCCCGTTTTAAATATAGGTATCACATCTGCTTTTCTCCAGTCATCTGGTAGAAACCCGGTGTTGAGTGAATCCTGAAAAATTTAATATAATGGATTGGCTATTACAGAACCCAGTTCCCTAGTTACCCTTGGATGTATTCCATCAGGACCCGGGGCTTTATTAACATTTTTTTTTTCCAACCTCTTTTGGATTTCTTCCTGGGTTAACCAGTTATTTGGTGAAGTTAGTGTAGCACCATTTTGTTTTGGTGTCCCAACCACTGGTACCTCCCTTGTGTATAACGAAGAAAATAACCTATTTAGCTCATCTGCATTTTCCAGGTCATTACTTTTCAGACGGCCTGTGTCACATTGTAACACTCCTATAGCTTCCTTCTTCACCTTCTTCCCATTAATATACCTAAAACATATTTTAGGGTTAGTCTTACTCTCTTTTGCAATTATTTTTTCATTTTCTATTTTAGCCAGTCTAATAGCCTTTTTGCAAGCCTTGTTGATTTTGTTGTACTCCCGTAAAGGAGTCTCTGTCCCCTCTTGTTTGCATAATTCAAATGCCTGTTTTTTACTCTGTATCTTAATCTTTAAATCATTGTTAAGCCACATTGGATGTTATTTACTCCTTTTACTTTTATTCCCCCTTGGTATATGGTAATAAATATGTATGTTTAGTAAGGAATTAAATGTTGTCAATTTATGTTTAGTATTTTTACCTGCCAGTTCTTTGTCCCAGTCTATACTTTGTGTTGCTGCCCTTACACCGTTAAAATCTGCACTTTTAAAATTAAGAGTTTTTGTTGGCTCCTTAAAATTTTGTTTTTTTAATTCAATCTCAAAAGAGACTGTGTTGTGATCACTGTTTCCCAAAGGTTGTACTATTTCAACACTTGATACTATATTGATATTATTTGTGTTAACTAAATCGAAGATAGCCTTATTTCTAGTAAGCTCTTGGATAACCTTGGCCAGATAATGATCCCTGAGTGTACTCAAGAGCCTGCCCCCTTAGCTAAACTGCTGGTCTCATTTACCCAGTTTATTTCAGGGAACTTAAAATCTCCCATTATTAGAACTTGCCCATTCTTTTCAATCTGTAACAATAATTGTATTTCCTCACTATCAGCTATATTTGGGGGTTTATAGCATGCTTCTACTAATATTCTTTTGGAATTTGATGCTGCGCCATTTAACTCTACCCACAAACATTCAACATTACCGCTAGTTCCACCATAAATATCTTCTCTGACTATAGGCTTAAATTCAGGCTTTACATACAGACAAATCCATCTTCCTCTTTTACCATTGACCCAATCTTTCCTAAATAGATTATAACATCCAGATTAACCGTCCAGTCATGAGATTCATTCCACCAGATTTTAGTAATGCCTAATAAATCCCATTTTTCCTTAATTACTAATAATTCTAACTCTCCCATTTTTCCCGGCAAGCTTCTGGCAATAGCAAGCATACACCTTATGTTATGAGTTTGTAGTTTGGTGGTGCCTGCCACTATTCTTAAGTTGCTTAGTAATACCTTCCTATTGACTATACTACCCCTCCCCCCATCTCCTCCCCTATGAGTTGTTAATTCATCCCTTATACCCTCTACACTTTTTACCCCATTACTCTAGTCCCTCCCCACACCTACTAGTTTAAAAACTCCTCCAGCCTTTCTACCATCCTATCCCCTGGCACAAAAGCTCCCCCCTCATCATTAAGGTGCAATCCATCCCTGCTGTAGAGATTGTACCGAGGTGAGAAGTCAGCGCAGTGCTCTAAAAACCCAAATCCCTCCTTAGTGCACCACATCTGTAGCCACGCATTAACATCCCTAAGCTCCTTCTTCCTCCCTGGGCTAGCACGTGGCACTGGTAGTATCTCAGAAAATACTACCTTGGAGGTCCTTGCCTTCAGCTTATTACCTAGTTGTCTAAAATCATTCTTTAAAACACTCCATCTTCCACTAACTTTATCATTGGTACCAATGTGTACCAAAACCGCCGTTTCATTTCCAGCCCCTCCCAATAATGTATCTACCCGATCCACAACATGCCAAACCTGAGCAGCCGGGAGACAGCAAACTGTTCGATTGGTGAAATCTGGGTGACAAATCACCCTGTCTACTTTCCTAATAATGGAGTCCCCTACCACCAAAACCTGTCTGTTGCACTGCAAATTCTGCCCTCCCACTCCTCCAGTAGAACTGTTCTCCTGGCTGTTAGAGGGAACAGCTCTATCTGGCATTGTCATTCCTGAATGGACATCCCCAACAGTTTCACTCAATCTGGCAAATCTGTTGGTGTTTGCCAACTCAGAACTGGCCCTCCTCCTCCTGTTCCCCCTAATTCCCCTTCTAACTGTAAACCAGCAACCTCCCTGGACATCGACACTTGCCCCAGCTTAACCCTCCATGCTAGGCCAAGCTAAACTGTGCTCAGTGAGCACCAACTCCCTTTCCAGTGGAGCAATATCACTAAGTGCTGCAATTCTCCTCTCCAGTTCTCCAATTTGAGCTTCCAGAGAGGCAACATGCTCACACCTGTCACAGATGTATGGACCTTGGATCATCTGTTCCAGTAGTGCATACATATGACAGGATGTACACCGAGTGAGGTTGCCACTGGACTGACTCATAATTATTATAATTGTCTACAAAAATTCAGTGGGAAAAATAAACAAGAATAAAAATAATAATATATTTGTATAACGTTTTATAAAAAAGAAATATATATATATATATAAATATATAAATATTTTCCCCCCTTTTTCTTTGAACTTCTTCCTTTTATTTAAACTCCTACACTTTTACTAGAATTGCACTTATACTTAAAATGTTCGCAAGCTCACAAGTTCACTCTGCAGATTATCAGCCTTTTATTTGTAAAAAGTAAAATACACTTGCCTTGTGGAAATATGCACAATATATCTTGACTCTTAATTCTTAAAGTTTAAAACGTGCAACACCATAGTATTCACATAATTCTTCATATTATTGGCATACAATGATTAGCCCAAAATGTATTTCTTTAAAACAATTTAATATCACATCTATCATTAGACTGAGAGTAAAACAGTCTTTTCCAAATAAAAGATTATTTTATCATTGCCAGACTCTCCAAATGATATGAAAGTAAAGTAATCAATGTCTTTTACACTGGATCAAATATCTTTGAATAATATCAAACTGTTCCCAAGGTACCATGCTTAAGATTTATACCTATTACTTTTCTGTAACCTGGTAAAAGTTAATCAGATCTTACCTTTAAGTTTCCATTAATACCACTGAAAACCAAGGGCCCCATTAAATTCAAAGCCCTGCAGCGGCCATGGTACAACCGATAAGGCTGCGGGCTTAAAATGTTGCCGAGTTACAGAGCGAATAAATTAGACAAGCCCGCAATTAGACAAGCCCGCAACATACGTGGCCGACATCCAAATCCGTAAACCATGCTTTGGCCGTAAACATGATCAATTAGTCAAACTCATGGTAACGGGCTTAGATGGAGCCAATAGTAAAAGAGATCGTCATCATTACGTCACTAAATCATGGAGGTTAAATTTCAAACACCTAAAGTTTTGAAGTCTGATTTGCAATCGGACCTACATTACAGAAATAATGCAATATTAAATAATAGTTGTCAAATTGCGAGTTGTCATCACTCTTGCAGGCCTCGCAATGCGAGGCCCACAACTGCGCCTCTCACAAAGCGAGTGACGCAATTGTGTCCTGCAACTGTGGATCTCGCAAAGCGAGGCCCGCAAAACTTAGCTGCAATAAGTGCCAAAAGCGCTCAGTGCAGGGCTCGCAAAAAAACATAAAAATTCTGAAACAGGATGAAATCGATTCTCAGCAACGCCAGGCACGCTGGACTTACACAACGCCGAAAACAGTAACACACAAACAACGCCAGGCACGTAGGACTTTGAAAATAAAACCAACAGCAGTCAGCTCGCGCCACACAAAGATTCAGCAGACACACAGAGGAGAAAGACACAGGGAAGGGACAGAGGGGAAATGCTGGAAAGAGACACATGCCATTCCCAAGCACAAAACTTGTAGGTTAACAAGGCCTGCAATGAGCGGCGAACCCGAAGGCGCTCATCGCGATACAGTAAACTGGATTGGAGGAGAGGCTCGCAATGAGCGCCGAAGATACAGCATTCTTAGCCTTAAAATGTTATTGCCGGAATTTTTGACGGGCAAGTCGCTAGTATTAAATAATCAATAAATAGAATATTCTAGTCCATGTGAGTTCTATGTATCAACACATGGATTGCCGGGATAGGTAACAGTGCTCAAAGCCAAGCAGCAGCTGCAAAGGCAAATAAAATATTAGCATGTATTAAGAAGGGTATAGAAGCAAGGGAAGCAAATATAATTCTGCCACTATACAAATCTCTAGTACGCCCTCAGTTGGAATATGGAGTACAATTTTGGGCACCTTTTTATAAAAAGGACATATTAGAGCTGAAAAAGGTACAGAGGAGGGCAACAAAACTAATAAGGGGAATGGAGGGGCTAAGTTATGAAGAAAGACTAACCAAATTAAACTTATTTTCTCTTGAAAAAAGGCGTCTAAGAGGAGATATGATTACCTTATATAAATACATCCAGGGTCAGTATAAAGATTTGTCAAGGGAGCTTTTTGTGCCAAGAGGTTTGAAACTGGCAAGAGGACATCCTTTGAGGTTAAAAGTAAAAAGAATCCACCTTAAAGAAAGAAAAGGGTTCTTCACAGTAAGGGTGGTTAATCTGTGGAATTCTCTAGCTGAGGAGGTGGTGACAGCGGATTCGATAGATAACGTTAAAAGGGGACTGGATTTATTTGTAATTTAAAAGGGAATTCAGGGTTATCAAGGATAATTAGAGAGACAGTATTGATCCAGGGAGAAATCTGATCGCCAGTATCTGGGGTCAGAAAGGAATTTTTTTTCTTCCTTGAGTCAATTGGCTAAGTCTCATTTGTTTGTTTTTTCTGTTTGCCTTCCTCTGGATTAATAAATAATTAAAAAAAAATTAAAAAAATTTAAATACTGATATACTAGAGTATAAGCCGACCCGAGTATAAGCAGAGGCACCTATTTTTCCACAAAATACTGGGAAAAATTAGTGACTCGAGTATAAGCCGAGGGTGGGAAATGTGCTGCCCCATGTGTCCCTTGTGTGCCCTTTTCTTGTGTCCCCCCTCTCTCTCCCCTGTGTCTCTTCTCCCCTCTCCCTCCCCTGTGTCTCTTCACCCCTCTCCCTTCCCTGTGTCTCTTCCCCCCTCTCCCTTCCCTGTGTCTCTTCCCCCCCCTTATCACCCTCCCCAACCCCCCTCCTCATTCTCAACCTCCCTCCTCAACCCCCTCCTCAACCCCCCTCCTCAACCTCCCTCCTCATCCTCAACCTCCATACATGGTAATTGATTAATAATTAATTAACAACTACTTAATTAATATTTAATCTGCATATTGCAGTTTAGAGGAGATCTTAAAAGGTTGAACTTGATGGACTGAAAGTCTTTTTTCAACCTTAATTATTATGTAACTATGTAACTAGATATAACATAGAAATTAAACATAAAATAAATGATTTTTTATTGCCAATTTGCGGGCTTGAGAATAATGTGCTATTAAAATTAATACCTTAGATCAATTTCCCTTTAATTTAAAATACAGTATTGTGTTTATATTTTCTTTTACACTGCTAGGGATAGGACTTTAACCCCCTTGCGGGCCCTCTCTAGTACCCGTAGGAGTTTTGCCTATATTTGCCGTTTACGGGTGTGAACGCCAGTGCGTCCTTGGGGATTCGTAGCAATTTAATAGCGATTTGAAATTGTAACATTTATGGGTTTGAAAGATCAAAGGCTTAGCTGGGACGGAGTTCAGATTTTGATGGCCAGTAGGGTTTTCCCACCTGTAACTCATAGATGGTTTGCGGGTAGCTGAAAGAGGCCAATGTAATAGCCATAACACTTGCGGGCTACTTTATGGGCTACAATCTCTAAAATTGTAGCAATTTAATAGGGGCCCAAGTGACCCAGCAGACCACCTGTTGTCTAATATCACAAAACAGATCAGCTTGTGGGCATCTCCTCCACAGTTAATAAGAACTGCAGCATTTCAATACAACTGAATAAAGACCATATCCAATGATTTTGTGGTCTAGGTCACATTACATTGATAAGGTGTGTGTGTGTGTGTGGGGGGGGGGGGGGGGGGCAACTGGTATTTTTTTGGGCAATATAAATATGATCTACACTGTCCCCTGAATGCCATTGGCCTTCTTGACCAGAAAATACTCTGTCCTTCCTGACTCATGACTTGATGGAAGATGGAAAATGGATAGAAAAGAATGATGATGGAAAGAGAGTGAGAGAGAGAGAGAGAGAGAGAGAGGAATTAAAAGGGAGAATGAGAGAGACAGTGACAGGGAAAGATAGAGGAGAGAAATACATCGAATGATAGAGAGAAGGAGAGTTGGAAAATGAGGGATGAGAATGACAGAAAGTAAGAGAGTGGGGAAAAGAGAGTAGAGAGGAATAGAGAGGTAGAAAAAGGAGAACAAGAAAGAGACAGACAGGGAGGGAAATATCGAGGAGAGAAGACACATAGATAATGATAGAGAGAAGAAGAAATGGGAAATGAGAGAGAATGAGTGAAAGAAAGAGAGAGGGAAAATAGAGGGAAGAGGGAAAACAGAGACAGGAGAATTAAAGAGAAATGGACCCCTCTATCTGAATCCCATTCACTTACTACTTAACAATAAATACAGCTCTCACAATTCTCTAGATTAAAACTTTTTCTCTAGATTAAAACATAACATTTATCCTTTTTTAGGTCAAAGTAGAACATTTTTATTTAGAAAAGGCAGGTAATTTTTCCCAGAAAATGATTTAAAAAAATTCCAGGTTAAAACATAACATTTTAATGAGAAAATGCAATTGGCTGTTCCAAATAAAAGTTATTCTTTTCTTACCATTTTTACTGGAGAAAGAAAGAAAGAAAAAGTAAAGTGACAGGACAGAGATAAGATAAAGAAAGAAAGCAAGAAGGGAAGAGAGAGGGGAGAGAGAGGTGCATAAATGATGGAGACACTCACTTTCACTATAAAGAATCAACAAGCCCTTTATATGTTTTTTTTGTTATGTTATTGAAAAAATGCAAAAATATTGAAGATATTAAAGATGTAGAGTTGACCACACTCCACACAACTGTAGTTTATAGAAATATTTCTCCTAAAGTGAACATGTCAGTAACCCATGACAGGCTATTACATGGAACAATAGAAGCTTTATTTACACTAGGAAAAGCAACAACAACAATTACATCATAAATACATAAAAAAGCGCAACGCTTCTCTGACTAGTTTAATACAGTGAATTTAATAATTAATTACCTTACAGATACACTTCATTTTTCTGACTATTTTTTATTGGAAGACAAATGACAGTACACTTTATGTAGAGTAAGGAATAAACATCAGTACTGGTGTGTTTGTGTGTGTGTATATTTGTGTATATGTGTTTATATGTGTATGTGTGTATGTATGTGTGTATGTATGTCTATTATCTAGGCTAAATAAAAAAGGGTTTTAGAGACATGTGAATATACAGTATGTTTAGACAAATAGGTTATAATAGGTTATACATATAATGGATGTATTTTTTTAGACAAAAGCGTATACACATATATATATACAGTATATATATATATATATATATATATATATATATATATATATATATATATATATATATATATATATATATTGTTGAATAATAAGAGTATTGCAGTGAATAGTGATACCTTTTTTATTGGACAAACGTATTCATAATAAACCAACGAGCTTTCGAGAGATAACACCACTTTTTATCAAGTCAAAAAGCGATACTGGTACAAGTATAAGCTAAAAACAGCAAACAGAAAGAGATGGGGAAAATATATATATATATATATATATTTTTCAAATTTTTTTCTCCCCATCTCTTTCTGTTTGCTGTTTTTAGCTCATACTTGTATCAGGATCGCTTTTTGACTTGATAAAGAGAGGCATTATCTCTTGAAAGCTCGTCACTTTATAATGAATACGTTTGTCCAATAAAAAACTATTCACTGCAATACTCTTATTCAACTGGATTACTGGACATTCACGGCTACCTCACTCTTCAAAAAATAAATAAATATACACTTGTATATACATATATATGTACATATGTACAGGGAGAAGGAGGAAGAGAGAGGGAGGGTTATGGAGAGAAAGGGAAGAAGAGAATGAAAGGGGGAGGGAGGCAGAGAGACATTAGGTCACTTTTCTCCTTCATGGGACTGATTTAACTCATTACACATGTGTTGGCGTGTTATAAATAAAGGATAATAATAATAATAATAATAAGTGTCAATCGGTCACTTTTTTACATTACATCAAACTTTTATATTTAGATGATAGGCTTCAAGGAGCTTTATCGTCTATGTGTCTCCTGAAGGGCCCATAGGCCAGCCCAGGCCTCCTTTTCTTTCTATTTCTTCCTCTGTTTCTTCCTTTTTTCTTTGTCCCATCCCCCCTCCCCCGCCCCCGACCATTTAGTTTCCTTTTACGCACCAAGCTGATCCTGCGATCCTGGCCGGCATCCTGTGTGAGGCATGGATCGGCTGCTGTTCAGTGACCCGGTTCTTGCAGCTGGGGACGCTGCTACGGGTGCACCAGCTTGAGAAGTGGCTGCAAGAGGTGAGCAGAAGTCTTCCCGCGGTGCCCCGGGCTCTTGAACTGGAGGAGTGGGAGGGCAGCATAGGCAGAGAAATAGACAGGTTTTGGTTGTAGGGGACTCTATTATTAGGAAGGTAGACAGGGTGATTTGTCACCCAGATCACATCAATCAAACAGTTTGCTGTCTGGGTGCTCGGGTTCGGCATTTTGTGAATCGGGTAAATAAATTATTGTGAGGGGCTGGAAATGAACTGGTGGTCTTCGTACATATTGGTACCAATGACAAAATTAGTGGAAGATGAAGTGTCCTAAAGAATGATTTTTAGAGAACTAGGGAATAAGTTTAAAGCAAGGACCTCCAATGTAGTATTTTCTGAGACACTACAAGTGCCACGTGCTAGCCCAGGGAGACAGAAGGCGCTTAGGGAGGTTAATGCATGACTAAAAATGTGGTGCAGTAAGGTAGAGTTTGGGTTTTTAGAGCACTGGGCTGACTTCTCAATTGGGTACAATCTCTATAGCAGGAATGGATTGCAACTTAATGATGAGGGAGCTTTTATACTAGGGGATAGGATGGTACGGCTGGGGGAGTTTTTAAACTAGTAGGTGGGGGGAGGGACTAGATATAAGTAATGGGGTAAAAAGTGTAGAGGGTATAAGGGATGAATTAACTACTCATGGGGGAGGAGATAAGGGAAGGTTAGTATAGTCAATAGGGAGGTATTACTCAGTAACTCAAGTACAGAGGCAGGCACCTCAAAACTAAAAACACATAACTTAAGATGTATGCTTCCTAATGCAAGAAGCTTGCCAGGAAAATGGGAGAATTAGAATTATTGGAAATTAACGAAAAATGGGATTTAGTAGGCATCACCAAAACATAATGGGATGAATCTCATTACTGGGCTGTTAATCTGGATGGTTATAACTTAATTAGGAAAGATAGGGACAATGGTACATGAGGAGGGGGATATCTCTGTATGTTAAGTCTGAATATACAGGGAGTGCAGAATTATTAGGCAAGTTGTATTTTTGAGGATTAATTTTATTATTGAACAACAACCATGTTCTCAATGAACCCAAAAAACTCATTAATATCAAAGCTGAATATTTTTGGAAGTAGTTTTTAGTTTGTTTTTAGTTTTAGCTATTTTAGGGGGATATCTGTGTGTGCAGGTGACTATTACTGTGCATAATTATTAGGCAACTTAACAAAAAACAAATATATACCCATTTCAATTATTTATTTTTACCAGTGAAACCAATATAACATCTCAACATTCACAAATATACATTTCTGACATTCAAAAATAAAACAAAAACAAATCAGTGACCAATATAGCCACCTTTCTTTGCAAGGACACTCAAAAGCCTGCCATCCATGGATTCTGTCAGTGTTTTGATCTGTTCACCATCAACATTGCGTGCAGCAGCAACCACAGCCTCCCAGACACTGTTCAGAGAGGTGTACTGTTTTCCCTCCTTGTAAATCTCACATTTGATGATGGACCACAGGTTCTCAATGGGGTTCAGATCAGGTGAACAAGGAGGCCATGTCATTAGATTTTCTTCTTTTATACCCTTTCTTGCCAGCCACGCTGTGGAGTACTTGGACGCGTGTGATGGAGCATTGTCCTGCATGAAAATCATGTTTTTCTTGAAGGATGCAGACTTCTTCCTGTACCACTGCTTGAAGAAGGTGTCTTCCAGGAACTGGCAGTAGGACTGGGAGTTGAGCTTGACTCCATCCTCAACCCGAAAAGGCCCCACAAGCTCATCTTTGATGATACCAGCCCAAACCAGTACTCCACCTCCACCTTGCTGGCGTCTGAGTCGGACTGGAGCTCTCTGCCCTTTACCAATCCAGCAACGGGCCCATCCATCTGGCCCATCAAGACTCACTCTCATTTCATCAGTCCATAAAACCTTAGAAAAATCAGTCTTGAGATATTTCTTGGCCCAGTCTTGACGTTTCAGCTTGTGTGTCTTGTTCAGTGGTGGTCGTCTTTCAGCCTTTCTTACCTTGGCCATGTCTCTGAGTATTGCACACCTTGTGCTTTTGGGCACTCCAGTGATGTTGCAGCTCTGAAATATGGCCAAACTGGTGGCAAGTGGCATCGTGGCAGCTGCACGCTTGACTTTTCTCAGTTCATGGGCAGTTATTTTGCGCCTTGGTTTTTCCACACGCTTCTTGCGACCCTGTTGACTATTTTGAATGAAACGCTTGATTGTTCGATGATCACGCTTCAGAAGCTTTGCAATTTTAAGAGTGCTGCATTCCTCTGCACGATATCTCACTATTTTTGACTTTTCTGAGCCTGTCAAGTCCTTCTTTTGACCCATTTTGCCAAAGGAAAGGAAGTTGCCTAATAATTATGCACACCTGATATAGGGTGTTGATGTCATTAGACCACACCCCTTCTCATTACAGAGATGCACATCACCTAATATGCTTAATTGGTAGTAGGCTTTCGAGCCTATACAGCTTGGAGTAAGACAACATGCATAAAGAGGATGATGTGGTCAAAATACTCATTTGCCTAATAATTCTGCACTCCCTGTAAGCCTATAATCAGAGAAGATATTTATGCTGGAACTAGCGGTAATGTTGAAAATTTGTGGGTAGCGTTAAATAGCGGAGGAGCAAATTCTAAAAGAATATTAGTTGGAGTATGCTATAAACCCCCAAATATAACTGAAAGCGATGAAATACAATTATTGTTACAGACTGGAAATGCAGCTAAGCATGGGCAGATTCTAATAATGGGATATTTAAATTACCCTGAAATAAACAGGATACATGAAACCAGCAGTTCAGATTGCACCTTAAAGAAAGAAAATGGTTCTTCACAGTAAGGGTGGCTAATCTGAGAATATATATACATTTTATTTTATTGGTCAAACTAAGATTAATAAACCTGTTATAGTGTATACAGTATATCTCTGTACATGTATATGTAATATGTGTGTGCATGTTACCTATAATATATGAATCTGGCTCTATATATATATATATATATATATATATATATATATATATATATATATATATATATAATGATGTCAGGTGCTGTCTCCACTCTCTGGATTACAGTTCCATTCCAGGTCAGTTTCCTTCAGACGTGTAACAAGGAGGTCAGACCTCCTGACATATATTTTACATACAGACTTTTACAATATATAATTCATTTTAATATATAATATATGAATCTATAAACAGTTTATATGACAAGTGTAATTCATATCTTGAATATGTAAAGTGAACATTTACTAAGATATCATTTTTTTTAATTTGTCATAACTATATTTCTCATGTAAGGTATTACTATGGAAGATGTACTAATACAGTGTTATTGGTGACCCATTTTTTGCTCATGGTCATTTGAATTACTAAAATCGATAGAGCTCAAAACAAATAAAAAATAATAAACACAGCCTTTTTCTTAGCAAATGGAAAACTTCCCATTAGTCCCACTGAGTCCTTGTAATTTTAGCTACCACATTCCCACAGAGCAGATATGATCTTCCTCTGTATTCATCGTCTTCCCTTATCTGTGAAAACAGATGAGCAGAAACCCAAATGTCAGCTGCTGTGCAATTGTATATAAATGGTTATAGAATAAAAGCTGTATTTATTTTACATTATAAAACATTTATCTATTTTTAAGCATCTTCTTCAAAAGAGTTTATGTTAAATATTGAACTACAATGGTAGATACGGAAGATGAGTCAGGAATACATGTGAACAAATGTATGGGGGCTCTGATATTTTATTTATACTGTACCCGAGATTTCTGTTGGTCAGCTATTAATCTCACTGCAGTAACCAGAATGCAAAGTATTTATTGTAATGTGAGCCGTGTATTTGGCTTGTTGATCCAGATTGCATATCATATACCTGTGGTGTATGTCTCCTATACCATATTATGTTGATTCCACCTATATATAGGCAATATCAGCAGGAGATGAAGAGGTCAGGGTGAATTAATTTCCACTTTAATGGTAACACATATTATACGGGACATACCACACACAAAATCGCGACCATTTCACATGCAACAAGTAACTACTTTGCGCAAAATGGCACCTGGAATGCAAATTGATGGCTGTAATGCAAATAGCGAATGTGTATTGTGTTCTAACGGTTTCTACTTCAGCTCCAAGTCTATAAATACTGCACACTTTCCAGAAATGTCTACATTTCTCCTCAGGTGATGAACAGTGTGGCTGGACATGTCACTTGTGGCGTTACTTCTAAAGCAACTTCATTATTACTTTAGAAGTTTAAAATCTGCAAATTACACCAAATAGGTAAGCTATAATACATTAAATAATTAATAAATGCATAAGAAAAAAAGAAAAAAAAGATTCTTTCAAATATTGCCAACAACAACCGTATTCATGTATAGTAAGATTTCAAACACACATATATGTGTACATGCCCTAAAAAAATCTAAATAAAAAAAAAAGGACACATTTAAACAAGAACATAGCTTTTATTCATATATATTTTTTACATAATTTATGCTTTTACCAAAAAAATATAGACACAGATATATTTATGCTGCATTTCAATTACTTTTTTTTTTCATTTTAAACAGCCTCTGCCTCAGCAGCGTCACTGAATAATTTGCAGCGCGGCACGGTTTAACACAGCCTTTCAAATCTGCAGAATTTTACACACGACAAAGAAAGAACAACAGGTAATATACAAAAATACATTTGCTTCACAAAAATAATATGCTCTTACTAAAAAAAAAATACAATAAAAAAATAACACATTTCTCTTTCTCTTTTTCAATAGACATTGCCTGAAGACTGTCGCAGGAAGATTGGCAGCAGGGACCCTCTGTCATTTATACACAACTAAGAATTCAACAAAGGTATAGTAAAAAAAAAACCTTCCTGTTTGCTGTGCGCCAATGTCAAAATGAGAAACAAATATAAATCAGAAGCCCTTTATGCCAATAATGGTGCACAAAAAACAGAATACTCCAACAAATGTTGTTACTACATATAAAATGCAAGAATAAATCCTGTTTTATGTGCCCTAACCTTTAAACCTAAACCTCTAATGACAACAGTGGTGTACACAAAACAGGATACTACAACAAATATTGGTAACACATACAAAATGCAAGAATAAATGCTTTTTTGTGTGCCCTAACCTTTAAGCCTTAACCCCAGAACCTAAACTTGTTATGACAACAGTGGTGTACACAAAAAAAGGATAGTACAACAAATATTGTTAACACATACAAAATGGAATTACAAATCAATTTTGGTGTGCCCTAACCTATAAGCCTAACACCATAACCTAAACATATCATGTCAACAGTGGTGTACACAGAACTGGATAGTACAACAAAGATTGTTAACACATACAAAATTGAACAATGAATCCTGTTTTGTCTGCACCAACCTTGAAGCCTAAACGATAAACTAAACCTCTAATGACAACAGTGACGTACACAAAACAGGATAGTACGACACATATTGTTAACACATACCAATTTGAACAATAAATCCTGTTTTGTGTACCCTAACCTATAAGCCTAACCCTATAACCTAAACCTCTAATGCCAACAGTGCTGCACACAAAACAGGATACTATAACAAATGTTTGTAAAACATAACACATGCAACCATCTATCCTTTTAAATATGCACCACTCTCTAAGCCTAACCCCATAAGCTAAACCTCGCTGAATACATACAAAATCTAAAAAAAGTATATATCATGTTTTACATGCTCTTAGTACAAAAAAATAGATTTACATTTTACTTTAACATTTGCATCTCTCTCTTTCATTTTCAACAGACACAGCAATATTTACACAACAGATTTCAAGAAAAGAGGTACAGTATAACAAGTAAAATATATTTACACATATAAAATAGAAGGATCTATCCTGATTTTTGTCTGACTTTGTGGAAACATAGTGCAACCATAAGCGTAACCCCATAACCGGAAACCCCTAATAACAACACATGCAAAACAGGATAGCAACAACAACAAAAACAACAACCATACACTAACCCCTAATGCCAACAGTGTTGCACACAAAATAAAAAAACACAATGATGTTAACATATACACAATTTAAAGATATATACCCTTATTTCCTGCACAAATGTTTAAGCCCAACTCCATACCTTAAACACGTAATTACAACAATAGCGCACAAAAAATCCTATAAAACTAGGGGGAGGTGCCAGCAACTGAAGAAAGCAGCAGCAAAATTGATCAGCTCCTACAAACAAAGATTAAAAAGCTTGGGGGCGGAGCCAGCGTCTGAAGCAGCAAGACGTGTGTGCCCTGAGCTCCTGCTCAAAACTCAGAGCTGAAGCTTATAAGGGGCTAAAAAGCCCAGCAAGGGGACTACCTTACCCCTACAGCAATTGGGGGAACTGGAAGGGACACCCCAAACCCCTCTCCGGGTGCTTCTAGTCACCCCGCCGGCGTCACCCGCAACAACGCACCCTGCCAAGGCACAGGAGGGTGAAGGCACAGCCAGGGCTCACCTGGAGAAGGTGTAAACAGGCCCTGGTCCAGGAGTGCTGTGCAGGACCCGTCCGGATCGGCCCAGGAGGTCACAGAGACTGGAGGGGCCCTGAAACAGGTGGCGGCCATCTTGGCCCTACACGTGGCCAGCGTGAGGAAGAAGATCCAGGCGCAGTGAGTACTCTGGGAGAGGGCCGGGGGCTCCCCAGGGGAGACCAGTGGCGGCTGGCCCGGTTGGACTGGCCTGGGAAGGCTGCAGACCCCCATAGGAGGCAGCTGGGGAAAGAAACTAAGGGCCCAGAAAGCCCGCGAAACGGGAGGCGGCCATTTTGTGTCCAGGGCCTAGTGCAAGGGCCATTGCCAGGCTAGAATACTCCCTCAACACCCCAAACAGCTTACAAGCAGCATCTCCAGGGGATCTAGAGAGGCTGAAGTGGGCTGCCCTGTCAGAGACCCACAGAACATAGAACACACTACTAATCAGCTCCCAGAGACTACCTTTCTGAATCCAGGCTGCTCAAATTGGGACAGGCCTGTCTCTACTACAACTTGTGTGTTGAACTTTGCATTTCTTTATTAGGCAAAAGGCCTTTGTACTGCTAATTGCTCTCTCACTAACAGTCTGTAACTGGTGGTGCATTGTTGACCGGCATAATAGCTGGAATTCCTGGGTGCCAATCCAATGAGCAGTAACATAGGCAACAACCTGCTGATCTCCACACACTCCAGTCTGAAGAGGCAAAACATCAAGAGTAAAAGTGGCCTGAAACTGAAGGCTTCCATTGCCACCTAGTGGAGCCGAGGTCACACTACAACATTCTGGTACTGGAGCAAACGACTAATAGCAGCTAACAAGGCTTATCTCTCTAGGATGTAGAATTCCTGGGGGGGGAAAAGGGGAACTCCTGCCGGCGGGGGCTGCGTCATGCTGAGAAACATCCCTGGCACTGTCATCTAATCCCACGGGGCAAGAAGAAAGCAAAAAAGGTCCTGAGGAGACAGAAGAGAGTCCCCCACACACCATAGAATTACTGTGTGTGTCCTAAGCCAAAATACATCAAAGTAACAAACATGGGGAAGAACAAGAAATCCCTCTCAACTAAGAGGATTGAGGAACATTTCAAGAGAGCTGGGGCCTCCAACATTGAAGCCCAGGGCTCAGAATCTGAACACTCTGATCACTCAGACTCAGAGCAGCAGGCCGCATCCTCGCAACCAGAGGTAAACATCACTGAGAACTCAATGGCAAAGTTTGAAGCTCTTTTGGAGACGCATATTAATAGGGCAGTTGCAGCCCTTCAAAAAGATTTGCACGAGTTGGGGCAGCGGACCAATCTCCTTGAGGAGTCTGTGGACCAGATAATATCGACTCAAGAGAATGATAGGGTAAACATTGCAGAGAACACCTCCCGCATCTCTAGCATTGAAGATAAACTTGAAGATCTAGAGAATCGGTCGAGAAGGTTCAATATAAGAATAAGAGGGGTGCCGACAGCAGTAGTTGATCTCCCCCGCTACCTTAAAGCTACCATCGACAAGATCCTATCGGAAACTCCAGATCATATATGGGAGGTGGAGCGTGCCCACAGGGCCCTGGGAGGAAGCAAAAATCAAGACCTCCCCAAGGACATTATTGTTAGGCTATTACGCCAGCATTCCAGGGACCTAATACTGTCTACAACACGCAAGATGGCATCGATTGTTGGCCCCGACGGATCCAAGCTACAATTCTATGCAGACCTCTCCCCTATCACACTCCAGAGGCGGAGGCTAATGAAACCAGCCCTAGAGATACTCCAACGCCAGGGCATCAGATATAGATGGGGATTTCCTTTTGCTCTTTCCTTCTCCCTAAATGGGGTGCACCACTCATCTCGCTCTCTGGAGGAGTGTCTAGGTCTCCTTAAAAGACTGGCCCTGACAACAGAGGAACTTGCAATTGGGCCTCCTGCACCCCTCATCACTCGGTTGCCTCAGAGGCATTGGACGGAAGTCACCAGTCTAAAGAAAACCTCAGATAAGACTTTTGGGGTCCTCACCCAGAGGCCAGACCAAGACAGGGGCAATCGGAGGGTGTGAAACCCTTTCATAGTTTCCCTAGAGACTTCTTTTTTCCCCCTATCTTTGATGAGCAGAGGACAGTTGCAGCGGAGGGGGGGGATCTTGTTGTCCCTACCTCAGCCAAGTTTGGACAGTATCTACGTCTGAGTGGGATTATTGACTCCAGAGTTGGGGACACTGCCCCCCAAAGCTATAAAGAAGACCTCTATACTTAAAGCTGCGAGTGGTTCTGCATGCCTGTTAATGACTTGCTTTAACCTGTTTGTGTTTTCCTCCCTATAAGAAGGTTTAACTTGCAATAGTCTTAGCTACTGTTAATGCCTTATACAATAGGATGTTTTTATTATCTTGTTCCTTCCTCTATTGGAAGGTTTAATCCGGTAAAATTGTGCTCATAGAACATAAATGTCAGTGGCCAGGATGTTTTCTGTTTACTCTTGTTGTAATTGCTCACCATTTAGGTGGCCCCCCAGAAATCCCCCCCGCCGGTGGGAGGACCCATGATTCTAGCCAGGAAGTATGCAGGCTAGGATAAAGAAACTGGCTTTACTAAACTGTAGCCCCACAGGGAGAGTGTTCTACCCCTTTACTCTCTCTCTAGTCTTGCTTTTTTCCTGTACTCTGCTCTCGCGGGCTTTGCCCACCCTCACGCTGTTTTCCTGTATACTCAAATTCCTCCTCTCCGTCCGCCGCTCTCTTTCCACCTACAGCGCCTCCTTCCATCACCCCTCCTATTGGTGGACGAGAGGCCAACAAATGGCCCCCAGTTACTCCCCTATGGCCTCTGTAAATGCAACCCAACGGGGTGGAGGGCTCCCCTACTCGGGCTGCAGGCTTGCACTTAGCCTGAATAATAATCTTTTATTCCCACACAATTGTAGTCTAGACGGGGACTGTTCCCTTGACAAGTTGTTTATTGTGATGAGCTCTGCTAATATCCTCACATCCTTAGAAATGACTAACCAACTATCTCTCTTTTATGCTCCCGGCAGATCAGGTATCTATAGCGATCCACACTCTAGCCGACTTCCAGTCCTGGACCGGATGGGCCGCTCTCCGCTCCCTCCGCACGGCCGCTTCAGAGAGGTACAATGGGACACGCAAAATATAGGCTTATTACACCTAATTACACATGAGCGCCCCGGCTAGGATAATCACCCACAACGTAAAGGGGTTTAACTCCCCCTTTAAAAGAAGGAAGGCTTTCCTATATTATAAAAATTTTAGTCCCTCAGTCATCTTTCTTCAGGAAACTCACTTTGCCAACAACAAGGCTCCTACTTATTTCAGTAAAGACTACCCCCAATATTACTATACAACCCAGACATCTAAGAAGGAAGGGGTAGCGATCTTGCTCCACAGGAATTTCCAGTTCCAATTGGACGCAAAAGTAGTGGACCGGGAGGGGTACTTTTATATCATAAAAGGTACAGTTCAAGGAAACCCGATCTCTTTAGCATCGTTTTACGCGCCCACTGTAGCTCCCCACAAGACTCTGATAAGATTTCTAAAGACCCTAGAGGTGGGGAACTGGGGACAACTCATAATAGGGGGTGACCTTAACCTGGTTCTGGATCAGGTGGCAGATAGGTCTAAACCTTCGGCTCATAATCTCTTCTCACACAAAATCAAGCAGATTAGGAGGCTCCTGCACTCTTTAGATCTAGTGGACGCTTGGAGGGGGCACCATCCACGGGAGAAGGAATATACTTTCTATTCCTCAAGTCATGGGACCTACTCCCGCATAGATGCTCTTCTTGTGAGCTCCGCACTACTGGACCACTCCAGGGACGCTAATATAATCCCGTGCACTTGGTCAGACCATGCAGCAGTCTCTCTGGAGGTAGAGCTGGGGACCCAGACTTTGCCTTACTCCTGGAAAATAAATGAATATTTATTAGCGCTGCCTGCAGTCCAGGAGCAAATTGCTGCTGAGCTGAAGGCGTTCTTTGAAATCAATGCGGGAGGGGAGTCGGAGCCAGGCTGGGTGTGGGTGGCCCATAAGGCCTACATAGGGGGGACTTGCATTAAAATTGCCTCCCATCATAAGAAAATGACCCGCAAACGGGAGAGTGATCTCATGACGAAGTTAGCACAGCTAGAGAAGCAGAACCAGCTGTCCCCCTCCCCCTCTCTTAGGGGTCAGATAGATGAGGCCAAATTGGAGTTAGAGGGTATTCTAGCGGTTAGGACTGAAAAGGCGCTAAGGAGAACACAGCATCTATTTTACTTAAAGGCGAATAAGCCCGATAAATTGTTGGCGAGGAGCTTGAAGGCGCGGTACGCACAATCTAGAATCTCCCAAATTAGGGCAGGGACGGGTGCTCTTACGTTTAGCCAGAATGAAATCCAAGAGACATTTAGGGACTTCTACCAATCTCTCTACACTTCACAGAACAAGGCCCCAGAACACTATATTACCTCATATCTAGACTCCCTAGATCTCCCGCAAGTTTCAGTAGGGGATTTGCAGAACTTAAACAAGGAGGTCACGGTAGAGGAAATCCTAGAGACAATAAAAGAGCTTAAGCTTGGAAAGTCGCCTGGCCCGGATGGGTTTACCAATATTTATTACAAGAAATTCCCAGAAATACTAGCCCCTCACCTGTGTAACCTTTTTAACTCAATTCTGAGAGGGGAGGCAATCCCCCCCGAGCTGAACAACGCTGACTTGACATTGTTCCCTAAAGAGGGCAGGGACTCCAAAGAGGCTAAAAATTATCGGCCAATTGCACTCCTGAATGGAGACATTAAGTTGTTAGCAAAAATCTTTGCCAAAAGAATCTCTGCTTTTCTTCCAGCACTGATTCACAAAGACCAGTCAGGTTTTATCCCACACAGGCAGACGGGGGACAATATCAGGAGGACTTTAAATATCATACACATAGCTAGATCAGGTGGACCCCCCGTGTGTATTTTAGCCTTGGACATTGAAAAAGCGTTCGATATGCTGGAATGGCCATTTCTGTTTGCCACATTGTCTAAATTTGGGTTTAAGGGCCAGTTTATCAGCCTGCTGCGCTCATACTATACTTCACCCAAAGCCTGCCTTAAGCTACCCGGTTCTCAGAGAGCCTATATCAATATCGGACGCGGCACTCGGCAGGGCTGCCCACTATCTCCACTCCTCTTTGCACTAGCAATTGAACCTTTAGCCCAGGCGATCAGAGCAAATTCCAAAATAGGTGGTGTACGGGTGGGACATCAGCATGTGAAATGTTCTTTATTTGCTGATGACCTCCTTTGTACCCTGACGAACCCGGGCCCATCGATTCAAGCTCTGATGGAAACGATCACGCAGTATAGCTCCTTGTCAGGGCTCAGATTGAACCAGGAGAAGACAGAGGCCCTTAGTGTTGGTCTTCCCCCAGACATATTGAACCAGCTGAAACTAACATATAATTTCCTGTGGCCAGCCTCTCACATTAAATACTTGGGAATTAATCTAACCAGTACATTAGCAGAAATGTATAAAGCTAACTTCCCTCCCCTCTTTAGAACACTGCAGAGAGACCTAAACATCTGGTCGAGGCGGCATATCTCCTGGACGGGTCGGATTGCTGCGGTCAAGATGAACATCTTGCCAAGGCTGCTCTACCTAGCCAGGACTTTGCCCATTCAAATAAACAATGCAGAGTTGTCCCGTTTCCAATCCCTGGTATTTAAATTTATATGGAGGAATAGACCTCCAAAGATAGCCAGGAGGATAATGTTTAGGCACAAGTCCAAGGGCGGTCTCTCATGTCCTAATTTTTCCAACTAACTCAAAGCGGCGCAACTTGCTTTTATCCCCTTGGTGCACTCCATCCATCACCAACCAAATTGGGTGTTTATTGAGGACGCATTAATGGCTCCCCTGACTTGGAGAATAATTCTATGGGCTCCTCCCTCAGAGACATACGGGGACCGGATTAGTAACCCTATCACTAGCTTCACCTTAAGGACTTGGAACCGGGCCAGACGGGAACACAAATTAGCCCACGCCTTGTCTCCCCTAACTTCTGTGTTCTCATCTCCCTCCCTTTTGACCTCTCTGTCAGTAGAATCGAGAAATTTTTGGAGCACGCTTAACTTAGACAAATTGGGATCATGGGTGGACAGCGACAGAATCTTAACACTAGACACAGTGAAAAGGGATCATATAATACCCCAGCGAGAGCTATTTAATCTTACAAAAATAAGATATTGGATAGGGGAGGTGGTGAGGAAGCATGGACCCCCCATGGCTACCTGGCTGTCTACAATATGCAAGAATGTACCGCTTTTTAAGGGAACCCTGGGAAATCTTTATGACATATTAAACTCTCCCCCGGATCTTACAAAGCCCCCCTTCATGATAAAGTGGGAATCTGATTTACAACAAACTTGGGAGGGGACAACTTGGGCCGAGGCCTTTTTGAATCTCTCCAAGGGTTCATTTAATTTCAGTCTCTTGGAAACTTCCCTAAAAATTCTGCACCGGGCTTACACGACTCCAGTCAGATTGAACAAGATATTTCCAACAATCTCAGATAAGTGCTTTAGAGGGTGTCAAGGTAGGGGGGATTTCATTCACACATGGTGGCAATGCCCCAGGGTGGCTGAGATCTGGGAGAAGGCAGCCACACTAATTTCAGGATTATTGCATACCCCTATTACACCTTCAATAGCGACATGCCTTCTAGGAATACATCATTCAGAATTAGGGAGAAAAGGCAATAGGTTAGCTCAAATGATTTATCTTGCAGTCAAGAACATAATTGCCAGGCGATGGAAAGATAATTCTATCAGTTTTCAAGAAGTGATTAATAAAGTAAAATTTCTATTTATTAATGAAAGGATGACTTATACTCTTTTAGACTCTCTCCCGGCATTTTTGGAAATTTGGGAGCCTTGGATTAGATCACCAAACGGTATTCCTTGAGGAGGGATAGCCTGGGGGGTCGGGTGGGGCCTGTTTTTTCTGAGGCGGCTAGGTGTGGAGCCGAGTGGGGAGCGGTGCGGTTCGGACGGGATTGGAAGAAGGCTGACTGTTCTGTTGGAGGTGAGGTAATAATACAATGATTATTGGGGAGAAAAAAAAAAAAAAAAGTGCTAAAGAGGCGGCGGAGAGGGGGAGTGTTCGGAGGAATATTGAATTTTCCTTTGGAATGGCAAGCGAGAGTAAACTTTTATCTCTCTCACTTTTATTCTTTATGCTGAATCTATTTAAGCTCAGCTAGTTTACTATCTTTACGGAGTTGTTAGAAATTTATATGTATTATAATTATCACTAAAAATTTTTTGAAAACAAGGTTTTTTGAGGAAAGAGAGAATGGTCTCAGTATTACATTTTGGAGGAAATCTGTGTTCAGGTGTCAAATGTACGTTTATTCCTGAAATGTTTTAATTGTTACTGCCATTCATATTACTCTCAATAAAGTTTATATGATAAAAAAAAAAAAAGATTAAAAAGCTTGTAAAATCCTGAAAACATAGAGACTTTTGGCACAGATTAGTCACTGTGTTATATTACTATGTGGAGCTGCCATAACACAAACACCTATTGGGAAAACCCCTGAAGTAAATCATTTTTATTTCTTGTTTGCCACGCCCAGAGTGATATAAACAGAGAGTGAAGCATAATAACCTTGCAGCTGTAATTTCATGAAACCTGCATAGCAAACCTGCATAGCAAAGGGTTGTTGTAAATGGAACATACTCCAATTGGTTAAATGTGATAAGTGGGGTTTTTTCAAGGTTCAGTATTAGGTCCTCTCCTTTTTAACATATTTATTAATGACATTGAAGTAGGACTCAAAAGTAGTGTCTCCATTTTTGCTGATGACACTAAGTTGTGCAAGGTAATAAAATCAAATAATGATGTACTTTCCCTACAAAGAGATTTGCATAAATTAGAGAAATGGGCGGCTAAATGGCAGATGAGATTTAATGCAAATAAATGCAAGGTTATGCATTTGGGAAGGAAAAATAGCCATGCAATTTATAATCTTAATGGAGCAAATCTAGGGGTATCAGATATTGAAAGGGATTTGGGAGTACTAGTGGACAATCACTTAGGTAGCAGTGCTCAATGCCAAGCAGCAGCTGCAAAGGCAAGTAAAATATTAGCATGTACTAAGAAGGGTATAGAAGCAAGGGGAGCAAATATAATTCTACCACTATACAAATCCCTAGTACGCCCTCATTTAGAAAATGGAGTACAATTTTGGGAACCACTTCATAAAAAGGACATTTTAGAGCTGGAAAAAGTACAGAGAAGGGCTACAAAACTAATAAGGGCAATGAAGGGGCTAAGCTATGAAGAAAGACTAACCAAACTAAACTTATTTTCGCTAGAAAAAAGGCGTCTATGAGGGGATATGATTACCTTACTTAAATACATCCAGGGTCAATATAAGGCTTTGTCAAGTGAACTTTTTGTAGCAAGAGATTTTCAACTGACAAGAGGACATCCCTTGAGGTTAGAGGAAAAAAGATTTCACCTTAAACAAAGAAAAGGGTTCTTCACAGCTAGGGTGGTTAAACTGTGGAATTCTCTACCAAAGGAGGTGGTAACAGCGAATTTGATAGACAACTTCAAAAAGGGGTTAGATATATTTTTGAATAAAGAGGGCATTCAAGGATTTCCTAGATAACTAGAGAAGGAATATTGATCCAGGGAGAAATTTGATCGCCAGTTTCTGGGGTCCGGAAGGAATTTTGCTTTTTTTTTCCCTTATGAGACAATTGGCAAAGTTTCAATGTTTTTTTTTTTTCTGTTTGCCTTCCTCTGGATTAATTAACAATTAATAATAAATAGTCCACATATTAAAAAGATCAATAGAGATCTAAAAAGGTTGAACTTGATGGACTAACTCTTTGTTCATCCTCCAATACTATACTATTAATAATTATTTAACAACGAATTAATTAATAGCTAATCTGCATATTGCAGATCAGAGGAGATCTTAACAGGTTGAACTTGATGGACTGAAAGTCTTTTTTTAACCTTAATTACTATGGCCCTCATTCAATTGCAATTTGGCCAATTGAATTGGGCCCTAAATACGCACATAGCATGTTTTTATTAAATACGTTTTTAGTTAGTGAAAACCTTGCTTTTGAATAGATGCTTGCTAACTAAAAACTTCTTTAAAAAATATATGTTATGTGCTTATTTAGGGCCCTATTCAATTGGCCAAATTGCAATTGAATGAGGGCCTATGTAACTATGTAACTATGCATAAGTGGCGCCATCTTGTGGACAAATTCCAAATCTGCAAACTCAGACTTTGAACAAGGAAGAGGTGCTATATCACCATCTTGTGGACCTACAAAACAATTGCAGCCTGACAAGAAATAGCAAAGGCAAGCTCAAAACCTGTCTGGGATTTATGTATACAGGACTTTTACCTGCATAGCAGGGTGCCTTATTGTGTATCAAACAGTTAAAACAAACATACTTTTTATAAAAAGGCACATATTGTCTGATTGAAAGCAGAAGCTGCTCAACATGGCCTGTTTTATTTTTTGATGCAAGAAGATAAGATTATGTCTAATATGTAAGCCCATCCCGTACCCCAGTTATGGTGGCACAATCTAAAGCAAAGTGACTTACCTGAAGAATACTAAATCTAAGCTAAATCTCATGTTTAAAGCCCATAAAAAAGGAATGGCAGGTATCTCAAGAAGAAGGGCTGCTAAGAATTTTGCACAACAAAAACAGGTGCCCAGTCTCCCCGACAAACTCCTGTGACATCTGAACATTTACCAACATATACTTTGGAGCGTACAGCACCCAGCACAAAGGCGAATTTACAAGATTTAAAAGATCTGATTTCTTCATTTAGAATGGAAATTAAGGAGAAATCAAGAAAGTGGCCACAGAACTCACTGGAGAAATAAAAGCTGTTAATTCCAAGGTGACTAAGCTGGACGCAAAATATGATAACCTATTGGAGGTGCATACCCAACTAGAGGATAAGGTGTCGGCTTTAAGAGATGAACAACGCCAACTTCAATATGCTCAAGAAGATCTGGAAAATTGTTCCCACCGTCAAAACGTCAGAATCCGAAATTTATCAGAAACAATCACAGATCTCCCAAACTATATGATGGATCTCTGCAAAACTTTGCTACCAAACTTGGAAGAAGACGACTTCAGACTAGATCACATTCATAGAGAGCTGGCAGGACGTCCTGCCTCTGGAGAAAGACCTAGGGATGTGATTGCGAAATTTCAATATTACACAACCAAGGATCTTTTTATGAAGGCAGCAAGACCCGGCATTCCAGAGATTGCATGTGACCAACCTAGCATTTATGCTGATCTTTCCCTGACCACCTTGTATAAAAGGAGACTATTCAAACCTCTGTTGGAGACCGTTTTAGCCCAGGGATGGAGATCTTGTGGATTTCCCTTTAAGTTGAACATTCTGAGGGACGGGAGAACATATCCAGTTTTTAATATGGAGGAGGGCATGGCATTGCTTACGTCCTGGAACATTCAGTTACCAGATCAGTTGGGAATTGCCCAACACCCCGATACTAGACCTTACCGACGCTTCAGGCCACAACAGAGATCCTAAGTCTGTAACAACTTTCTATACTTTTTGTATGTGGGGAATTCGAGAACAGTTACTCTCAAATGCAGATATTGCTTCAGGATGTTGCTATATGTCAGAGAGAGGACTACATAACCTTACATGTAAAATGCATAGTTTTTGGTTTAAGTTTAGCTAAATGGTAGCAATGTTTTAGCTCTGTGTGCCGAATGTGGTTCCACCTCAGGGTTCATTAAGGAATGTTTCCACTTATTAGACTCCAACTACATTGATATAGTCACTTAAGTATTAATGTTTTATTTTTTAAGAAGTGCCCCATAGGGGTTTAATTTCTTATACAGGGAGTGCAGAATTATTAGGCAAATGAGTATTTTGACCACATCATCCTCTTTATGCATGTTGTCTTACTCCAAGCTGTATAGGCTCGAAAGCCTACTACCAATTAAGCATATTAGGTGATGTGCATCTCTGTAATGAGAAGGGGTGTGGTCTAATGACATCAACACCCTATATCAGGTGTGCATAATTATTAGGCAACTTCCTTTCCTTTGGCAAAATGGGTCAAAAGAAGGACTTGACAGGCTCAGAAAAGTCAAAAATAGTGAGATATCTTGCAGAGGGATGCAGCACTCTTAAAATTGCAAAGCTTCTGAAGCGTGATCATCGAACAATCAAGCGTTTCATTCAAAATAGTCAACAGGGTCGCAAGAAGCGTGTGGAAAAACCAAGGCCCAAAATAACTGCCCATGAACTGAGAAAAGTCAAGCGTGCAGCTGCCACGATGCCACTTGCCACCAGTTTGGCCATATTTCAGAGCTGCAACATCACTGGAGTGCCCAAAAGCACAAGGTGTGCAATACTCAGAGACATGGCCAAGGTAAGAAAGGCTGAAAGACGACCACCACTGAACAAGACACACAAGCTGAAACGTCAAGACTGGGCCAAGAAATATCTCAAGACTGATTTTTCTAAGGTTTTATGGACTGATGAAATGAGAGTGAGTCTTGATGGGCCAGATGGATGGGCCCGTTGCTGGATTGGTAAAGGGCAGAGAGCTCCAGTCCGACTCAGACGCCAGCAAGGTGGAGGTGGAGTACTGGTTTGGGCTGGTATCATCAAAGATGAGCTTGTGGGGCCTTTTCGGGTTGAGGATGGAGTCAAGCTCAACTCCCAGTCCTACTGCCAGTTCCTGGAAGACACCTTCTTCAAGCAGTGGTACAGGAAGAAGTCTGCATCCTTCAAGAAAAACATGATTTTCATGCAGGATAATGCTCCATCACACGCGTCCAAGTACTTCACAGCGTGGCTGGCAAGAAAGGGTATAAAAGAAGAAAATCTAATGACATGGCCTCCTTGTTCACCTGATCTGAACCCCATTGAGAATTTGTGGTCCATCATCAAATGTGAGATTTAAAAGGAGGGAAAACAGTACACCTCTCTGAACAGTGTCTGGGAGGCTGTGGTTGCTGCTGCACGCAATGTTGATGGTGAACAGATCAAAACACTGACAGAATCCATAGATGGCAGGCTTTTGAGTGTCCTTGCAAAGAAAGGTGGCTATATTGGTCACTGATTTGTTTTTGTTTTGTTTTTGAATGTCAGAAATGTATATTTGTGAATGTTGAGATGTTATATTGGTTTCACTGGTAAAAATACATAATTGAAATGGGTATATATTTGTTTTTTGTTAAGTTGCCTAATAATTATGCACAGTAATAGTCACCTGCACACACAGATATCCCCCTAAAATAGCTAAAACTAAAAACAAACTAAAAACTACTTCCAAAAATATTCAGCTTTGATATTAATTAGTTTTTTGGGTTCATTAAGAACATGGTTGATGTTCAATAATAAAATTAATCCTCAAAAATACAACTTGCCTAATAATTCTGCACTCCCTGTATCTTACTAATTTTATTATTTATTTATTTTATTGTTTTTTGGCGAGACACCTGTGTATCTTATTGAAAAGATACCTGGTTCCTCACCGTAGGTTTTAGGAGTATAGCTCTTTGCTCTACTCAATTTAGTTCAAACTGAACATTGTTTTGTGTATTTTTATTATTCTTACAAAATACATATATATTTGAGTAATTATGTAAATACTGTTAGACTGATATATTGCACTGCAAAAGTATGTGGTTTTATTGCACATTGCTTTAATACTTTCTACATTTCTTTCCTACGTCTTCCTGGTTCTTCTCCCTCTTCTTTTCCCCCTCTTTTCCTGCTCTGCTTATCGCTTGTCCTGTGTGGAGTTCTGCGAGCCGATAGTTCCCAGTGGAGTGCAGTCCTTAGGTCATCAGCCCTCTACGGATAATATACCTATCAGAGCCCCTATTTTCTGACGGGCGATCAGTATCACTCTACGGCTCCAGAAAAAAAGAGGGGTGTCAATTCTGATACACAAAAGGCTGAACTTCCAACACACTTCCACCCATAGAGATCCAGAGGGGAGATTTATTCTAGTACAGGGTACCATTAATGAACCTAAACTTTCACAGTTAAATGTATATACCCAAATGCTGGGCAATCAGCATTTTTTCGTAGAGTGTCAGAGCTTTAGGCGCCAGATAACACCAGACGTATTTTAAATTTGCTTGATGTAGCGTTGGCTCAAAATACACCTTTGATGCTTCTCTTTCTTGATGCAAAAAAGGCCTTTGATAGAATTGACTGGGTGTACGTGTACTTTTTGGCGGCATTTCTGGCTTTAAAATTAATACGAGTAAGAGTGAAGCGTTAAATGTTTCTTTACCAAAGCATTTAGAATTCCAATTATCAGGGAACTTCTCCTTTAAATGGGTTCCACACCATCCTAAATACTTAGGGGTTTGTATCCCTGGACAATCTGGCCTAACGTATTCAGCAAATTTCACCGCAATGATAAAAAAATTCCAATTACTGTTCGCACCAAGGACCTCTCGGTTCTTCGGGGGGCAATCTCTTGCTTCATTTGGGATCGTAAAAGGCCTAGAATAAATAAGAAGGCCATGATTGTGTCTAAAGCTAAAGGAGGGTTGGCTGCGCCGGATTTACTCAAGTATTATAAAGCTGCCAGATTAGCCCAAAGATATCTTTGAAGAAAGTGGCTTTTCCTACTTTTTAAATTGGGTAATTCTTCCCTTCCCAAATGCAAGGTTCAGTCTTTGGCAGTTCTGACTCAGACGAACAAGAGATTTCCGCTTGTAGAAGCAGGTTCTTGGCTTACCCCACTGTGGTTATTTCAGAAGTCAGCATCAATAAATAGATGTTCACAGTTTAAATGGTGGATAGATAATCAGTTTACAATTGCTGCTGATCTGTTAAAGGAAAATTGACAATGGCCCCCTGCAACATTTAGAGACCTACATCCTTTGCCATTAAAGGAATGGCTTTACTTATCCCAGATACATATTAATATATCTGGGGTAATAAAACGTAAATCTTCTGCTATGGCCACTCCATTGGAAAAATGTTTTAATAACCCTAATGGCAAACAGAATATCTCCATTATTTATAATTACTTAATGCACCTAACCACACCGTCTAAACTCCACCATAAACATTCTTGGGAGTCGGAACTTGCCATTGATATAACTGATGCACAGTGGAATAAGATACATAAGCAGACCACAGGCTCCTCACTAAATATTATACTAAGAGAGAAATTGCACACAAGACCATTTTGAAGTGGTACTTAACACCAGCTAGGACGCAGCTTTCTAACCCATCAGTGGATGGTAACTGTTTTAGGGGATGTTACACTCTGGGCACCCTTAAACATGTTCTCTGGGACTGCCCTAAGATCGCCCACATTTGGTTGGAGACCTATGATATTTTGGAGAGACTATGGGGGCACAGGATTCCCCAAAAGCCAGAAGAAGCTCTCTTAGGTCTCCCCATAGAGGGTCTCAGTAAAGAGGCTCAACTCTTATCACACCAAGTGTTTTTAGCAGTGAGGATTACGTTAGCCAAAACATGGAAATCGGCAGTACCAGAATATATTTTACATATAACCTGAGCTTTATCTCCAATCATATAGGAAATGGGCCTTATGTTGGGACTCTTGGATTCTTAAGATTGGGTGGTAAATATGTAGAGTAGGATAATAGTTTAGGATGCCCCCTTTTAGAACAAACAACACTGAACTCCCTGTTTTGCCCCTCTCTTACCCTCTTTCTTCTTCTTTATTCTCTGTGTGCTCTTATAAGCTATTAGCCTTTACAGTTGTACTTTAAAACGTACATATGCGTGTAATATGTTTTCAGCTTAACTTAAAACAGAAAAAACAAAAATGTCAAAGTTAGGTTTAAGAGGTTATATGTACTGTATGTGTTGTCATGTATTAAGTGTTATTGTTATGTTACTAATGTTTTGTTTTTGAAACACTTGTGTTATGGAATTAACCTTGTATTCTAAATAAAAAAAATATATTTAAAAAAACAAAAGAAAACTGCATATTACACAAAATAGGTAAAATATAATTCATTAATAATAACTTAATAAATTCATAATCCAACAAAAAATATATATATAATATTGAGAAAAATAACATTATTCATGGACAGAAAAAATAAAAATAGATTATTTATCTATACTAACATGGAAAACATATATAAATGATTAAAATTCATAGAATAATAATAAAAAAAACATAGAAGAGAACATTTCAAACACAGATACATTTTTCTGTGACCTAAAATGTTGGCCATTTAGAAAAATAATCTATGCTCTTAGCAAAATAAATTAGTATTTAATATTTACACTGGATTTCAACATTTGCATATTTCTATCATTTCCAACAGAGTGTCAGTGAAAATTTGCAGCACTGCACGGTGTAACACAGCCTGTAAACTCTGCATAAATTTACAGAAAAAATATTACACCAACAGGTAACGTACAGAAATACTTTTGCTTAACAAAAATAATATGCTGTTAGTGACACTGCCTGAAGATGGTTGCAGGAAGATTGGCAGCAGGGGACCCTCTGTCATTTATACACAAGAAATTCAACACAACAGTTAAAGTATAACAAGTACAAAGAAAAATAATCTGTCCTGTTTTGTGTGTGCCACTCTCAAAACGTACTGCAATCTAATTAAAACCTCTAAGCCTATCCCCATAACCTAAACCCCTTATGCCAGTGCTGCACACAAAACAGGATAGCACAGCAAATTTACAAAAAAAAATAATAGAGGATTTATACTGTTTGTACAAAAGCACTGTAATATAACTAAACCTCAAGAATAACACCATCATGCAAACAGTGCCACACACCAAACAACATACGACAACCAATGCTTTTAACACATATGTTGGTAGACAAAAAAAAAAAAAAAAAAAATTCCATTTCTGTTTCTCATTTTCACCAGACACTACCTGAAGACTGTCGCAGCAAGATTGGCAGCAGGGGACCCTCTGTCATTTATACACAAGAAATTAACAGAACAGGTAAAGTGTAACAAGTACAACAAAATAAAAATAATCTCTGCTGTTTAGTGTGTGCCACTTACTGCAATCTAACTAACTCTATAAGCCTATCCCCATAACCTAAACTCCTAATGCCAACAGTGGTGCACACAAAACAGGATAGCACAGCAAATTTTATTTTTAAAAAAGGAAGGATTTATCCTGTTTGGTGTCCGCCAATGGGGAAAAGCACTGTAATATAACTAAACCTCAAGAATAACACCATTATGCAAACATTGACACACACCAAACAAGATATGACAACCAATGCTGTTAACACATATGGTACTAGTTAAAAAAAATAATAAGGTACCGTATATACTCAAGTATAAGCCGACCCGAGTATAAGCTGAGGCACCTATTTTACCACAAAATACTGGGTAAAATGAGTGACTCGAGTATAAGCCGAGAGTGGGAAATGTGCTGCCCCCTGTGTCCCTCTTGTGCCCTCTGTGTCCCCCTCTTGTGTCCCCCTCTGTGATGTCACATGTGCGCCGGGTCAAGAAGGAGCGGAGGCCGGAGCAGAAGCAGGTAAGTGAGGGGAGAGGGGGAGGTATTTAGGGGAGGTTAGAAAGAGGAGGGGGGTTTAGGTTGAAGAGGGGGGTTGAGGAGGGAGAATGAGGAGGGGGGTTTATAATGAGGAGGGGGGTTGAGGATGAGAAGGGGGGAGGGAAACAGACATGGGGGGGTTAGAGAGACAGGGGGGGGTTAGAGAGACAAGGGGGGAGAGTGACTCGAGTATAAGCGGAGTATAAGCTTGCCAACAAAGTAATACTAACATGCAACAATAAGGATGCATTACTCCTCAATAATGAAATATTAAAAAAAAGAAATGTACCACAAAAAAATATCACAGTGCTGATTCTGTACTTTGTGATGACAAAGAAAGTCAGACAAAATTTTTAACTGAATTTGTTAACTCATTAACTCCCTCTGGAATGCCACCACATATTTTGCAACTAAAGAAAGGTGCAATCTTCATGTTACTGCAAAATATGAACCCAAAAAAAGGCCTATGTAATGGGACTAGATTAATTATTCAAGAATTAAAGGACCCTTTCATACATGCTGAAATTCTAACTGGTACCCATAAAGGAGAGAGAGTTTTTATACCAAGAATAGATTTGGCACCAAGTGAAAGTAGCCTCCCTTTTGTACTTCAAAGGAGACAATTTCCCATCATCATGGCATTTGCCATGACCATTAATTAACTTAGGAAACTCTATGTGCCATTTTCCAACAATACTTTCATCGCAAGAACAAATTTACAAAAATTTTTTTTATGTCAGTCAGACTCTTTTTAGAAGACCACTATTTCCATAAGAAACTCTATAAAATGGCAAAAACCATAGAGAACAGTGGTTATACCCTCGGACGAACTTTTATGTCTGGCGGTCTCTTTTTAGAGGACCACTATTTGATATATGAAACTCTATGTGCCATTTTCACAAATTACAAAAATAACATCAAAATGTCAACCATCCCAAATCAACATCGACAAAATAAGATATTCAAATTTTATGGAAGTGGTCTTTTAGCATGATTAGGCCCACAAAATACTTTCCTTGCAATTTATAACAATTAAAGTTTAAATGTTACTTCATTAAGTTACTGTTTATAATGTAACTATTTTTGGAAAAAGTGTGCTAAGTTGTTTCATTGCATATATTTAAAAGTTCATGTTAACAGGAGGAGGAGCTTTTGTTGTACAATTTAAATGTATTATTCAATGGAGAATATTAATCCAGGGAATAATCCGATTGCCAGTTCATGGGGTCAGGAAGGAATTAGTTTTTTCCCCCTTTGATACAATCGGCTAATTTTCAGTGGGGGGTTTTACTGTTTGCCTTCCTCTGGATTCAATACCTATTTAGTTTACCAGCTGTTAATCTACAAGTTGCATGTTACAAAACATTATGTCATGTTTACAATACTCATTAATACAATGTTGACTTGTTCTTAAATTAAAATTTTACTACTCTTAAAAAAAAACGATTTACCAGTTGGTCACCTACAAGTTGCATGTTAAAAAAATAAACATGTTTCATATAATAATTTTACTTCTTTAAAGATAAGAAAAATGTTAAAAGTGTCAACTACTCATATTACGTACAAAACAGAATTCAAAACATACACGTTTAATTGCTGTAATTTTTTGACGGGCAAGTCGCTAATCACATGTATAGTTCTCAGCAGCGCGGGCTTGGCAAAAAACTTTGGTAATGCAAAGAGAGGGCTGCAGATGCGGGCCAAAACCGCGGACCTCGCAAAGCGAGGGCCGCGATTGTGTCCAGACAAGGAGCGCCGACTTCTCTTCTTGACCCCATACGACTTCTCTTCCCCTCCTCCTCTCCTTACCCTGTGTCTCTCTTCCCCTCCTCCTCTCCTTACCAGTGTCTCTCTTCCCCATCTCCTCTCCTTACCCTCTGTCTGTCTTCCCCTCCTCCTTTCCTTTGCATGTGTCTCTCTTCCCCTCCTCCTTTCCTTCCCTTGTGTCTCTCTTCATCTCCTTCTCTCCTGCCCCTATGTCTCTCTTCCCTTACTCCTGTACCTCCTTTGTGTCTCTTTTCCCCTCCTCCTCTCCCTCATGGCCTGCGATCCAAAATTCTAAGCCACGGGACTTAGAAAAAAACAAACACCTGAGGTTGTAAGACAATGCCGTAACCGCCCGAACCGCGCAAACCCCAAAACACTCACACCCCGCAGGAGGGGACAGCTAGGACATCTGGAAGTGAGGTTGCACGCAAATTTAACCCCAATTTCCCCAGTTTCGGCACTTGAAAACCAACTAAGCATGAAAAAAAATGTTGGCCGAAAAAATTGAAAACGAGGCTCCACGACCCAGGATCGCAATAAACACTGCCAGTCGCGTACAACTTGGCCAAACCCCCACATTAAGAGATCCAAGATAAGCTTGGGACCCCACATTATCATCTTGCATCGGACCCCGAAGTGTGCCCACATTGAGCCAATGCTGGGGGTCCCCATGGGTGAGCGCCGCAATGTCCCGACATTGACCCTTGCAGTGGGGGTCACGATCGTGTCCCCCACTGCATTTAAAAGCTGTAAATTCCCTTCCACGGCTCCTTAAAGGGCCCGCGGCACACACACCCTTAAGGCCAGCAGTGGGGGTACTGTAAGTACCCCCACCTTCACATGAAATTAACCCTCCAATGCTGGGGGGCCCCATTGGGACCCCCGGAGGGTCCCCACATTAACCCCACATTAAACCTCACAGTGGGGGCCCCCGCTGCAATCAAAATTTGAATTTCCTGCCTTGCAGGTCCTTAAAGGACCGTAAAGGTCCTTAAAGGACCCGCGCTAAATAAATAGTAATAGTGTAGTGCTTACACTTTGCGTCATGAGGGTCCTGGATGACCCTCATGGCACTTATAGCATTATTACATGGGTTAATTAGTGTCCTATATGCGTCTATATAGTTGAGGCACCCAGTACACTCACATTGTGTGACAAACAGCATTTCAACACTTTTTTATTGTCCCGTCATTTTTGAAAAGGGCTCTAAATAAGCACAGAGCATATTTTTTTACAGAAGTTTTTAGTTAGTGAATAACTTGCTTTTTGGATAGAAGTTCACTAACTAAAAACCTCTGTATAAAAAATATGCTCTGTGCTTATACAGAGCCTTTTTTCAATTGGCCAAATCGCAATTTAATAAGGCTGTAAATGCTCAGACGGGATTATTTTTGAGGGTTTTTGTAAATGTATTGACCAGTGGTGACGTATTTGTAATGGACGTTGTGAGTTAGTTGATTGTTCACTAGTATTATTATATAAGGTTGGTTTAACCTTTAGAAAAGCTTATATTTTTTTAGGATGTCTGAGACACCAAAACTATACACAACTTCCAGTTGTCTTTCCAGGTTAAATGTCCTAAGGCCAAGGTATTGAGGATAATTACTAGTAAGTGAGAAATAACAACACAATTATACAATTAGTAATACCCATTAAATGTAGCACAGTAAAAGAAAATCGGTAGGCTAATGACCCAAAAGAGACTGAAATATACTAAAATATAACTTTTATTTTATACAATTAAAAATGTTTAGTATGTGTAGGATTGCTTTTTTTAATTTGAGGCTATTTATTTCTAAAGCTGGGACACTCTTAGCTTCTTAATTTTCTCGGAAGAGTTCTCTTAAGTGCCTTTTAATGATCTGCTCTGCTTTTTTCTTTGCTTTTGCGGTAGAACACCTAAGGATTTGTCTGACTATGGCCACTCACAGAGCCTTACGAGAACACTTAAGTTGCCATTAAGCTCTTAGGGAAGCCATGTAATCTCAGTTTAGGTAAAATCTCATACGTTCATACGTAGTGATCACCCATAAGGAACCCACGGCCGCACAGAGTTAAGGATAAGTGGGATTTGACTGGGCAGGCATAGATGGACTTGGATAGGAAGGGGTTAAGGTGGGAAAGTAGGTAGGAGGGTCATGACATCATGGCTGAGTATATATTATAGGGCAGCCATTTTAGTCAGTAGAGGGCAGACTTGTGAAGGGGTTAACATATTCTGCCAATGAAGGGGTTAACATATTTTGCTAACACATAGCCTAACCATAATATCATGTGCCTATCCTTGAGATGTTTGTCGACCTTACTAAAACACAAAACATTTCTAGTTGTTCTAAGAAACAGAAAACACCTGATTATATGTCCTTGTACCGACTAACATGAACTGTGAAAATCGCTCTAATATCCGCCTTCTTTTGCAAGTATAAAGTCTATGCAATGACGTAGCAATAAACGGAATTAGTACTGAGACTGATTGTGTGTGTGTCTTACATCCAGTACGGTTCCACAGAATTCTGGTTGGGCCCAGTGTTTCCAAGCCGCCAACTACTGATTAGGAAGCCCCAACAAACTGGTGTCAGAAGAGTGGGATACAGAGATCGAAGTACGACGGAGTGGGTGAGTAGAGTGAATTGTGTCTATTTGCACCTTCCTTTGCTCCCACTCTCGTCGTCCTTTGTAAACTGTATACAAGTAAATAAGTTGGGCACACACTCCCTGCGATAGGGAGAATTAAGAATTAAGTCTTTGGTAGACTGTAGGTATAATCCCTAAAGGTAGGGAGACTCTCTAAGGAAGAGAGTGTAAAATTAGGCCTCTGGAAGGCCATATATATATCAAGGAGATATATATATATATATTATTCCTAAAGTGGGAATAGAAAGGATAAAATTGATATAAATATATACTTGACGGCTTGGTTTACAGTGCCCAAAATCCGCTTTTGCTTGCTCATTAATTTTGCTGTATTGCTGTGCTGTTTAAGATAAGAAATGTTTGTTATTCTGTGTAAAAACCAGGAAGTAAGGTCTCTGGACACTGTAAGACGCACCGTCTCTGTGTCTAGGTGCAACCCGTTAACTCGAGAATATCTTTCTGTACTGCCAGAGCTATTTCAGCTCAGTACAGACAAATACTGTTCTCGGATTAAAAAAACGTGATAGCAAATAAGGTTACGTTGTCTATTGAGACAACCACCTAAAGTTTTTTTTAGAAGGATAGTTGTTAATGGTTACTTCCCAGTCTAAACCTCCCAAAGCTGTCATATGTAATTATATACACAGCGTAACATCAGGTCCCGTGAAAGAGCAAATGAGATAAGAACACAGAAATATAAAGGAACTTTTTCTTCTCTTTACATACATTTATATAATATTCTGATTGCTTTTGTATTTTGTTTATAAAGTAGATGGATTGTCTTGTGTTTTTTGCTGCAAATAAATTTGTGAGTGTTTGCTGTACTTTATTTTCTTTGCAATACAATTGAGAAATGCCGGTTAGAGAATTTTTGTCTGTGTCTTTAAGGCTGTGTCCACCACTGAAATATATTTCTAAAGCCGGCATATATGTAAAAAAAGGAAATCTTTTTCCAGAAATATGTAACAGTGGAGGATTTATGGTCTATCTTGTTTGTAAGTGTAAGACAGTGTGTTTATTCTATTTTAAAGCTTGCTAACACTTATCTCCGCGTCCCGAAAAAAAAAAAAAAAAAAAAAAAAAAAAAGCTGTGAATTTCTGTCTCCTTGCAGAAAATTCTTAAGGTCGTATTTAGTTTGGATAAGATGTGTATGGAATGTTGTTGCTGAACTTTTTAAGGTGGATTCCAGTATTTGTAGTTAAATGTTTGTGGAGAGATGTCTCAGGAAGAAGTGGAGTGTTAGTTGGGAATTATTGTAAGTTAAGTACGGGACTGAAGCGAATAGTTCCTAGAGTGTTATAGTAAGTGATTTGGAAGAGAGATTTTGTATGTGAATTTGATCCAAAATAGAGTTTGTTTTTGAATAGATTGCAAATAGTAAATACGGAAAGAGAAAACAGGCAGCCCTCAACCCCCGAATTAATCCTTCTACATATATGATGTATCTGAAGTGAATGTGTCAAGCTCAGACTGACATCAGACTTTTTATACAGACTTTTAGACTCTGATACAGAGTCAGGATGGAATTGGGCTAACATCCCTTCCATTACGTGACAATGACTTTAGATTTGTCCAGGATTTAAGGGCAATTAATTACTTAGTCATTCCAATTGCCCCGATTTTCCCTGATATCACTGCTCTCATTACGGCCATTTCCCATGACGCCACTATATTTATTATTATTGATTTATCAAACGCATTATTTTTGGTCCCATTGGACCTTGAGACACAACTACTTATGGTTTTCACTTTTTGATGGGCGCCAATTAACATGGGCCCGTCTTCCCCTAAGGCTACGTGGATTCACCAGCTGCTTACTCACTGGTGCTCCAATACCTTGCGGTCATGGACTTGTGTCATGGTTCTGTCCCCATTCAGTCCGTCACAAGGACCTACTGTTTGGTATGTACTCCTAACGGGGAAGCCAAAAAGACAGGATTCACTCAGTCTGCTACAGCACCTAGCAGCTGAAGGTCACAAGGTAACTAAAAACAAAATACAAATGGGGGCAACACATGTTTATGATTAATTATTGCAGGCAATGGATCCCTGAATGCTCACTATGACTCCATTTTACGTACGGCTGCTAAGGGGGACAGCCCAGAGCATATTCAGTGGACTCCAGACATGACTAAAGCTTTTGTGACCTTAAAAGTTAGCATTATGCAGGCTCCCATTTTAGGACTACCTGATTATTGTAAACTTTTTCATTTGTATGCAAGGGACAACTGTAAAACCATGGCCGCGGTCTGTGCCCAAGATCATGGAGTATAGTATGTGTCCCGTTGCATTATTTTCCAAAGTAGACCCTACTCCGGTCCAGGGGATGCTGGCGTGTCTCCAAAAACATTTGGTTCATTGTGATATGGCCGTACAGAAAGCATCCCCCCCCCCTTTTCCCTGCTCAAGAGCAGGGACAGAGAGAAGCTGCAGCTGCAACCCAAACCCCCCCCCCTGCTGCATCCAGTAGTACACACTGAAAACGAAACTAGTAATAACTGATAACACACAGCAAGTACAAGAATCGCAATGATTTAATATCTAGAGGTAATGCTTTAGCTGACCGGGTAGCAACAGTTGCAAGTGTCATTTTTGCATCAGAATCTTAAAATCACACTGCCAGACATACATACAAAGATATATACAGTGTCTACAGAATAACTCTACAGTACCTAACAAAGCATTACATGATCATTTGCCTTCACCCACAGCTTGATTTTACTCATATCCCAGACAGGATCAAAGCAATTGTACCTGTTGGTGACCAGTTCTCATGGTGGCCTGAGGCCTTTGTAACACAAAGAGAGGATGCTAAGACGGTAGCTAAAATATTAACTACCGAGGTAATACTGAGATATGGATGCCCATTGCAAATTAATTCTGATAATGGACCAGCCTTTATTAGTGCGGTAATTAAGGAACTGGTACAATGGCTACAGATAACCTGGAAATTCCATATCCCTTACCATCCTCAGAGTTCAGGCATAGTGGAAAGAATGAACCGCACTATTAAGGAGAAACTTACAAAGGCCACTGCAGGTACATGGGTGAACTGGCAGAAATACTTATCTGCCATTCTAGCAGAAATTAAGATGACTCCTAATAAGTCTACTAAATTGTCCCCTTTTTGAGATTCTAATGGGAAGACTATTTCCAACTCCTTGGGTAAAAGGCCCACTTGTAATGATGTCTGGTGATCTTGATCTTATAAGAGAACAATATGTGCAACAATTGATTGATAAATTGAATGGCATCTATGGTGATGTGTCTTCTCGCTTTTCCTTCACCCTCACAGGAACCAACACATCCGTTCCAGCCAGGTGACCTCGTCTGTGTCCTTCCAGCCAGGCGACCTCGTCTGTGTCCTTCCAGCCAGGTGACCTCGTCTGTGTCCGACAACTGAACAGAGCAAAGAAGGGAGGCTTCCCATTCAGACCACCGACTACCATTGTAGCAGTAACCAGGACTGCTGTCCTCACTGACTCACAGGACATCTGGATCCACGCATCACGTCTGAAGCTGTGTCCAAAGAGGGGTGAAGCAGGTGACAAAGTCCCCGTGAAAGCGATTGAAGACAGCGATAATGAAAATGTCAAACCTACTCTTGCATCCACAGAATGCATGGAAGAACTTTCTCCTGTTGATGTGCTTTATGCTCCTGATTTATTTACCCTTATGGACATTTCTTAATTGCCATTATGACCCAGACGAACTGGGACCATTAAAGTCTGTTTGTGGTAAACACAATAACACTCACACCAATACTAGTTCACCTCATAGGCAAAAGAGATCCACACGTGATAACACAATTGTACAAAATCATTACTGTGAAAGTAATACATTACAAGGATATGATCACTCCTTTAACATTTCCAATTGCTGGGTAAGTTCACACGTTGTTACACATGGGGAAATGGGTATGCCTCTATTTGGCCTTCCAGCAGAAAACTTCACTCAAAGCCACATACTGTATATTACAATTGCAGTACACAACCCCGCAAATACAATTTCTTTACTTATGTACAATCAGCCACAACACTTAACTCTATATGGATGCAACACGCACGTATTTCCCATCAAAATATAATAAGAGTGTATAATTTTATGTAACCCACACTAACCCAGGGTATAACTGTTTTAGGGCCCTAGGAAAATGTAAATATGTTGGTTGGTCCACTTGCTCCAATACCACGCTTATTTTTATAGGACCTCCTTCCTTTCTGACCTGTACAAGAGTTGTTCACCTTAAAGCTGTAGTGGTCCCGGATGTCCCTACTTATTTTTTTTTTTACATATATATCAATTAATGGTACTGGTTGTAGCAACAGTAATAGGTCCGTGTCTAATCTCTTCCACCTTATGCCGCCTTCTCCAGCCATGAATGTATACTTTATCTGTGGCAGGTACGCCTATCGACGGCTGCCCCCTAATTGGGTGGGCAGTTGTTATTTAGGTCAAGTAATCCCATATATATACACAAACCCAACACTTCCACAAGGCTGCATCAGAACCATGATGGATATAGAGCAGAAGTGCGGGTGGAATATATTTTTAGACACCCTAGGTATAACCTTCCCACATGTAGGCGTAAGGAAACTACAGGTAGAACTATCCATCCTTTCTCTACTAGTACAGAGGGCCTTGATTAACTCTGCTGAAGCAATTGGGAAACTAAACTAGGAGCAGGTGCAACTTTAGAATGGTCACTTTGTAGAATAGAATGGCTTTAGATTATGTTTTAGCTTCCAAAGGCGGTGGGTGTGCTTTAATAGGTAAAGAATGTTGTTCTTATATTGATGATAATTCTGTTTACTGTCATTACTTGTATTCCTTTGTGCTTTTATTACATACTGCAAGGCTTTATTCCTAAGAATTTCCAGCTAAATACTGTGACAACACCACCCGGTCACAGGTATATCTCATGTACTGATACCCTGGAGGGTCTATCACCTTGCAGTGTCTCAGTTCGCTTCCTATCATATATATATACACCACTGCTTACATCCCAAATAAAGATCACGTTGTGATCTAAGAGGGGAAATGAAGGGGTTAACATATTCTGCCAATGAAGGGGTTAACATATTTTGCTAACACATAGCCTAACCATAATATCATGTGCCTATCCTTGAGATGTTTGTCGACCTTACTAAAACACAAAACATTTCTAGTTGTTCTAAGAAACAGAAAACACCTGATTATATGTCCTTGTACCGACTAACATGAACTGTGAAAATCGCTCTAATATCCGCCTTCTTTTGCAAGTATAAAGTCTATGCAATGACGTAGCAATAAACGGAATTAGTACTGAGACTGATTGTGTGTGTGTCTTACATCCAGTACGGTTCCACAGAATTCTGGTTGGGCCCAGTGTTTCCAAGCCGCCAACTACTGATTAGGAAGCCCCAACAACTTGTATACTCTCCCACCCGCCCTTAATTTGAATAGCAGGTATAGGTGCAGATTAAAAGGAAGAAATTTGTCACAGCTAGTTGGGTTGGCGGGGGAGCTTGGCGACAGTGGGTAATAGCAGCAGGATAAGGTCTTGTGGTGGGAGCAGTTAGGGGCACAGGGTTCTGTTGTACTTTGGTTGGGTCGTGCAAGCATCTCTTCGTTAGTGGTGATTATTATGTTATTATTTATGGTATTATTTATTCAGTTGTTTGGTAAATAAGTAAAAAGGATAAGACTAATAAAGAGGCTTTGGCATTTTAACCCCAACCAGAGAGTATGTGTCTTTATTATGGTGTTACGCTTAAGGGAATCTATATTGACTACGCTTAGGTCAAGGGTTTGCTGCAGGAGGAATGTAATTCTATGTGGACCCCTACTCAGAAAGTTCACTTGTAATATTTCCTGTGGGAGCCATGTAATCAAGTCATAGTCTGAAGACAGCACTTTACAGTGACAGAGCCTTATCTGTACAAAGAAACCACATTTGAATATAACATTATTATCATGATTTATCTGACCACAAAAATACCAGCTGATTATCACTGAATAAGCAGAGCTCACAGCTTTCCTTTCTCTCATATTACAATAAGTTGGATCCGCTGTCTCCTGATACCCCTCTTCTATCTTTGTTTGGTTCCTCTATTTACTTAATGGTAACATATTTTAGTTTCTTTTACAATCATTATTTCTGCAAAGCTGACATTTTAGTAATAATGAAAATCCCAAAACCTTTTAATTTACTTTAAATTGTATTAATTTGTATTGAAATCATTGATGTTTGTTTTTAGTTAAATCTTTATTTAAGATTTTCAAAGTGTTTATAATTTTACAAAAACAGACAAAAAGCTCCCTCTGGCAAAAATGTCTTACAAAGTTATAAGAAGATGTAAGATAATGGATAGTGATAGTTATTAGTGGGATATTTGCTCCATGTTAATGATAAGAGTAGCCAGGATTATGTTATTATATGGTAATAAATCTGGGCCGATTAGTGGTCAGCAGTGTTTAGATTAACTACTCAAAAAGTTAGAGAGACAGAGAAAGACACCTTTAAATCTGACCAACTAATAATATAATCGCTTTTATGTAGATTGAGATAAATTAGGGAAACAAGGACCAGTAAAGTATGAGTTTATATAAAACTACAATTTTATTTAGATTCATTAAAAATTAGTTATACATGATAAAAAAAATGCATTAAATCAAAAATAACAAATTAGCATTTTGTCCCACATTGAATGTCAAATGTCCTGTATATAGGTAATGCGGTGCAGAGAAATATACGACTGTTCTATTGATAGCGTATTTCAGTAACGTATAAGTCCACAGCAAAGCATAAGAGATTAGAACCTCTGGTATATAGGATTGGGCACCAGTAAAGGTGAGTCTCCCAAGAGCAGATTATTTGTTAGTGTCAGTAATGCTGCAATACTTCATATGCATTCCTATGTACCTTCATGCAGTGATTATATACACACAATAATAAGATCATATCTAGAGCACATGTACAGGTATAAATGGTTGTAGGTTAGGAACAGATGGTGAGTTGGTATATAATACAGTAGATGATAGTTGCTATTTAAAGGAAATAGGTACGTTTATGTGGTACCAAAAGTGGGCAATACATCCCTTGTGTCACAAACTGTTGAGGATTAGGGATAGTTCATGTATAACTTCTTAAGCAATCCAACATATTCACATATACCCAGAATATCTGTTGGTTCAGAGCTATCAGAGTGAAAGTCACATTTCAAAGCAACTTTTCTTTTCTTTGCAGATTCTTCTTGAGTTGGATTTAATTTTTCATATTGCAGCTTTCCATACTTAGATGGAGTCTTTACTGAATAACTCTTTTGTGGTGTATATATTGGGGTTCTTGATGTTGTCAGAACTTTTGATGAATAAAATCCAATCTTATATGGGTATTATAAGCTAATATAATATTCTCTTTATTAACCTTTCTTTTTATAACCAATGTATTCATATTTTATATGCACTATACAGTTATATAGGACCAAGAACAAGGAGAAAAACACATAGACACACTTTGATTGTTATTATTATTATTATTATTATCTTTATTTATATTGTGCCAACATAGTCCGTAGCGCTGTACAGGGGTTTAGTACATAGCAGAAAACAAATTAAACACCTTGTAAAGAATGGAGGGCCCTGTTTTTGAGCATAAAATCAAATGTACATAGAGCTTGTTTCCAAAGCACTGAGACAAGATTGAAAACTCGCAAACTTACAATCTAAGGGTATTTTGATTAACTTCTTAAGACGAATACTTTAAAACGATTGGGTTTTTGTTCTCAAAACACATAGAAATCTCAAACATGCATTTTATAAAGAAATTTCCACAGCTCACAAGGAAAAGAGTTTACACACTTAAATACCAAGAACTTCTCAAAAGATCCAGAATTCCAGTCATTTGATGAAACCAAGCAAGAGAACCAGGTATGATATAAAGTATAACATTTCTTTATATATGTTATATGTTATTTATTCTTCATTACAATCATTTCAATATTTTATTAATATAATATAGACTAAATTGCTATATCAATATTCTCTGATATATACAAATATACCATATAACTGGTGAATTATAATTTGCTATTTCATTTTATAAATACTACAAATATATCAGCTTTTAGAGCGATTTAATATTTCCGATAATTAATTGTAATGAAAAACATTTTCTCTTTTGAATTAGACATAATACTATAATTCGATTATAAAATAAAATGATATTAAAAGGGTACGATAACTTAATAAATAGATATGGATAAACATACCAAAATAATTTAAACCATCTCTGATGTCATAATTTACCATATTTAATTATAGTAAGCATATTGTGCATGTCTTATTTAATGATTATATAGATAATGTAATAATAACTAACAATGTATAATTGATGTACTTTGATATACTGTATCTGTTAAAATTGTTTATACCAACGTGTTACTTGTTATATTAAAATATACTGAATTATTAATTGTATTCATTAATAATAAATATATTCTGACATAATACAGTTTTGCTTATTTCATGAGGCCAATGCTCTTAATATATTGTGTAGTAAGAATTAGAGAATTAGTTGAAATTGGCAAATATGGGAAATATGTGCATTTTTAATTACTATTAATAAAGGTTATTGCTATTAATAATACCAGTATATAAATTGGAAAAACCCACGGCAATGTAGACCAAGGAGATGTCTCTTATCTAACAATTTGTTTGTTTCCATGTGGGCAAATCTCTTTTTTCAGTATTCAAAATAGTAACAGTAAATCTTGGTTTCAAAGACTGATGCTTGAGACTGGACTGTCTTCTGTGGATGATACTTCTGCATTTGAGTATTCAAAACTTCATTCTGTTTCATCAGATCTTGCACCTGAAGACTCTCACTCTTTTTTGCTGTGGTTCTTCAGTCTCTGGGTACTATCATTCCAAGCACATGCTCACTGTCATGATCCCCCTGACCCCCCCCCCTTTGGGGTCAGTAAATGTTTAATTATTTAGTATGTTGTTAATGTATGTTATATTGCATTTTTAGTTCGTGAACAGTTAAAAAATGTAGAATGTTGTGGTGTCAGTTAGTAACTGTCAGTTTTTAGTCAGTTATGTAAGCAGTCAGTTGATATACTGCTGTGTGAGGAGTCTGTAACTGTCATGCTGTGAGGCTGTTAGTAAAGTTTGACTCTGCTGGTTTATACATAAAGAAAAAGTGTATCTGTTATATTTTTAATTGCATTATTTCACCAAGACTGATTCCTGCCTGTCTGTATCCTGAGGTCCTGAAGTGGTGTCCTGGCCTGAAAAAGCCAGAAATGCTGAGACTATAAGAACCCAGATCATCCAGGGGTGCTCGTGTACTATTAAGCAGAAGAGTTAAGGGGTGAACATGGTCCCCTTCACTCCTGGGGTTGTAACAGCTACTACTCCCCCCTTTTAGATGCAGCATCCCAGTGGTCATCTCTATCAGATAAATGCTGGCATGCTGCAAAATTGAATCCATGTGTAAGTCCTGGTCTTGGGTGGAGCAACCAATAGTCCAAATATGTCCATAGTCTAAAGAACAAATGGTTGCTTAGGGATGTAACTCCATGAGAGGAAAGCAGTCTCAGTATCCTTTCCCCATGGCCAGGACCAATGCCCCCTTCTTCCCAATGGGTTAGGAACAAGCACAATTTTCTTGGGGGCTACATTGAAACGGTGTGCTGGGGGCCCCTTACCAGTAGGCCATAGAAATAGCAACCTCCAGGTTAGCAGAGACTTGAAAGAGTTCTTCCCCAGGCCAACCCTTCCCATCCAAATCAGTTTCAACAGCAATGCTGTTATATTGAATATAGTACATGGGCCTATGTGACGAAAAGTGTGCAATACATCACTTGTGTCACAAACTTTTGAGGATGAGGGATAGTTCAGATATAACTTCTTAAGCAATTCATCATATTCACATTTAACCAGAATATCTGTTGGTTTAGAGCTTTCATAGTGAAAGTCACATTTCAAAGCAAAATTTATTTTCTTCGCTGATTCTTGATGAGTTGGATTTTATTTTTTATATTGCAGCTTTACATACTTCTTATGCTTATGTAATCTTATCCTGGCAATGGATATCTGTTTTTTTTTTTGTATTTTGATTGATTCATCAGCAGCACCTTTTAATCTCTCAACCTCTTTGTTAAGACATTCTTCTCTTATCTTTGCATCATCTATCTCATTTTGCTTATTGTTTAGTGTTCTTTTATGGTCGATTTTAGTATCTTCAAGTTGTATGTGTAATTCCTTCACCTCGGATTCAAGAACACTACACTGTTTGCTTTCTCTTGTAATTGTATTTTTCAAATACTTGTTTTCTTGTTGTAATTCTTCAATTGTCTTGTTTTTATTTTCTATTTGTTGCATCAAAGTCTCAGCTTCCTTCCTTAACTGATCATTTTTTTCTCCATACTTCTGCTGCATTTCCTGTATTTGTGTTTCTTTGTCTTTCGGTTCATTCTGTAACTCCTTGTTGTGATTATGCAGAGCTTTGTTTTCCTCAGCTTTGTTGGACACCTTTTCCAGATCATTCTGAAGTTGCTCATCAAGAGATATTATTTTCTCATCTCTTTCAATGATATTTCTTTGCAGCTGTTGCTTGGTGAGAGCTGCAGCAACCTGCTCATTCTTCAAACCCTGGTACATATTGATATCTACTTTTAGAGACATGTTTTCTCTCTGTAGAGCCGTGAGCTCCTCTCCGCTATTTGCCCAAATTAGCATGTCCCAGAACCAAAAAATCTTGCTTCTGTTTTATCTACTTTTTTCTGCAATAGTTTTCTGCAGTTCTTCAACAAAGACCGATGCTTGAGATTGGACTGTCTTCTGTGGATGATACTTCTGCATTTAAACGTTCAAAACTTCATTCTGTTTCATCAGATCTTGCACCTGAAGAGTCTCACTCTTTGTTGCTGTGGTTGAGACTTTATTTTCTGGCACAGTTATGTTCAAAGTCACTAAGTCTTTGTACTTGTTCTCCTTTTTTTCAAGGCAATTATTTTTCTTCCTTTTTCTTTTACAGTTGATGAGTTAGCGATATATCCTTTATTCCTGTCAAGTTTTTTGGATGATTCTCAATCTGATTCAAATTTCTCTTTCTCAGAAGGAAATAAGTAGTCCATATTTCTATCAGATAATTCTTCAGTCTCTGGCACATAATCTTTCTCCCTGCCCGATTGGCAGGACCCTTCCCCACTGTGTGGCCAAAGTCCTTCCACAGATGCCTCTTTCAGCAAGTCTATAAATTCTACTTCCAGCTATAACTCTTGCTGGATTCAAGGGAAATAGAGCAAAAGCCTCATCAGACCAATAACGTAGTCCCAGGAAGTCACAGCGTTTCGCAAGTAAGTTAATTTGTCCCTGGGCAGTGCCTATGCCACAGTCCTGATTGCCATACACAATCTCCCATAGCGCCTCCTCCAGGTCCAAAAGAAAACAAGGCTCCACACCGGGGACCCCAACTGTTCCCATTCACGCTGCGTACTGCTGCTCCAGGGCATTCAGATCATGACAAGACCACAATTCCAGGAATGAATTCCATTGAGCTAGAAGGGCCACTTTCCTGCATTGCTTGTTATCCATCTTGTTGGACCTCTACTGTCCCTTCCGGTTAGTGTGCTCCTTTACCTCTGTCATGCATACAGATGTTCTCCTGCCTCCTCTAGGATAAAGGTTCCCTTTCCAGGCTACTGCTAGTTACTGATGATGAGACCCCACCGCTTGCCACCAGTTGTTATGACCCCAGGAGTAAGGGGGACCATGTTCACCCCTTAACCCCTTAACCCTTCTGCTCACTATTAGTGTGCACCTGGATGGTCTGAGATCTTACAGTCTCAGCAGTTCTGGCTTCTTAGGGCCAGGACACCAGTTCTGTACCTCAGGATAGCAGAAATCAGTCAGAAAAACTTTGTCTTTATGTATCAGCCAGCAGAGCCAACTTTACTAACAGACTCACAGCATGACACTTACAGACTGCAGTATATCAGATGACTGCTTCCATAACTGACTAAAAACGGGCTACTAACATTCAAAAACTGTTCACAAACCAAACATGCAAAATAACATACATTAAGAACATATTAAATAATTAAACATTTACTGACCCAAAGTGGGGGAGGAGGTCAGGGGGATCATGACACTCAATTGTTTGTAACTCATTGTGTACTCACTAGACAGGGAGAGAATCCAGAGAGGGCCAGGAGGAGCCAGAGTGGGCCAGGAGGAGCCAGAGTGGGTCAGGAGGAGCCAGAGTGGGCCAGGAGGAGCCAAGAGATGATATGATGGCCTCTCTTCTTAAAAAACAGTGGGTCAGGAGGAGCAAGTTAGGAGACAAAGGGGGGCCTCTCTTTTCAGGGAAGAGAGGCCTTCCTACGTCTCCTGGCTGGTTCCACTTGACCCACTCTGGCTCCTGCCACGGCTGGACAGTACCTTCACTGGCTGGTTCTCTCCTAGATTTACCGTCTTCTAGTAAAGAAGCCCGAGATGATCTGTACCAGCCGGCATCCCCTTGTTGTTTCCAATCTTCTGGCAGATCTTCTCCTCAGCCAACTGAAACATCCAGTGTTGGGTTCCTCCAAAAGCTGTTTCTGGGCCTCCAAATACCTACAAATGTAAAATAAATTATATTATTTCACTCATTCACACAGTGAGGTGATGTCTTGTCCAATACAGTAGATAACATGAATCATTGGACATGATTACTGCCTGTATGATAGTGAGATGATAACAGCAGTGACATAAATGGAATAAAGAAGTCAAAGTTATGATAAAGTACCTCTGGGACGTCCTCCTTCTCCCCCTCATGGCTGCTCGCCTCTGCCTAATGAAATAAAAATGTAAACTTTATGTCCTCTGTAAAATAAGTCCTTTAATTGAATGACTTACTGACAGCAAATATACTACGGACTATTATATTATATTATTTACTATCAAAAACTATTAGAATTAACATTGAAATCATTAAAAGGAACACAGCAGAGGTACCAATAATGTAATGTAAATGTATAAGTAATACTATGTATATAATTAATTGGATGCTATTAAAAACGTATTTTCTTAAAGTTCACTTGTTGTCTAATCATTCTGTCCCCCACACAGCGACTCCTGTTATATCTTTCTAATGGGTTATTATTGTCAATAATTGCTAATTAATCCATAGGGCACTTACTAAATTATTTTCAGACAAGATCATGAAAGCAACAAGAATGAGCATGTGCAAACCTTGGGGAGTAACTCTACTTTTTAAGTTAATGATTATTATGTTAAATTACCTTTGGGATGTTAAACAGCGGCGTGATGTTGTCCTCTTCATCAGAGACCTCCTCAATTATCTGTAATTAAATGTAAATGGAAAAACAATGATAGATTATTAAGAAATAGATAATTACTTTACATGGTGTATACCGTCACTAGATATTGATATCTACTGTATTTTAGGCTGAGATAATAAGCTGCTCAGAAAGGGTTCCCAATAAAGTAGAAAACATTACATATACAATGTCATAAAGTACTACAGTAGAAAATGTCTCTACATTCTCCGTGAGATTGTTTTGTGCCTCACTGTAATCTGGTAAGACCATAAATTAAAGACATCGTAAAGACTTACTAAATGTTACCACTGATGTAAGGCTGGAGTAATGACTTGGTATTAGAGTGAGAGAAGAGTTGGGAGCATTGACAGAGGCCAAATAGTATTCAGGTAAGTCTTCCCTGCACTTCTTAAATATAATACTCCATACACCAGACCCCCAAAGAGTATCTCTTGTCTCACACCTCATTTCATATTCATGCCATGTTCTTCCTTATTTATCACTTACTAATGGACTATGGAAAGCATATGTTTTATTTGCTGCATATGAAAGAGAGCACTTTATGACTAGGGAGTAGTAATAATAAATATGGACAACTTATCAAGTTATTCTGACAAAAAAAAAAATGACATATTGTGAGAAACATAACTAAAGATGTGTTTTTCTCCTGGAGGTCCTCCCAATTCGTGGCTGACTAAATATCACATTTCCACAGACTATGGCCTCCATCCCATGGCTCCCATAAGAATCTCCCACAAGACTGACTCTTATCTATGGGAGCTTTGAAAAACAAATATGTGGAGCTATTCTATGGCTCCCGCAAAAAGAATCTAGTAAAACTTAGTGACCCGCACCCGGGCAGTTTGCCTTTAGCTCTCTAGCTCTAATGTGTAATCCCCACAGGCACTAAAACTAAATACATAAATACATGCATTTGGATTGGTCCCAGAAATAGGACAGAAAAGGATATGAGGGGAGGGTCTGTATTATAGGAGATATGAGGGGGGGTCTGTATTATACATGATGTTATATATTATTGATCATACCTGGGAGTGTTTGTCCTATAGAAGGTGTCATGGAGGGCCTATACATGATATTATATAAGTGCCCAGACCATGCATGAGTTTTCATTAAATAAACATTTTGAACATCTTGAAATAAATTGAATAAAGAAGGCAAAGTTATGTAAAGTACCTCTGGGATTTCCTCCTCTTCGTCGCTGCTCTCCTCTCTCTAATGAAATCAAAATAGAAACATATTTATACAATTACTGTATGTCCTGTATGTAAAACATGCGTGTTATCTCTTTCTACTTTTACATTATTGACAATCATTGCTAATTAATTAATGGTTCACCTGATTGATTATTTTCAGACCAGATAATAAAATCAACAAAAATGAGCATGTGTAAACCGTAATTGTTTTTTTAGCAAGTTATTATTATGTTAAAGTACCTTTAGGTTGTTCTTCCATGTGATGTTCCTCTTCTCTTTCATCTGAAATGGAAATGGGAAACATTGATTATTGAAAGTTGACTATTAATAAATAGATAATGACTTTACATGGTGTGTCCCATTGGGGTAAATGATGTAACATTGATGTCTACTGTATTTTAGGCTGAGATAATAAGCTGTGTTGCTCCTGATGTCATATTCATGTCATGTCCTCCTTTATTAGTCACTAAAGGTCCCTGGAAAGCATGTTTATTCTTTGTGGCATATGAAAGAGGGCATTTCATGACTTGTAAGTAATAAAGATCAATTTTGACTAAACAAGTTGATATTTTTTGGTAAAACACATTTTCAAACTGTGGCTGCTCATTTCCACAGACTATGGCCGCCATCTCATGGCTCCCATAAGAATTCCCAGAAGGCTGACTCGTATTTATGGAAGTTTTGAACATTTGTGGAGCTATTCTATGGCTCCCACAAAAAAAGCATCTTGCAAAATGTACTGATTCACACTCAGGGGGTTTGTCTGTAGCTCTCTAGATCTAAAATATATTCAAAAGTTTCTATCCTAAGTACTTTGGGAATTCACCATGGACATTGGATTCCGAGCTCAAAGACAGGGCCCTCCTTGCTGTGCTATATGTTAATTTGTATTTATCTTGGTCTGAATTTATGTAAAGTGCTATATGACGGCGCATTATAAATTAACTAAATTAATAATAGGAGATTAAAAATCTGAATCTCATTATTGTCCCTATCAACACTACAGAATGCTATCTGCTATCATGTACACACTACACTATCCCCCCCCCCCATCTATATAAACCCTCTGTGGTTAAATAATAGTAACAATAAATGCAGGGATTATTTTGACCCCACCGTCTATGAACTGCTATTGGGTATCTTCCGGAATCCCCCCCTCAATAACTGATGGGTCATCATGCCACCTTTGCCCCTACCACTTGTTCTGTGGGGTAGTCAGGCTCATTAACTCCCAGGAATTCCTGTGGGCCCCTATTGGGACTCTATCCATAAAAATTGGGTCCCCATGGATCCCCATAACTTCTAACAAAATCCCCTATGTAATGGGAGGCCCTACAAACCCTCATAATGTACTATAAATATGTAGTGTTAGTGACTATGGGGGATATTATAGACAAACATGAGAGTCCAAAATGGACCCCTGTGGTGTTAGGATGTCATGTGAACACTTGAGAAACCCCATGGTATAGGGGTTAACTTTATTTGCCATGGAGGTTTAGAAGGACTCCCATGGTCATAACTTAGTATGCCATGGGGGTACACTGGGACCCCGGTATAGTGACAAATATTAGGTGTTACAGGGGTCCATAAGGTACACTGTGGTTATTTTTTATCCCATGGGAATCCACAAGGAACCCCCATGATCATAGCTTAAGTATATCATGGGGGTGAGTAGGGGTACCAATAATAGGGGTAATATTAGGAGTCTTTGGGGTCCATTGTAGATTGTAAGGCAGGTAATGCTGTTTGCCAAAGAGAGTAAGTGTTTTGGTGGTCTGAGATCCTTGGGCGCTCATTGCGAGCCTCTAGGTTGTCTAGGTGTATTTTTTGTTATGTTAACGGTCATGTACGTCGGCCATTTTTTCTTTCTCTTAGGGGATTTTCAAGTGATACCCAAGATCATGGGAGGCTGCAGTATAAACTCCTTAGTTGTGTAAGATTTGAGTAATCATGCCTCACATATGACACAATTAAAGTGTTAACTCAGAAAGTCGGATTTAAGCCATCCAGACATCTCAGAAGCATGTTTGTGCCTTAACGAGTGGTTGAATTTAACTGGAGGCTTTTTCTAATTTCGAGCACTCGTAGAGACTTCTGAGTAAACTTTGGCTAGATTGGATATTGTTACAGGAGCAACAAGATAACAATGTTAAAATAGTTATAGGACAGGCACTGTCAGAACTTCTGTATGAATAAAGTTCTATCTTATATGGATATTATAGTATAATATGATATTCCAATTATTAACCACTATTTTTATATCCATTGTATTAATGACATCTCAGAAGCATGTTTGTGCCTTAACGAGTGGTTGAATTTAACTGGAGGCTTTTTCTAATTTCGAGCACTCGTAGAGACTTCTGAGTAAACTTTGGCTAGATTGGATATTGTTACAGGAGCAACAAGATAACAATGTTAAAATAGTTATAGGACAGGCACTGTCAGAACTTCTGTATGAATAAAGTTCTATCTTATATGGATATTATAGTATAATATGATATTCCAATTATTAACCACTATTTTTATATCCATTGTATTAATATTTTATATGCTGTATATTTATATATATACCTATGCATGCAATTCTATTACGTGAATGTATATATGTGAAACAAAGGTTTTCACAGCTGCCCACAAAAAAGCTATCCCATGATTTGAATAATTCTTTGTTCTATAAGAGATAAATATCTGAGTGAATTCCTAAGCTTACCAAGGTAAAAAAAACACTCCTTAAATTTTCACATGTGAAAAGTTCGTTTCATAGACACCAAGTCTAGTAAACAGAATAATAAATCTGTCTAGGGATATCTATTTGATAACATTCTTATGACTTCATCTTGTTTATAGGTTGTGGGTCAAAGGGATCATTAGCTAATTAAAAGGGATGAAAATTCAAAGGTCCGAGAGCGCCATCTTATGGTTAAAGGAATAAACGTCTATATAGAAAAATATATTCTTTATAAAATTTAAATAAGTGATGACATCATGAAAAGATTCTATTGGTTACTAGATACTTTAACTGATTTGGGATTCTGATAGGCAAATAAGCAAGAGGTATAATTATGGATAGAAACAGGATCTAAAGAAAAGAAGGAGAAAGAGGAGAGAGGAGGAGAGAGAAAAACAAGGAAAAAGAGATAAAAACTTTTTATCTGTGGAGAAGCCAAAACAACTTTGGAATTAACCAGTGGAATCTTGTCATAATTGGTAATGTATAAATTGAGATATTTTATTTTAAGATATAATTGAAAACCATTACTATAATTTCTCTGTTTGGTTTATTTCTTATTAAAAAGTTATTTAGATTTCCTTTTGTCATTGAAATTTATAAATCCAGATATAAATTTTAATACAAAATTAGATATCTAATTTTTCTTTTTGACCAATACAGAAAAATTAACTTACTTAGCTAACTTATCAATTATATTATAAAATACTTTACTATATTGTGTTATATTCAATACATTCCTGTATAGCTATATATTATAATATCTTTAGACATTGTTAGTACATACTAAAACGTTATTAAGAATTAATTTTATTAATTGATTTATATGATTCTGTTCTATGGGTTGCTATTCCAGGTTTTACTGTTCATATGAGTGAGATACACTTTTGTATTGAGATTTTAGGACTGTATAGAAAATATTATAAATAATAAGTATTACAATATGATGTATTAATTTTCTTTTATTATCTGGCTGGTTATACTGTGTATTATCTGCATTTGATTTTGATATATTACTGTGTTTTATTTGCATTTGATTTGATATATTACATTTTATCATTAGACTAGTTGATTTTGGTGTTTTCAATAAATGTTATTTTATAAAAAGGAATATGTGTCTATAAATTGACTCTGAACTCAAAATTCATTATTCTATATTATATAGAAAATAATATGTCGTATTAATCCCGACAGCACTCAGGTCTTAAGATATTAAGGGCATATTATGCATTGAGATATCATTTCTCGGGGTTAGATTTACACGTGTGATGTGATAGCTCAGTAGTAGTTGTGTACCAGGATCAAATGAATGGAGTCCAATACATGTAATATTCTACAGTAATGAGACCGCTGGATGGAAGTTACCTGCAGATTTTGCAACTGTTGTAAAAGATGGTAGGAGTATACGTATTCTAATTACAGAAAAGGCATGAAAGTTGGACCATTACAGTGCTCCTTTAAATAAAGCGGTGGATGCCAGATAAGACACTTTATCTCACAGCAACTCATTACACCTGACATTTTGTGTCTTTCCTTCAATTTATGTTTCATTTAAAACCCTACATTTGGACTCTACCAACTGACATGAGAATTATCCTTTACATATAGTGGGATTTTATGGTTGTATATATTTAGATGTTGTATTGCTTTCTAGTAGCAAATTAATAACAGACCCTTTTGTATCCTATGTAAAATATATTACCTCCTTGTCTTCTTCCTGTATTGTTGGCAGTAATTGCTGCAGCTTCTGGATCGTATATCTTTTATAATAATTTTCTTTTGCCTTTTTCATAGATACCTGTTAAATTAAACTAAATCTGTAGTAAAGTACAATTACTGGCACTACTGCTTTAAATATACACATATGTCCTGAATGCCATCAATGTGGCTAGCCGACCTAAGTTCTATTATAATGGCCATAAGAAACTCTTGAAAAGACTATGTCACTTACTGATTTATTATATTGTATGATTGTCATGACCCAAGTGGACTCATAGATTTCTGGAGCTGGCAGATGGACATTGATGGACATGTCAAGGGAATAAAGTTTTAAGCCTCACAATGCTCCTTAGGCGCTCATTGCGAGCCTTTGGCGCTCATTGCGAGTCTCCGCCACTATCTGCTTCCTCCCTTGTGTCTCATTTCCCCCCTCCTCTGCCTTCCTTGTGTTTCCTTTCCCCCTCTTCTGCCTCCCTTGTGTCTCCTTTTCCCTCCCCTCTGCTTCACTTGTGTCTTCTTTCCCCCTCCTCTGCCTCCCTTGTGTTCTTCCCCCCTCCTCTCCCTTCCTTGTGTCTCCTTTACCCCCTCCTCTCCCTTGTGTCTCCTTTTGCCCCTCGCCTCCAATTTTGACTCATTTCCCCCCTTCTCTCCCTCCCCTGTGTCTCATTCCCCCAATCTCCCTCCATCTCTCCCCCCCTCCCGTGTCTCTTTCCCATCCTTATCCTCCCTCCTTCCCCCCTCTCCAATAACCTCCCTATCCCAACTCCCCTCTATCCTCTCTTCTTACTTTGATCTGCTGAGCTCCTGCTGCTGTTTCCTCCCCTGCAGCGCATTTTTGCCTGTGTCCGAAACTGGCATATTCTAATGACGTGACGCGCATGTGACGTCACTTCATTAGCATATGCCGGTCCGGTCACAGCAAGAAGATGCGCTTCAGGGGAAAGAGTAGCAGGTGCTCAGTGGATCAAAGTAAGAAGAGAGGAGAGAGGGGATAGGGAGGTAATTGGAGAGGGGAGAAGGAAAGAGGGTAAGGGGGTTATGAAAGAGGAGGAGGATTGCGGCCCTCACTGCAGGCTAAGTCCCTTGTGCCTGAGCGCCCACGGGAGGTTATAGGAGATGGGGTAAGGAGGGAGGATATGGGGTTTAGGTGGGAGGAGGAGGATTGCAGCCCTCACTGCAGGCTAAATTCAGCGGGCCTGAGAGCCAAAGTCTTGTGGGAGGTTATTGTTGAGGAGGAAGGATAAGGGGGCTAGGAGGGAGGAGGAGGATTGCGGCCATCACTGCTGGCTGTCCCGCATGCCTGAGCGCTGAAAAGTCCCACGGACTTCGCGGTTGCAGCCTGTAACAGCAGCAGAGGAGGAGATGAGAGAGAGAGGCAAATGGGGATGAGAGAGGCCGGCACCGCGGTTGTCGGCTTGCCTCGCTCCGCAAGGCTCGCAAAGCGTTACCAACATCGTAAGCATTCCGAACAGTCCCGCAGATCCACAACTATTATGGTGATATTTGATTGACTTACCATGTACTGGACCGCTGTTATTGCCAGTTTTTAGCTCTCCTTTTCAGTTTCTGGCCCCGGTGGTGTCCAATTTGCCCGGCTGACGATTTTTACCCTGGACACCAGGACACCCCTAGATGACACCTGAATTGGACACAACAATATTTTTTATATAAAAACTGTAATATTTCCATTTCATTTTTTTAAATAAACCTTTTTTCGAAAACATTTTGGTTCTAATTCCTCAAATATAAAGAAGATAGACCTAATGTATCTCAACTCTTACATCTTATTTCCATTAAAGATTTTTTAACGATTTAAGTGCCAGGGGTTCAGGACAATTTCCAGGATCAATTTTGACTAAGCAAGCTGATATTTTGTGTTAAAACACAACATTTTCAACATGTGGCTTCTTATTTCCACAGACATTGGCGTCCATCTCTTGGCTCCCATAAGAATTCCCAGAAGGCTGACTCATAACTATGATTCACACTCAGGGAGTTTTTCTGTAGCTCTCTAGCCTTAAACTATACCTAAAAGTCATGAAAGTTGGACCATTACAGTGGTCCTTGAAATAAAGAGGTAGATGCTAGATAAGACACTTTATCAATTAGCAACTCATTACACCTGACATTTAGTGTCTTTGCTTCAATTTATGTTTCATTTAAAACCCTACATTTATGTCCAACTGACATGAGATTAACCCATTATGAATAGTGAGAATTTATGGTTGTATATATTTAGATTGTGTATTGCTTTCTAGTAGCAAATTAATAACAAATCCTGCTGTATCCTATGTAAAATATATTACCTCCTCGTCTTCTTCCTCTATCGTTGGAAGGATATTCGTAAGTTTCCTGATAGTATATCTTTTTTTATAATTTTCTTTGATGTTCTTCAGAGCTACCTGTTAAATTAAAATAAATCAGTAGTAAAGTACAATTACTGGCACTACTGCTTTAAATATACACACTTGTGTCTGACTGTTTGCATCTGGTTTATTTAGACAAGTAAAGTGTGTTATTTCCTGTGTGCAGGGATTTGGTACAGGTGGGAGGGGAGTGTTTTTGCCTGGGTTAAACTTGCATAAGAATTTGGACCTTGCAGGAGGAAGCTCAAAGAAAAGGGTCAAATTGTAGTATTTTTTGTCACTTGTAATTATGAGTCAGTCCAATGACAACCTCACTCAGTGTACATCTTGTCACGTGTATGAACTGCTGGAACAACTGATCGAGGGTCCATACCTCTGTGAGAGGTGTGAGCATTTTGCCTGTCTGGAAGCTCATATTAAAGAACTGGAGAGAAGAATTGCAGAACTTGGTGATATTGCACCACTGGAATGAAACTGAGCACAGTTTGGCTGTGCCTAGCAGGGAGGGTGGAGGTGGGCCTATTGAGGATGTCCAGGGAGGTAGCTGGGTTACAGTTACAAGGGGAAGCAGGGGGAACAGGAGCAGGAGGCAGGCCAATACTGAGTTGGAAAGCACCAACAGATTTGCCAGATTGAGTGAAACTGTTGGGGATGTCCATTCAGGAATGTCAGATAGAGCTGTTCCCTGTACCAGCCGGGAGAAAAGTTCTACCGGAGGAGGGGGAGGGCAGAATAGGCAGAGAAACCGACAGGTTTTGGTGCTAGGGGAATCTGTTATTAGGAAGGTAGGAAGGGTGATTTGTCAGCCAGATCCCAGGAATCGAACAGTTTGCTGTCTCCTGGGTGCTCGAGTTCGGCATGTTGTGGATTGGGTAGATAAATTATTGGGAGGAGCTGGAAAAGAACCGGCAGTCTTTGTACATATTGGTACCAATGACAAAGTTAGTGGAAGATGGAGTGTACTAAAGAATGATTTTAGAGAATTAAAGAATAAGCTTAAGGGAAGGACCTCCAAGGTAGTATTTTCTGAGATACTACCAGTGCCACATGCTTGCCCAGGGAGACAGATGGAGCTTAGGGAGGTTAATGCATGGCTAAAAAAGTGGTTAACTAAGGTGGGGTTTGGGTTTTTAGAGCACTGGGCTGAATTCCCACTTGGGTACAATCTCTCTGTTGAGGCATTGAAGCCTTCCGAGCTCGCAGGACACAAGCAGGGATGGATTGCACTTCAAAGACAAGGGAGCTACTGTGCTAGGGGAAAGAATGGTAGAACAACTGGAGGAGTTTTTAAACTAATAGGTGGGGGGTAGGGATTAGATAAAAGTAAAGGGGTAGTAAGGAATTAATTCACTAGTCATGTGGGAGGAGATGTGGGAGGGTTAGTAAAGTCAATAGGGAGGTATTGCTAAGTAACTCAACTATAGTGGCAGGCACCCCAGACTCCTAACATAAGGTGTATGCTTGCTAATGCCAGAAGCTTACCAGGGAAATGGGAGAGTTAGAATTATTAGCAGTAAATGAGAAATTGGATTTAATAGGCCTTACTGAAACATGGTGGGATGACTCTCGTGACTAGTGAGTAATCTGGATGGTTATAGCCTATTTAGGAAAGATAGGTGCAATGGTAATAGGGGAGGAGGGATTTGTCTGTATGGTAAGCTTGAATTTAAGCCTATAGTCAGAGAAAATATTTTTGCTGGAACTAGTGATAATATTGAATGTTTGTGGGTAGATTTAAATAGAGGAGCATCAAATTCCCAAAAAATATGCTATAAACCCCCAAATATAATTGAAAGTGAGGAAATGCAATTATTGTTACAGATTGGAAATGCAGCTAAGCATGGGCAAGTTCTATTAATGGGAGATTTGAATTACCCTGAAATGTCCCCCTGCTCAAGAAAGCACATGTACAGGCCCGTCTGAGGTTTATTATGCTTTGGGGGTGTTTTTCTGCTAAGGGGACAGGACAACTGCACCTCATCAAAGGGACGATGGACGGGGCCATGTTCTGTCAAATCTTAGGTGAGAACCTCCTTCCCTCAGCCAGGGCATTGAAAATGGGTCGTGGATGGGTATCCCAGCATGAGAATGACCCAAAACAAACAGCCAAGGCAACAAAGGAGGCGGTCAGGAAGAAGCACATTAAAGTCCTGGAGTGGCCTAGTCAGTCTCCAGGCCTTAATCCCACAGAACATCTGTGGAGGGAGCTGAAGGTTCAAGTTGACAAACATCAGCCTTGAAACCTTAATGACTTGGAGAGGATCTACAAAGAGGAGTGGAACAAAATCCCTCTTGAGATGTGTGCAAACCTGGTGGCCAAGTACAAGAAATGTTTGACCTCTGTGACTGCCAACAAGGTTTTTGCCACCAAGTATTAAGTCGAATGCGTCAAATACTTATTTCCCTCATTGACCTGCAAATCAATTTATAACTTTTTTGACATGAGTTTTTCTAGTTTTTTGTTGTTGTTATTCTGTCTCTAACTGTTAAAATACACCTACCATTAAAATTATAGACTGATCATTTCTTTGTCAGTGAACAAACGTTCAAAATCAGCAGGGGATCAAATACTTTTTCCCCCCACTGTACCTATTACATTGGGCCAATAAAAACATTTTGAGGATGATATCACTTTAAGGGTGATATATATATATATATACTTGCTTGGCTTACCATGTACTGGGCCGCTGTTATTGCCAGTTTTATTCTGCTCTCCTTTTTAGTCTCGGGCCCCAGTGGTGTCCAATTTGCCCGTCTGGTGTATTTTGCTCTGGGCACCAGGTCACCCCTAGATGACACCTGTATTAGACACAAGAATATATATTTTTTTAATGTAAAAATGGTAATATTTATATATTTTTTTTAATAAACATATTTCCTAAAACATTTGGTTCTAATTTCTAAAATGCAAGGCAGATAGACCCAATGTATCTCAATTCTTACATCTTATTTCCATTAATGTTTTCTTTTAACTATTTAAGTGCCAGTGGTACAGGACAATTTCCAGGACAATGTTTGCAATATTTCGCTATTCATCTGTTTAGACATGGCTTCTGTCAGCCTTTCTGTATCTACGTATTGAAAATTATACGTTGTGTTTTTAAGGAGAATTTCAACTGCCTACTAGTATATTTCTTTCTTTGGGTTTATGTAAAATAGGAAAGATCTAGTATTTAAGATAAAATATAAAATAAAGGTTTTCTTTTATTTAAAACAATATACTTTTTGTCTAAAAATACAGACCCTACAGAACTCAGCAATAGCCAGCATGATGTATTTCCTACAAACACACGGTCACAAGTCTTTGCCAAAAACTTTTATCATTAATAATATTTATATGAATTTCTATCTTCCTCTAATCTCTCTCTCTCTCTGTCTCTCTCTCTCTGTCTCTCTCTGTCTGTCTCTCGCTCTCATTCTGCTCTCTGTCTCCTCTTTTTCCCCACTCTCTGCTCCCTCATTTCTTCCTCACTCCTCCTCTCACAAATTTGTTACTGACAATTGACTACATGAAAATATCTTATCAAGGGTTATTTGTTCTCATTTTCTCACTTCATGCCTTTTACTAATATTAGTTACCTGATGTTGCTTGGTTAGCCGGAGACTCGGATCTGTCTTCATCTCTCCCCGAGCTATAAGTGATGGAGCAGACATGGCAGCCCTCAATGCTGCAACATGGGCAGCGCAACCTGCGATGGGCGGCTTGTGCAGCACTACTGACCCATCATAGGGTGCGCTGCCCATGTGGGGAAGGAGGTCTGATTCCCCAGCTTCCATTGGCCCCGATGATGTTTCCTCTTTTTCCTGTATAGGGCATAATATTTAAGAATTAAGATATTTTACTCATATATAAGAATAAGTGTGGCATCTCTATACATGGGGTGATACCTGAATCCCCAGAATGTTACACAGTATGTAATAATTAGCATATAAAATAATATAGATCTGATGGCATATCACAACCAAAAAGGGCAGTTTAATCAGCCCATTTCATTTACTTAAAACCTTGCGCATTAAGCCCTGATATGGCCTTAGGCTTAAACGAGGCATGCTTACATTCCCTAACTGGTTTTGACCCATATTTACTTATCGTTCTAATATATCGTGAGCATTAAATAAAAAATGACAGTGAAATAATATATAATACAGTCCTGTACTAAGTATAAGTATTAGCTAATGTTTATGGACCTCCTTGGGAGGAGTTACATTTTAGGTGCCATTTGAGTCTTTGGGGACCCCCATGGCTATAGACAAATTGGGGATCCTTGGTCATAGTGCATGGGAAGAGGGAATCCCAAGGTTCCCTGCAGCATGAGGGAAGAGGATTTCCGTGGGTTTACCAGGTTTATAGAGGGTATTGGGGAATCCCAGCGATCCACGAGTGAAGAAGAAAATGGAGGAAGAGGTAAAGTAAAAATAAGCAATTATGGCTTAAGATAACAAAGAAGAACAAGCAGGGTAAGGGTGGCAAATAAAAACATTTACTTTTTGAGAAAACAATCTCGCACTAAAATATAAAATATATTTTTACCACATTGCGAATGTGATGACCTTCGTCTTCCTCGCCTGGGAAAATCTGGTTTTTCTTTTTGAATAACTGCAAAAAGACATAAAAACAATGCTGGCAAAATAGAATAGAATATATTTACTATATCTCTTATCTCTGGGGGGCATCCATAAGATATCAGTTGTTTGTTTCATTTTTAAAGATATAATACCATTGTCTAGCTCTTCAAGACAGGGTCTCCATATGGAATATCTAGTCCTTAATGTATATGCTTGTTATACATTTGTGGTGTGGCCACTGTAAAGCTCTAGGTACCTGAATAACTAGACAGAAATAAAGATGTTTATAACCAGATTATTCAGAATAAATTGGTAACAAATATAGATTAACTGATATATGAATCCTGGGCTTCTGTAGACAGCAAAGTGATATTATATGAAGAAGAAGACCAAGTTCATATATGTGAGAGCACAAGGTAAAAAGGCTGCTTTTTGTGACCCGCTGCCAGCTGAGCCAAGGAGTCAGGATAATAATGTTTAGATACATGAACAGATCACAGAACAGAATTGTAAGGAGGGTCCAGCACTTACCCGTCTTGCCATGTTTCTTAAAATTTCACCAAGTGTATCCCCTACTCTCACCAAATACACAAGTGAGCAAGTTTAACCCAAGCCACAGATAAGGCCTAGGTCTCATTGTGACATTATCATCTAGCAAATAACTAGGGGATGTATTTTGGGATACTGGTGTATATAGCTAGGGCATACCTACTGAGAGGACTAACCTCCATAACTGCTGGTTATTTACCAGACAGTGAAGAAAATTCGGCGCTCATCGGCTATGTGCTTCAAAGGCTCGCCTCGCTAAGCTACGACAAATCGCTGTTTGACAACAATATAAATATTTACAGGGCAGTATTGATTTATAATTTGCTTTACAGTGCTGTGGACAGCAGTTAAACCCCCTTCTGGTTCCTCTCTAGCACTCATAGGCTTTTCTCTTACATTTGCCATCTTTAGGTGTGAAACCATTTGTGGCCTTGGGGAATTGGAGCAATTGAACAGCAATTTGCGATGTTAGCAATCATAACTCTTGTGGAAGTGAAAGATCAAAGGCAAATCGCTATTCAACTGCTTCAATTCCCCAAGGCCGCAAATGGTTTCACACCGCAAATGGCAAATGAAGGAGAAAATCCTACAAGAGCTAGGGAGGACCCGCAAGGGGGTTTAAGCCATGCTCGTAGCACTGTAAGTGCAAGTAAAAGATCAATGCTGCACTGTAAATAACGGGTAAGCAATGATAGACATTAGAATGAATTGCACAAAAGTCTCAAGCTTGCGAATCGGCAGTAAATAAAATGTATTTTTATGTTTCGTTTCAGGGTTATATCGATCTCAGGAATCAATGAGTTAATACATATTGGGCCACCCACATGGACTTGAACAGTATTGGCATTCATTTTTATAGTTCTATATTTTGAGGGTTTGCGAGTCCCATTGCATATCGGACCCTCGGACGCTAATTGATTGACATGTAACCTCCATGTTTTACTGACATAATAATAATGGTCTCATTTTCTATTGGCTGTTTCGAAATGGGGGGTTACGGTCTTGCTTAATTGATCATGTTCTTGCCCTGAACTGCTACGTACCAGTGCATGATTTCCGGAGTCGGCTTTGGACCCATAACTTTAATTGAATAACTCCAGAATCGGAGACGAACGGTAGCCCGCAGGAAGCCCGCAGCCATACTGCCTGTATCTTGTGAGATGCAGCTTGCAATTGAATCAGGCTCTTTGTTTATTTCTGACAGGATTTTTTTCTTCTTTATAAAACATTATCCTGTGATGAGGAAAAGTCCTTGTTAGAGGATGAAGGGTCTTTCATATTTTTCTATTAAATAATACACTTTTAATGAAGATAAATACAATGAGCCATGAGCTGTAACTGGCACAGGATCCTCCACTGTGACCTGTTTAGAAAATGTCTGACAGGACTAGGAGCTGGCATGTGATTGGTTCTTCTGGTCACATGCTCTGTGAGGCTGTAAGTGGGCGGGGCCCTAGAATGATAAAGTAGAGTTGTTACTGCGGTGTAGACAATGGGGCGGAGCTAATGACAGATCTGACACATTAATATATAAGTCTTGTTTTACTTTTATAAAAGCCTAAGCCCAGCAACACATGTAAATACACTGCAGCACCCCTTTATAGGGAGTCCTAGACTGGAATCTTAATTAGCACATCACAGAAGGTAATTAAATGTTTTTGGAAAGTAAACAAATAAATATAGCTTTTAATTTTGTACACTTTTATGAGCAATTATTACTATTTGCAGGCTTCCATGTTGTTTACTGATCCTGCTTATTGCAGATTCTATCTCAACAAGATGTGTTCTTGTAAGTAAATGAGGTTTCCATTATATCTAATAAATGTACTCAGTTGTATGTGCCACATTCCCACTGTGCAGATACAAACTTCCTGTGTTTTCAGAGTCTGCTCCCAGCTCAGAAAATAGACCACTGGAAACTAAAATGGTGGATCCCAAAGCAACATAATTGTAATAAATTAGATGTATATATATTTTTTACATTCTACGAACATACTAAGAACATACTGTATATACTATTACATTAGTAAACATAATGCAGCATGTCATTTATACATGTAAATTGTGTTGCTCTGTTGTGTCTGACTCTCTGTGACCTCATGGACAACACACCATGCTGATCCACTTGGTTTTCATGGCAGAGATACTGGAGCGGGTTGCCAGTTCCTTCTCCAGTGGGCCACAGCATACAGACAGCTCTTGGTGGTCTCTCATCCAAGTACTGACCAGTGTGAGCTCTTGGTTCCCTGGCTGGATATGAACCCAGGATGCTGTGGTAAAAGCACCTGCATCCTAACCACTGGGCCACCAGGGAACCCAATTTATACATAGCCTAATATATAGCCTAATATAATATCACTATTATCTAATAACATCTTTTCCACTTATTCAAGAACTAGGCTTTTAAGCTGTTCAGTAAGCGTTATGTTATATTATTTTTTTCTCCTGAATCTGTTATCATGAGATAAAGTATTAATAAGGGTTGGAAAGTGTGTTGACTCAATAATTAACCATTTAAATTCCTTACAGGAGGTTCATAGTGGGTGTTATAAGGTTCATAACGGGTGCCATGGAGTTCCTGTAAGGCTAAGAGGTTCATTTAGTGTGCCACAGGAAACCTTTTATTGGCCTGTATGGTAGGGGATACTTGTTAGTTGCCATAAAGGTCATTTAAGGAATTAATATTTAGGAGCTATGGATGTCTAATACATAGTGATGTCCCGAACAGTTCGCCGGTGGACTATTTGCAGCGATTTTTGCATGTTCGCGTTCGAACGGCGGACACATGCGCTTTTGGGTTCGCCCCCTATTCTTTATCATTGAGGAAACTTTGACCCTGCACCTCACAGTCAGCAGACACATTCCAGCCAATCGGCAGCATACACTCCCTTCCAGAGCCTTCCATCTGAAGGACAGCAACCCCAAAAGCCCTTTTTAGGGCTAGAACATCATTTATTTTATTTTATAATTGTTTTCTGTGTAATCTAATTGCATATGCCTGCCTGCCGGCGTGTGTGTGTGACAGGCTAACACCTAACAGCTTATATTGTGCTCAGTGAAATAAAACAACACTTTTTTGACTGTAATAGATTGAATAGCAATTGCCTGCCTACAGGCGTGTGTGTGAAGCCTATTGCATCTACTCTGCCAACTTTTGCCAGTGCACAGTGATACTCATATCTGGTGGCACCTTAGATTGCATGCGCAGTGCACCAAATTTGAAGTGGGAGGACCGACCAAGCATCTTTTTCCATCTCCCTGTTCCAAAAATCAATGCCATATACACGTCCCCTAATAGTGGACGTAACAGGGATAAAACCGATAGGAATAGTACTACTTAACAGTACACACCTTATAATAACGCAGACAGAGGCAATGCAGAGAGAGGAGTCTAAAGAAGAGGAGTCAGAGGAGGAAGGTGGCTTTGAGGAGGTGGAAGACCAAACACAGCAGGCGTCCCAGGGGGCTTGTTGTCACCTTTCAGGGACCCTTGATGGCTGGGTGGAGGAAGAGACCTTCAATGACATCAGTGAGGACAAGGAACGAGACATGGCTAGCTTAGTATCCAACCTTGTGCAAATGGGGAGTTTGCGGTTGTGCAAAGGGACTGTTTGCGGTTGTTTGCGGTGCATTAAACGGGGAGATTGGTCTGTTACTGTGAAGCGGGTGTAACCCTTACACTACCTGATCGATACAACATCATACCTGATGTTTTAAAGCATGTTATTCCAAACAATTTAGGAATGCTAGGTAATTTATGCCCTTTATGGCTTAAAACCAGACTCTGCATCAACTATGTAATTTTCCGTGGGAGTTTTGCCATGGATCCCCCTCTGCCATGCCGCAGTCCAGGTGTTAGTCCCGTTGAAACAACTTTCCCATCCCTATTGTGGCCAGAAAGAGTCCCTGTGGGTTTTGAAATTCGCCTGCCCATTGAAGTCTATGGCGGTTCGCCGATGTTCCCCAGTTCGCGAACATTAAAGAACAGAAATAAACACAACCAATATATATTACAACTTTTGTATTTACTACAAGATTTCCTTTTATTTTCCTGCCTTCTGAAGTCTGTTACATTTTCAGGAGGGTGTGCAACTGGGATATACCCATTCTGCAGATAGACACTACCATTGCATTTGATGCCTCCTCCCACCTAAAGAAGGTCCTCTTCTGAAATCAAATGACAGATCCCACAATAGCATAAGACAATAGATTTTTGGGTCATATCATGAGAAGACAGGTTTCCCAAGAGAAGACTTTGATGCTGGGAATGGTTGAAACATTGGTGGAGCTACCACAGGTTCAGGTGATGCAATGCACTGGGACCCCAATTTTCTTGTGGCTCTTTAACCACAGCCCACACCCCCTGCCCCTCTGGTCTCACTGCTCTCCCCTCTTGAGGGCTTCCTATGTCTACACTGCTGGAGTTTCTTCTCTCTGAGGCAGGGAATCCCAAATAACTGAAGTCATTATATATGTGACATCATATTATATATATATATATATATATATATATATATATATATATATATATATATATATATATATATATATACATTAAGGTAGCCTTTTATGTCCAGTAATCGAGATGAATACTCAGAGTATTACAGTACAGTATTGCAGTATATATTGCTACCTTTTTTATTGGACAAACTCTTTATCAAGTCAGAAGCAATACTGATAAAAATATGATGAAGCTTAGCATCACAAGCGAAACGGTCCATCTGCAACCTGTTTATCGCTGCACATGATCAGCCCACAGAGCAGGGATAGTGGACTGTGGCCAAGCAGTGAGGCTCCCTGAGAGGGGCAGCAAATCTAACAGCAAGTAACATTGCTGTAACAGCCTATTGCAGCTGCACCATTTATACACTTTATAGTTCTCTTATGGGAGTATATCCATGCAGGATTGTTTTTACTATATTTTATGATGTGCATGTACTCAGCAATCATTACTTAGATATCTTATGAGATCAGCCACTATTGTTTTATATTGTGGCACAGTTTAGAACAAATGATGCTAAAAATAGCACCAGTTTTAATTATAGTATACAGCGTTTTTTGTAATTTTTACCTTATCCTTATTAAAATATTTATGTAATATACTGTGAGAGAACAGGGTTAGCTCTCCATCCAGAGCATGTCTGTGCATCTTTAGCAAGTTAATTTAAATAATCATTTGTCAGATTCACTCTTCTGCAGTGGTAATCAAAAAAAAATTGTGAATGAAGCTGGATCATAAAAATTCCATTTAATTTTCTTTTGTATTTACATGAATCTGCGAAGACAATGTAGGCACAGTGCCAGTTAGGGAGAATCAGAGAGAAGGAAAAGATGAAAAGCAGGAGATCAGAGGCAAGTAGGTAATATGTATAAACACATGTATAATATTACACACAAATATAGAGTAGTGTTTTCCAATAAGCATTAGGAAATCTAAACCAAGCCATATGAATGTGGGTAAAATCGTTACATAGTTACATAGTAAATAAGGTTGAAAAATACTTTTAGTCCATCAAGTTTGTCCTTTTTAGATCTCTTTGATGTGGATTAATTGTTAATGCTATATGCACGAAGACTCAGGGCTGTATTTACCTTTTTGGAGCCCCTAGGCAGTGAAGTGGAGGAGCCCCTGCGAGTGAGTATGCAAGGTATGCACAAACTTATTTTAGCCTTCTCTGTACGGGTAAGTTCCCTTTCCTGTTGTAATTGTCATGTTCTAGGTGGTTACCCGCAAGTATCCAGTCTATAAACTGCAAAATTAATTTTTTTTAAGCCAGGAACTATTTTTTTAAAAAGTGGCGCCCCTCACAGTGAAGCAACCCTGGGCGGCTGCCTAGTTGGCCTAATGAGTAATCCAGCAATGAGTAGACTCTCAGTTAACCGGCACCCATGGAGATTGGTAGATGCCGGATAAATTTAGTTTCTGGCTGCTTGAGAGTTTCTATTAAAAGAGGAATAGATTACCTGCACATAGGATGCTCTTCTAAGTATATTTGTCAGTGAGGGCTGTTCTAGCAGCAGCAGCTTTTACTCCTCACACACAGGGACGTTCGGCTGGAGGGTGCGGTGCTGATCCCGGGGAAGGTTACGCCAACACTGCCCTGGCTCAGTCACTCATGCCCGGGGAATGTAACGTCAACACTGCCCTGGCTCAGTCACTCATGCCTGGGGAATGTAACCCCAACACTGCACTGGCTCAGTCACTCATGCCTGGGGAATGTAACCCCAACACTGCCCTGGCTCAGTCAATCATGACTGGGGAATGTAACCCCAACACTGCCCTGGCTCAGTCACTCATGCCTGGGGAATGTAACCCCAACACTGCCCTGGCTCAGTCACTCATGCCTGGGGAATGTAACGCCAACACTGCGCTGGCTCAGTCACTCATGCCTGGGGAATGTAACCCCAACACTGCCCTGGCTCAGTCACTCATGCCCGGGGAATGTAACCCCAACACTGTCCTGGCTCAGTCACTCATGACTGGGGAATGTAACCCCAACACTGCCCTGGCTCAGTCACTCATGCCCAGGGAATGTATCGCCAACACTGCCCTGGCTCAGTCACTCATGCCTGGGGAATGTAACCCCAACACTGCCCTGGCTCAGTCACTCATGCCTGGGGAATGTAACGCCAACACTGCCCTGGCTCAGTGACTCATGCCTGGGGAATGTAACCCCAACACTGCCCTGGCTAAGTCACTCATGCCTGGGGAATGTAACCCCAACACTGCCCTGGCTCAGTCACTCATGCCTGGGGAACGTAACGCCAACACTGCCCTGGCTCAGTCACTCATGCCTGGGGAATGTAACCCCAACACTGCCCTGGCTCAGCCACTCATGCCCGGGGAATGTAACCCCAACACTGCCCTGGCTCAGTCACTCATGCCCAGGGAATGTAACCCCAACACTGATTGATTGATAGTATATATGAGGCACTAATTCTGGGATACAGATAATCTCAATACTTATACTATATGCTATGAGAGGAGAAGGTATAAATAAGCACCTGAATATACAGTTGGGCTATGTACTTATTACCTAGCTTGGCCTGACATGGTTTAAATATTTATATTAAGTCCTCACTTTTGATTTTTTACTACTGTATATAAAGTGAATTGTTGATTAAACTGTAATAATAGTCCAGACAGGAGATATCAGGGAGGCCTAGGACTTAATGTTTTACAAGGAGTTACTGTGTGCCTGAAAGGTCCCAAACCTGGTAGCCGAAGCTGGAGACCTCTTGTGTGTCACCACAACACACTCAGTTACATTCCCCTTAGTGATGTGAGCTGGGGGATTCCTGACACAGAGGTAATAGCCGGTTATTTACTTTCAGATTGGTGTTTTCCTTCCCCTTGCAAAGTTTGAAGACTATTCAGGGACTGAAAATGTTGACAAAGTGCAGAAACACTTCCCCTTGAGACTAACTGAAATGTCATATTTTATTCCACTAATATAGTAACACTAATGTTAGGACTGTCTGACCCTTTTTGTGTTTCTCAATAGGTGAGTTGTACTTAATTTATTTAATTTATCATTTTTAATTTCTGTATTAAAGTTAAAAAACACACTAATCACATTAATACAATTTTTTCCCTATTACATCAGTCAGATAATTATTATATTAGGACACAGGTCAGCAATGAAGTGAGTGGTTGAGTTAACTTAGTTTAACCTTCAACTTGTTAATACTAGTAAAAGTAAAATTAAATAGGTAAAATATTTGCCAAAAGGAAAGAAGACTATAGTTAGGGCTTGAGCTCATGGCTTCTGTAGGATCTCCCACAAGACTGACTTGTGGCTGTGGGACTTCTTGTGGGACAATCACATAGGGTATCTCATGTAAGGATACATAGCCCAGGGGTTGTCACGTAAGGGAAATAGCTTGAGAATACTTGCAACAGTCTTTGTGTGTTATATACGTTAGCAGCTAATCGATTTAGGGCCAAATTAAATTTGAAGCCTGTAGCAGCCTTACGTCACTGAAAATGGAGGTTAGGTTTCAATCCCTTACGGGTTTGAAGTACGAGTTACGATCAGACCTGCAATCCACAAATAATGCAATATTAATAAATCAGTAAATATGATATTCAAGTGCATGCGAGTTCCATTATATATATATTAACACATTGGTTGCCGGGATCGATATAACGGAAAATAAACATAAAAAAAAGTCTTTTATATTGCAGATTTGCGAGCTTGAGAATGTTGTGCTATTAATTGTAATACCTAACATCAAATTGCCTTTATTTTAAAATACAGGAGTGTGTTTATATTTGCTTTTACAGTGCTACCGATGGGACTTTAACCCCCTTGTGGGTCCTCTCTAGTACCCGTCGGCTTTTCGGCTCCATTTTCGGGATATGGGATTGTACAGATTCGTAGCAAGTTAATATCGATTTGGGAACGTAACATTTACAGGCTCAACAGATCAAAGGTTTTGCAGCAACGGTATTTTTGCAGTTCCAATTGTGACAGAGTTTTTCTGCATGTAACTTGCAGATTGTTTGAGGGTACCTGTACGAGGAAAATGTAATAGCCGTAAGTCTAGCGGGCTCTGTTAAGGGTTACAGGTTTTCACGTTGGGGGAAATTAATAGGGCTGATAATTTACTATCAGAGCGAAGGACCCAAAGTACAGTATTTCCTGTAGCAACTCCAACTCCAGAAAGGTGGTGATAATGTAAGAACACATTGCATCATGGAGTCTGTATAAGCTTGTGTTTCCCACTCTGATGCTGACTGTGCCATGCTACGTAAGCTAACCAACCCAGGAGTGGAGAGGGGAGAGAGAGAGGGAGAGAGAGAGAGATAGAGAGAGAAAATAAGAGCTTTGGTTTAGAGAGTGTAGGAGATTGTTTTTATTCTTGTTACATTATATTTTACACCTAAATTCATTTATCACAAAGTCCACAAAAACATAAATGTATACACTTTATCACAAATATCATAGACCTTATCTCAAACCAATCCAATCTATCCCATACCCCCACCTATACGACCTTGCTGCATAACTTAATACATACAACACACAAACCTCTAAAGGTAAGTTATCATGACTTCCTTACACTTTCCTACCACAGATCTGGGCCCGAACCTACTTGTCTATGCCCTTGTCCACATCCAACGTAGCGCTTCGGCTTCCCAACGCCTCATTCACATGATTTCCGGCCCAGATCTACTAAACTTCTACCCTCCTTACGCTCTACTATTGGCCTTTTCCGGGAATCACTTCTGTCACCTAAATACTATGCAGAGCCTCCTACCGTGCAGTCTATGGCTCCTTTTCTTGCCCGAGAGGTGGCTCTCATTGCTGGAGAGCAACGCTTCCTCTCATGTTAAGTTATCCTGACTTCCTTACACTTTCCTACCACAGTTCTTGGCCTTAACCTACTTGTCTATGCCCTTGTCCATGTCCAAGGTAGCAATTCGGCTTCAGTATGCCTTATTCATGTGGTATCCTGCCCAGATCTACTAAACGTCTACCCTCCTTATGCTCTTCTATCGGCCTTCTCTGGGCATCACTTCTGTCACCTAAATACTATGCAGAGCCTCCTGCCGTGCCGTTTCTGGCTCCTTTTCTTGCCTGGAGAGCAATGGATTCTCTCGAAGTAAGTTATCCTGACTTCCTTACACTTTCCTACCACAGATCTGGGCCCGAACCTACTTATCTATGCCCTTGTCCACATCCAAGGTAGCGCTTCGGCTTCCCAACGCCTCATTCACATGATTTCCGGCCCAGATCTACTAAACTTCTACCCTCCTTACGCTCTACTATTGGCCTTTTCCGGGAATCACTTCTGTCACCTAAATACTATGCAGAGCCTCCTGCCGTGCTGTTTCTGGCTCCTTTTCTTGCCTGGAGAGCAATGGATTCTCTCGAAGTAAGTTATCCTGACTTCCGAACACTTTCCTACCACAGATCTGGGCCTGAACCTACTTGTCTATGCCTTTGTCCATGTCCAATGTAGCGATTCAGCTTCCCTACACCTTATTCATGTGGTTTCTGGCCCAGATCTACTAAATGTCTACCCTCCTTACACTCTCTAATCGGCCCTCTCACGGCACCACTTCCGATACCTCCGTAAATCCTACATTTGCCTTTACTAGGCACTGCCATAATCACGCTTTCATAGTCCTATTCACTAGGCTCAGCCACATACGCAAGCCACATCAGCCTTCGCTAGGCTCCACCTCTATCACGCTTTCATAGTTGCATTGATGTATATATGTACATTTGTGTGTGTTTCCTATAGTATATTACTCTGATTCCCCTATATATATATATATAGATGTATATATGTACATTTGTGTGTGTGTTTCCTATAGTATATTACTCTGATTCACCTATATATTGATGTATATATGTACATTTGTGTGTGTTTCCTATAGTATATTACTCTGATTCCCCTATATATATAGATGTATATATGTACATTTGTGTGTGTTTCCTATAGTATATTACTCTGATTCACCTATATATTGATGTATATATGTACTATTGTGTGTGTTTCCTATAGTATATTACTCTGATTCCCCTATATATATTGATGTATATATGTACATTTGTGTGTATGTTTCCTATAGTATATTACTCTGATTCCCCTATATATATATATATATATATATATATATATATATATATATATATATAGATGTATATATGTACATTTGTGTGTGTGTTTCCTATAGTATATGTAGCGGAACCCTTCACTGTTTTAAACTGTTTTATGATTATTATGGTTAAAATATGATCCTACTATATGTATGTTGGTTGATGTTCTACAGAATATATTGGCTCAGAATATTAGCCAGACTTTTGCAGACCTAGGCTAATAGATAATCCTGTTACAGAGATTCAAGAGATAAGAAAGTTGTAAAGGATCCTTGCATTTTCCAAAGTGTTTTCATTCTCTGATAAGAACAAAGAAGAATGATCTAATTAATGTCTGATTGTATCCAAGTTGCCAGGGAGGTGTGACTCACCTATTGTCCTATATGTGTATTGTATGGGGGATATGTGCAATGTCTGTGTGTTATGTGTAAAAACATACTTTTACTAACTTTTGAACCCCTGGTCTGATTCATGCCATTTTTGTATATGTTGTTCCCCTGGGTGAGAGATATTGAATGGTGCGGGACTTAAAGGTGTACCCCCTGTATTTGGGGTACATCCAGAATGTGGTTAAAATTGTGTCTGTTTTAATTGTGTTACCTGTTATCTGAGGGGAGGAGACGTGGGGGTTGAACCATGTATATAATTGGCTGTTGTGATAATTATGTGGGTGTAGTCCTTCAGAGGGCACCATTGCATAAAAGGAGATTCCCTGTCATTAAAAGTTAGTTCCTCTTGACCCTTCAAAACGTAGCCTCGTCTCGTTATTTGAGGGGATTGCTATCATACTGGGGATTGCTATGCTTCTGCATACTCCCTTGAGCTGTAACTACTGAACGCTTGTTCCTGATGTACTATCCTTGGAGTCTGTGGTGGTTTTGGTGTCCGGTGCGGTGCTTGTAGGCCTCGACGCAAACTAGGACGCGTCTATCAACGGAGGTACCCGGTCGGGGTGCCAGGAGATCCGTTACATTGGCTGGCAGTGGTGGGATGGCGTCCTAGTAAGAGGAAAAGCAGCACGGAGACACCGGTAACGTTTGGAGTTACAAATTGAGGGCAACGCTAGTATCCGTACAGCGCCCCTGGCTACAGCAGGATGGAACCGGCTAATTTTCAGACAGCGTTTCATGATGAGGAGGAGGAGGCGGCCGCGGACTACAGGGATGCAGACAGAAAGGAACTCTGGTATGATGCCCTGGAAGATGCCCAATGGCGGCGAGGTGAGAGTCTCCCCAGTGATGAGCAGCGGCTACAGAAGCGTGTGGCGATGCGGATGTATCTATTGGGAGAGCAGCCCCTGGATGAGTGGGTGACAAGACTAGAGACCCTGGTATGGCGAGAGCTCTGGCTAGACAACGCATACCAGGCCCTCTGGTGGCATACCGTTCGACTTACCCCCTGGACGGCTGAACACGACTTACCGGAGGGGGATGATTATGATGGCCCGGGTTTATTATGGGATGCCTTGGAGGACGATATTGATCTTGGCAGCACGGAGGGGTCTAGGTTTTGGGACATCTACGACTACCGGATGGGCATGTATGCCTGGGATGACGAAGGCGAGGTGAGCAAAGACATGTCCCACCTGGTAACGAGAGAGTGGGAGCTGGAGCAGGTCTACCAACACCTGCTCAGCCTTGTGCAGCCCCAACCTACTCGACAAGCAGAACCAGACTTCATTGACTGGTCCTGGGATGACCTCCAGCGGCAGTGTGAACCACAGGGGGCAGAAGGTGTCATCCTTCCTCCCCAGCGGCAGTGTGTTCCCCAGGGAGCCGAAGGTGTCGTCCTTCCTCCCCAGCGGCAGTGTGTACCCCAGGGAGCAGAAGGTGTCGTCCTTCCTCCCCAGCGACAGTGTGTACCCCAGGGAGCTGAAGGTGTCGTCCTTCCTCCCCAGCAGCAGTGTGTACCCCAGGGGGCCGAAGGTGTCGTTCTTCCCCCCCCAGCGGCAGTGTGTACCCCAGGGAGCCGAAGGTGTCGTCCTTCCTCCCCAGCTGCAGTGTGTTCCCCAGGGAGCCGAAGGTGTCGTCCTTCCTCCCCAGCGGCAGTGTGTACCCCAGGGAGCTGAAGGTGTCGTCCTTCCTTCCCAGTGGCAGTGTGTACCCCAGGGAGCTGAAGGTGTCGTCCTTCCTCCCCAGCAGCAGTGTGTACCCCAGGGAGCAGAAGGGGCCGTCCTTCCTTCCCAGCGGCAGTGTGAACCCCAGGGGGCAGAAGGTGTCGTCCTTTCCCCCCAGCGGCAGTGTGAACCCCAGGGGGCAGAAGGTGTCGTCCTTCCCCCCCAGCGGCAGTGTGAACCCCAGGGGGCAGAAGGTGTCGTCCTTCCCCCCCAGCGGCAGTGTGAACCCCAGGGGGCAGAAGGTGTCGTCCTTCCTCCCCAGCGACAGTTTACCCTAACCAGGGGAGACACCAATCTCCCAGGTGGCGCAGATGGGACCGTGGTCTCTGCGCCCACAGCCTGTCCATATCCCCAACTACTGTCACTGGGACAACCGGAGGAGGGGGTAAGTACAAATTCCCCTCCCCAGCTAACTTCTAATGTGGCCCCAGGGTTAACAGAGGAAATGTTAACCCCCACTGACTCCCACGTTTCCCTGGCTACTGAGCCGGAATATGTCCCAAGTACCCCAGCAGAAGAGCTGACAGCGGGGCAGAGTGCAGTCGGCCTCTGCCCTCCCTTTGTCCCTTGTACAGAGCAGGATGTCCTGCAGGTTATACCAGCAGAAGAGCTGGCATCAGGGCAGAGTGCCGCTGGGCTCTGCCCCTCAAGTCCCCTCAGCGTGTTGCCCCATCACCACAGCAAAATATCCAGGTACCTGGTTAGACTTCCCCCCAAAGGAGAGATGTGTGACGAAGTGCCCTTCGCCACTTTGGCTTGGAGAGGACTGTTTGCCAGCCTTCTGCCCTGCGACTATGGCCCTGGTACATATTGCCCCTTTGGAACCAGTGTTCGGCCATACCAGAGTGTAAGTCACTCATTCTGGCCCTTTACATACAGGGGGGTCATTCTGTACTTGCCCTGTGTGAACCAAGATACCCCAGATAACTGTGCCATGAAGCCCATTCATATAATGAAAGACTATGGGAAAGACTTTAGCTACATGGCAATTGAACTGTGTGAAGAGGATCTGAGCGCTATTCGGTGGTTTTGTGCGCTCAGATCCCAGCTATCTGGGGATATGGGAAATGTGAGTAAATGTGAATTGCAGTAATGCTGATGGGTTGTCAAACTAGAGAATTGACCAACAAATACTTTTGTCCGGACATCCCCAGGCCGATCCGTTGGGATCAGACCGTGTATGCCGGCTTATGGTCACGGGGGAGGTGTGTAGCGGAACCCATCACTGTTTTAAACTGTTTTATGATTATTATGGTTAAAATATGATCCTACTATATGTATGTTGGTTGATGTTCTACAGAATATATTGGCTCAGAATATTAGCCAGACTTTTGCAGACCTAGGCTAATAGATAATCCTGTTACAGAGATTCAAGAGATAAGAAAGTTGTAAAGGAATGATCTAATTAATGTCTGATTGTATCCAAGTTGCCAGGGAGGTGTGACTCACCTATTGTCCTATATGTGTATTGTATGGGGGATATGTGCAATGTCTGTGTGTTATGTGTAAAAACATACTTTTACTAACTTTTGAACCCCTGGTCTGATTCATGCCATTTTTGTATATGTTGTTCCCCTGGGTGAGAGATATTGAATGGTGCGGGACTTAAAGGTGTACCCCCTGTATTTGGGGTACATCCAGAATGTGGTTAAAATTGTGTCTGTTTTAATTGTGTTACCTGTTATCTGAGGGGAGGAGACGTGGGGGTTGAACCATGTATATAATTGGCTGTTGTGATAATTATGTGGGTGTAGCCCTTCAGAGGGCACCATTGCATAAAAGGAGATTCCCTGTCATTAAAAGTTAGTTCCTCTTGACCCTTCAAAACGTAGCCTCGTCTCGTTATTTGAGGGGATCGCTATCATACTGAGGATTGCTATGCTTCTGCATACTCCCTTGAGCTGTAACTACTGAACGCTTGTTCCTGATGTACTATCCTTGGAGTCTGTGGTGGTTTTGGTGTCCGGTGCGGTGCTTGTAGGCCTCGACGCAAACTAGGACGCGTCTATCAACGGAGGTACCCGGTCGGGGTGCCAGGAGATCCTTTACAGTATATTACTCTGATTCACCTATATATTGATGTATATATGTACATTTGTGTGTGTTTCCTATAGTATATTACTCTGATTCCCCTATATATATATATATATATATATATATATATATATATATATATATATTGATGTATATATGTACATTTGTGTGTGTTTCCTATAGTATATTACTCTGATTCCTCTATATATATATATATATATATATATATATATATATATAGATGTATATATGTACATTTGTGTTTATGTTTCCTATAGTATATTACTCTGATTCCCCCCATATATATATATATTGATGTACATATGTACATTTGTGTGTGTGTTTCCTATAGTATATTACTCTGATTCCCCTATATATATATATATATATATATATATATATATATATATATTGATGTATATATGTACATTTGTGTGTGTGTTTCCTATAGTATATCACTCTGATTCCCCTATATATATATATATATATTGAGGTATATATGTACATTTGTGTGTATGTTTCCTATAGTATATCACTCTGATTCCCCTATATATATATATATTGATGTATATATGTACATTTGTGTGTGTGTTTCCTATAGTATATCACTCTGGTTCCCCTATATATATATATATATATATTGAGGTATATATGTACATTTGTGTGTATGTTTCCTATAGTATATTACTCTGATTCCCCTATATATATATATATATATATATTGATGTATATATGTACATTTGTGTGTATGTTTCCTATAGTATATTACTCGGATTCCCCTATATATATATATATATATTGATGTATATATGTACATTTGTGTGTATGTTTCCTATAGTATATTACTCTGATTCCCCCCATATATATATATATTGATGTATATATGTACATTTGTGTGTGTGTTTCCTATAGTATATTACTCTGATTCCCCTATATATATATATTGATGTATATATGTACATTTGTGTGTGTTTGTACAGGTGCCGTCTCCTCTCTCTCTCTCTGGATTACAGTTTAAATTCAAACTGAGACGTCCATTCCAGGTCAGTTTCCTTCAGACATGATACAGGGAGGTCAGACCTCTGGACAGCTCCTCACATTTTTTTACATACAGTCTTTTACAATATACAATTAATATATAAATCTATAAACAGTGTACACAACTATATTTCATAGCTTGAATATGTAAAGTGGACGTTTTTTTTGCCAGTTTTTCGGATACTTATTTATTTTAAATGGTCAGAACTATATTTCTCATGTAAGATACTACTATGGAAGATGTACTAAAACAGAGTAACTGGTGGCCCATGTTTTGAATTACTATTCTAAATAGTGCTCAAAACATAGAAAAAAAATTAAAAAAAAAACAGGATTTTCTGAGCAAACAGAAAACTTTCCATCAGTCCCACAGAGTCCATGTAATTTTAGGACCTACATTCCCACAGAGCAGATATGATCCTCCTCTTTATATTCATATTCTCCACTTATCTTCAGAATCAGAAGAGCAAAAACAACAATGGCAGCTACTGTGTAATTGTATATAAAAATGATAAATCAAGGTATGACAGGAATGCTAAGTTCCCTAGGTATTTACTACCCTTTTGTAATCAATTGATATATATTGGTGGGAAAAAAAGTTAAAGTCTTTATTAATAAGGGTAACAACGGCGATATCTAATAAAAACAATACTATATAAAAAATCCTGGATTGGAGAAATAAATGTATAAAAAAGGGTAAATTGCATGTGAACATATAACCACTTGATGTAGTTTTGAACTCTTAATAGAGGGGTATATAGGTTCACAACTAACAGTATTTCCAGAGAGAAAAATGGATAGCTTATCCAATACAAATTGTCCTGTCCTTGTGATAATAATGGATCTCTAATATCACTTAAATGATGTGGTGTTTACTTGATGTATTATATAGAAGTGGCCCTTATCTTTTGGGGTGCACTATATATAGAGAGCCTGGAGTGTTCTAGTTTACTATAAATATATATATATGTCTCCTATATGGATAATTATTTTCCACAGTCTCATTAAACTATATTATTGTGATAAATAGTCAGGGCATAAAGTATTAATTTTGGCACAGTTAATCATAGAAGTGCTATCATACCTTCTATTTAGCCCACACCTCATTAAATGCAGTCTTAGTATGGGAGACAAGAGGTTGTAGGAGAGTAATGAGGGAGCAACAGATTACCTATAGCTCTATAGTTCATATACACCGTCTATAATGTGCTCCATCTACTACAACAACATTCACTCATATGGAAACGGACAGGGAGGGAAAGCATTCAAACTCTAGATGTCTAAGGTACAATACTGTTAGTTGGAGAGACACCGGCGTGCCCTTCACTGTCAGGCATGCCACGTCATCAGGAGCCGACGCGTTTCGACGTCATTCGGACGTCTTTATCAAGGTAAAGTATAATGGGCCGTCTAGCCCTCTATTTAAACGTTGCCGTCACCACGGCAACCAATTGACACTACCCGGACTTGCGCAGTGTGTCCAGGAAGCGCTTATTGCGCTATTGATACAATATAATGGAAGTCTAAAGACAGGAAAACGGAGTCTATATAAATTGAAGGATATTAAAGAATATGACAAAAATGGTCATTAAACAGCCCAAATAGTACATGGGATTGGGGCCTCCAGACTGAGGCATGGAAAGGCTGTAGTGAAAAATAAAATAGAATAAGTGAAATATAAGTGATTCAACAAAGGATATAAAAATAGTGGATCTGTAATGAATCGCTAAAGAAAGTGAATATATATATAAATATGTATATAAAGTACAGGAGAACCATATTAACTGGTATTACGTATATACATGTGCTACTAAGAAGTGTAATGAGGGATAAATATAGTGCATAAAAACAGATCGATGAACATCTGTTATATAAGGTGAATCCAAGACATAGGGAAAGCTCTCAGTTGGTGATAGAGAGGGCCCTATATGTGGTCAAATGTGAATATATGGGGAAGGAAAAAATAATAATGTACTGACTGTATAACAGCTATTAATGAAACAAAGGATCAAAAATAGTGGATCTGTAGTAAATCCCTAAAGAAAATAAATATATATATAAATATGTACATAAAGTACAGGGGAACCATATTGACTGGTATTACGTATATACATGTGCTCATAGGAAGTGTAATGTGGGATAGATATAGTGCATAAAAACAGATCGATGAATATCTGTTATATAAGGTGAATCCAAGACATAGGGAAAGCTCTCAGTTGGTGATAGAGAGGACCCTATATGTAAATATATGGGGAAAGAGACAAATAGTGTACTGACCGTGTTAACAGCCATTATTGGAATATTGACAATAAATGATATACACAATCAAACTAGATTGTATAGATCATTATTGTGCCAACTGGGGAAAATAGTGAATGGTCATTTAGTCATAACAGCATGTCAATTATGCTATATAGGTAGTCATGCTACATAGATTTGGTATCTAACCAAAACATGATAATTTAAATGAAGGGTGAAAATGTGAAACCTTCATTTAATCCCTCTGGTGATAAGGCTTTTAACTTGTAGATCCATTTGGCTTCGTGTTGAAGGAGTTTTTTATCCAAGTCTCCCTGTCTAGGGCCTTGATGTACTTTCTCAAGGGCTGTGAATGTGAGAACTTCACTGTTACCGCCATGAAAGATTTTAACATGGCGTGCTAATGGGGTGTCAAGGTCTTTCTTGATGGAATAGATATGCTCGCCAATACGTCTCCGTAATTGGCGTCGCGTTTTTCCTACATAGATTTTTTTACATAAACATGTAGCCACGTAGACTACACTTGTAGTGCAACAATTTGAGAAGTCCTTTAGAACATATCTTGCCCCATTACACGGATGCTCGTATATTTTTGTGGGTTTGATATATCTACAAAATTTACAATTCCCACATTTAAAACATCCTAGTGGGGGATTAAGTCATGTCTTATTATGTTTTGTCTCCTTAAAGAAGCTATGCACTAAAGAATCTTTCAGATTTTTTCCTTTGCGATAAACAATTGGTATTTTTTGTGGAAGGATATCTATCAAGTCTTCGTCACTTCTTAAAAGATGCCAGTGTTTAGATATAATCTCTTTTATTGAGGCAGACTCGTAGCCAAAGGTTAAAATACATCTTGGAGATGTATTATTCGATGTTTGGGTATTTTTTCTGTGCGGTTTATTCAATAGTTCCGTTCTATTACATCCCAATGCATATTGATATGCCTTCTTTAAACATTTATTTGAGTATCCTCTTTCTCGAAATCTTTGTTTTAATTTATCTGCCTCAATTTTGAACTTGGTTTCTGAGCTACAATTCCTCCTAATTCTTAGATACTGTCCCTTTGGGATACCCTTTTTCAGGGGTTCGAAGTGTTGGCTATCCCATGATAATAACGTATTTGCAGCTGTCTTTTTTCTAAACGTGGTAGTTGAGATGTTTCCTTCATTATCTTTTTGAATAGGGAGATCTAAAAAGGGGATCTCTGTTCTATGGATTTCATGCGTAAATCTCAAACCCATCTCGTTTTTATTTAGGGAATCCATGAGGGTTTCAAATTCTAGTTTTGTTCCATCCCATATCACGAATATATCGTCTATATAGCGACGCCAAATCATTGCATGTGCAGTAAGATATTCAAGCCCTGGTTCTGAGAAGATCTTCTTCTCCCAAATACCTAGAAAGAGGTTTGCGTAGCTAGGGGCGCATGGGGTGCCCATTGCGGTTCCCTTTATCTGGTGGAACCATTTGTCATTAAACAGAAAGAAATTGTATTTTAAGACATACTCTAGGAGTTGAATAATAAAATTATTGAATTTCTCAAAGTTAGTACTTTTTGTACTTAGAAATTGTTTGACTGCCGCAATACCAAGATTATGGGGTATACTACTGTACAGTGCTTCAACGTCAATGGTTGCTAGCCAGATGTCCTTTGGCACTATTAAATGTTCAAGCTGTTTTAGTATGTCATTAGTATCTTGTACATATGAGGGTAGATTTTGTACTAACTCACGTAAATGATGATCCACAAAAATGCTGGCATTAGATGAGAGGTTTCCTGTACCTGATACTATAGGCCTCCCAGGAATAGGTACTGTTTGTTTATGCACTTTTGGTAGTGCATAGAAGGTTGAGATGCAAGGAAATTTTGGTAAGAGAAACATGAATGTATGTTCGTCAATAATTTTCTCCATTTTGGCTTTTTCTAAAATAGATTTTAAAGCTAATCTATACTCCATATTTGGGTTCTTAGTTAATACTTCATATGTGGATCTGTCATTCAAGATCCTATTGCACATTTCTTTATACTTATCATTGCTCAGTATTACAAGGTTGCCTCCTTTATCCGCTTGTTTGATTTGAATATCTTTACAGGATTTTAGCTCATCTAGAGCTTGATATTCTTTTTTAGTCAGGTTAAAAGTTTTTCTTAATTTAGAAAAGTCTAAACTTTCTATGTCAATTGTTACCTGTTGGAGGAATACCCAGATATTGGAGTAGTCTTTTAGAAAGGGAGTAAAATTACTTTTATTTTTCCATCTTTTTGTATCGTATGTGTTTCCTGCCTCAGTACCGGTATTCTCTTCTAATAGAGACAATAGGAGTTTAAAGGTGTCAATGTCCTCTTTATTTAAACCTAACTTGATGTGTTCTTTATCTTGTTTATTTTTGAAGAATTTCTGTAAGGCCAACTTTCGAGCAAAAAGATTGATATCCTTAATATGGGTAAATTTGTCAGACCTTGATGTTGGGACAAAACTAAGACCTTTTTTCAATACAGATTCATGATCATTATTTATAATAAACTTTGATAGGTTGATGATTTTCATATTCTGATCTTCCATTGGACTTATTGTGTTGGGTTTTTTCTCAGTGTTTAATTCTTTTTCCTTTGGTCTCGCCTCTCGGGACCTTTCACAGGAAACTGGCCTACCTCTAAAAAACCTTCATTGTTATAAGGGTTTGGCATTCTAGTTTGTGCAAAATTCCTTGTATTGTATGCCTCCCTTCTATAATGCATAGCAGGTCGTCTACCTCTTGAACTATGAGGATGTTCATCTATATCAGAGTTGTCATAATCAGATGAACTTATATCAGAATTTCTTTGTATTGGTGTTGAGGTAGGAAATTTTTTAAAAATTCTATTTGTTTGGAAATCCGTTTTATCTCTTAGGAATTTTTTCTGCTTCCGATCTTTAATATCTCTCTTGAATCTATCAATGTTATCATTTAGTTTTCTACATAGTGATTCATACTCTGTGGAGTCACTTAGTTTGTTGAATTCTTGTTGGCATAATACAATCTTAGGTTTTAATAGTTCCAGATTATGTTTTTCTGTCTCGATGATCAAACTAATTAATTCAGATGAACATTTAAGAAGAATATCCTTCCATTTGTTTATAAAAGTTTCATCACTCAGATTAATTGCGGGGTTAAGGTGCAGTCTTAGGCCTCTGGGAATATACTTGTTTTTAAGGTAGTTTTGTAGGCTACTTATTTCCCATACCGAACGTACCTGTTTTCTCATTATTTTTAAAAGATCTCCATAAATATGTCTTATATCTTTATTACCCTCAGCTGTTGGCTGAGGATTGCCCCTGAAACTTTCTTCAGCTTCTTTTAGGAGAGATTCAATATCTATATTATGAATCGAAAAATTCGTCATGGTGAATGCAATATTCACTCTAGACTATAAATCCTAAAAAGTACAATATAAGTCCTAAGTGTCAATTTAGGGAAGTGTTGTATAAAAATATTGGTAATTTTCAAATGCTTCCTAATGTGGATTGAACCACTGGTCTATAAATCAAGGTATGACAGGAATGCTAAGTTCCCTAGGTATTTACTACCCTTTTGTAATCAATTGGTATATATTGGTGGGAAAAAAAGTTAAAGTCTTTATTAATAAGGGTAACAACGGCGATATCTAATAAAAACAATACTATATAAAAAATCCTGGATTGGAGAAATAAATGTATAAAAAAGGGTAAATTGCATGTGAACATATAACCACTTGATGTAGTTTTGAACTCTTAATAGAGGGGTATATAGGTTCACAACTAACAGTATTTCCAGAGAGAAAAATGGATAGCTTATCCAATACAAATTGTCCTGTCCTTGTGATAATAATGGATCTCTAATATCACTTAAATGATGTGGTGTTTACTTGATGTATTATATAGAAGTGGCCCTTATCTTTTGGGGTGCACTATATATAGAGAGCCTGGAGTATTCTAGTTTACTATAAATATATATATATATGTCTCCTATATGGATAATTATTTTCCACAGTCTCATTAAACTATATTATTGTGATAAATAGTCAGGGCATAAAGTATTAAGATACCAAATCTATGTAGCATGACTACCTATATAGCATAATTGACATGCTGTTATGACTAAATGACCATTCACTATTTTCCCCAGTTGGCACAATAATGATCTATACAATCTACAGGGAGTGCAGAATTATTAGGCAAATAAGTATTTTGACCACATCATCCTCTTTATGCATGTTGTCTTACTCCAAGCTGTATAGGCTCGAAAGCCTACTACCAATTAAGCATATTAGGTGATGTGCATCTCTGTAATGAGAAGGGGTGTGGTCTAATGACATCAACACCCTATATCAGGTGTGCATAATTATTAGGCAACTTCCTTTCCTTTGGCAAAATGGGTCAAAAGAAGGACTTGACAGGCTCAGAAAAGTCAAAAATAGTGAGATATCTTGCAGAGGGATGCAGCACTCTTAAAATTGCAAAGCTTCTGAAGCGTGATCATCGAACAATCAAGCGTTTCATTCAAAATAGTCAACAGGGTCGCAAGAAGCGTGTGGAAAAACCAAGGCGCAAAATAACTGCCCATGAACTGAGAAAAGTCAAACGTGCAGCTGTCACGATGCCACTTGCCACCAGTTTGGCCATATTTCAGAGCTGCAACATCACTGGAGTGCCCAAAAGCACAAGGTGTGCAATACTCAGAGACATGGCCAAGGTAAGAAAGGCTGAAAGACGACCACCACTGAACAAGACACACAAGCTGAAACGTCAAGACTGGGCCAAGAAATATCTCAAGACTGATTTTTCTAAGGTTTTATGGACTGATGAAATGAGAGTGAGTCTTGATGGGCCAGATAGATGGGCCCGTGGCTGGATTGGTAAAGGGCAGAGAGCTCCAGTCCGACTCAGACGCCAGCAAGGTGGAGGTGGAGTACTGGTTTGGGCTGGTATCATCAAAGATGAGCTTGTGGGGCCTTTTCGGGTTGAGGATGGAGTCAAGCTCAACTCCCAGTCCTACTGCCAGTTCCTGGAAGACACCTTCTTCAAGCAGTGGTACAGGAAGAAGTCTGCATCCTTCAAGAAAAACATGATTTTCATGCAGGACAATGCTCCATCACACGCGTCCAAGTACTCCACAGCGTGGCTGGCAAGAAAGGGTATAAAAGAAGAAAATCTAATGACATGGCCTCCTTGTTCACCTGATCTGAACCCCATTGAGAACCTGTGGTCCATCATCAAATGTGAGATTTACAAGGAGGGAAAACAGTACACCTCTCTGAACAGTGTCTGGGAGGCTGTGGTTGCTGCTGCACGCAATGTTGATGGTGAACAGATCAAAACACTGACAGAATCCATGGATGGCAGGCTTTTGAGTGTCCTTGCAAAGAAAGGTGGCTATATTGGTCACTGATTTGTTTTTGTTTTGTTTTTGAATGTCAGAAATGTATATTTGTGAATGTTGAGATGTTATATTGGTTTGACTGGTAAAAATAAATAATTTAAATGGGTATATATTTGTTTTTTGTTAAGTTGCCTAATAATTATGCACAGTAATAGTCACCTGCACACACAGATATCCCCCTAAAATATCTAAAACTAAAAACAAACTAAAAACTACTTCCAAAAATATTCAGCTTTGATATTAATGAGTTTTTTGGGTTCATTGAGAACATGGTTGTTGTTCAATAATAAAATTAATCCTCAAAAATACAACTTGCCTAATAATTCTGCACTCCCTGTAGTTTGATTGTGTATATCATTTATTGTCAATATTCCAATAATGGCTGTTAACACAGTCAGTACACTATTTGTCTCTTTCCCCATATATTTACATATAGGGTCCTCTCTATCACCAACTGAGAGCTTTCCCTATGTCTTGGATTCACCTTATATAACAGATATTCATCGATCTGTTTTTATGCACTATATCTATCCCACATTACACTTCCTATGAGCACATGTATATACGTAATACCAGTCAATATGGTTCCCCTGTACTTTATGTACATATTTATATATATATTTATTTTCTTTAGGGATTTACTACAGATCCACTATTTTTGATCCTTTGTTTCATTAATAGCTGTTATACAGTCAGTACATTATTATTTTTTCCTTCCCCATATATTCACATTTGACCACATATAGGGCCCTCTCTATCACCAACTGAGAGCTTTCCCTATGTCTTGGATTCACCTTATATAACAGATGTTCATCGATCTGTTTTTATGCACTATATTTATCCCTCATTACACTTCTTAGTAGCACATGTATATACGTAATACCAGTTAATATGGTTCTCCTGTACTTTATATACATATTTATATATATATTCACTTTCTTTAGCGATTCATTACAGATCCACTATTTTTATATCCTTTGTTGAATCACTTATATTTCACTTATTCTATTTTATTTTTCACTACAGCCTTTCCATGCCTCAGTCTGGAGGCCCCAATCCCATGTACTATTTGGGCTGTTTAATGACCATTTTTGTCATATTCTTTAATATCCTTCAATTTATATAGACTCCGTTTTCCTGTCTTTAGACTTCCATTATATTGTATCAATAGCGCAATAAGCGCTTCCTGGACACACTGCGCAAGTCCGGGTAGTGTCAATTGGTTGCCGTGGTGACGGCAACGTTTAAATAGAGGGCTAGACGGCCCATTATACTTTACCTTGATAAAGACGTCCGAATGACGTCGAAACGCGTCGGCTCCTGATGACGTGGCATGCCTGACAGTGAAGGGCACGCCGGCGTCTCTCCAACTAACAGTATTGTACCTTAGACATCTAGAGTTTGAATGCTTTCCCTCCCTGTCCGTTTCCATATGAGTGAATGTTGTTGTAGTAGATGGAGCACATTATAGACGGTGTATATGAACTATAGAGCTATAGGTAATCTGTTGGTCCCTCATTACTCTCCTACAACCTCTTGTCTCCCATACTAAGACTGCATTTAATGAGGTGTGGGCTAAATAGAAGGTATGATAGCACTTCTATGATTAACTGTGCCAAAATTAATACTTTATGCCCTGACTATTTATCACAATAATATAGTTTAATGAGACTGTGGAAAATAATTATCCATATAGGAGACATATATATATATTTATAGTAAACTAGAACACTCCAGGCTCTCTATATATAGTGCACCCCAAAAGATAAGGGCCATTTCTATATAATACATCAAGTAAACACCACATCATTTAAGTGATATTAGAGATCCATTATTATCACAAGAACAGGACAATTTGTATTGGATAAGCTATCCATTTTTCTCTCTGGAAATACTGTTAGTTGTGAACCTATATACCCCTCTATTAAGAGTTCAAAACTACATCAAGTGGTTATATGTTCACATGCAATTTAGCCTTTTTTATACATTTATTTCTCCAATCCAGGATTTTTTATATAGTATTGTTTTTATTAGATATCGCCGTTGTTACCCTTATTAATAAAGACTTTAACTTTTTTTCCCACCAATATATACCAATATATAAAAATGATACATTAAAAGCTGTATTTGTTTTACATTATAAAACATTTGTCTATTTTTAAGAGTCTTCTTCTTCAGGAGCATTGCTGGTCATGGGTGGCACAGCCATCCTCTCCTTAATCTCAATTTGGTCAAACTTCACACCTGGGCTCATACAAATCCCTTGTATCACTCTGTCCCAGTGGTTATGGATAGTTGTTAGCTCTGGGAGGTACCAAAGAGATTGCTAGCCCTGGGAGGTGCCAGAGAGATTGGTAGCCCTGGAAGGTGCCCCACAGATAGGTAGCCCTGGGAGGTGCCCCACAGGCAGGTACCGATGGGTAGTTTTCTAGTTGCTCCTGACCAGGAGGCTGAGGATTAGTACTCTGACCTCGTGAAGAATCCTTCCTCAAAGGTTTGAATATCTCATCTTCTGGTAATCCAGGTGGTTATGGTCCTCACCAGCCTGCATCTACCAGAGGTAGGACTGTTCCCTTCAGTTACCTCTCTCCTCACTGATCTTCTGGGACTCGTGAACCAAATGAAACAGCGAGTTGTTGATTCCTCCATACCATCATCAGTAGATATAGCCATTTAATTATCTCTGTTCAATAATACCTTCAGAAACATATAAATAAAATATAAATTATATTATTTCCCTCATAAGAGCTAAAAATATTGTATATAAGAAAACATTGTATATTCAGTCATTGCGATACAAATTACAATAATATCTGTTGTAACCCAGACCCTGTTTCCAAAGAGAAAAAATAATACACCAGCTCTCAAACATAAAATAAAATTATATAGAGGCCAACTACAATGAGATTATTTTGGATATTTAAATTAAATTATATCCTTGCTAAAAAAGACAATAACACTTTCCTATATATTTAGCAGAATGCTCACACAGCACATATTTTATAATGTGCAAGAATTCCTCAAATATTTTGGTATGATCATTGAGGACCTACACTTCATAATACAAAATACTGTATATCAATGTTTAATTAACTAAACAATGACTACCATACATAGGATGCTTTATATTATAAATATAGTGTTCTTATGAGAAAGTGGTTATTGAGCATTGAACCTGCTGTCATTTTATATAAATGTAGTGAAATAAGTGAAATAATAACATCACAGATGTGTTATAGTACCTCGGGGTGTGCTCCTCCTCATGATATTCTCCTCTATCTAAAGAAATGTAAATAAGGAAAATAGAATTATTTGAAGTATATAAAAACAATTGGCCTTATTAAATTGTCAAAATCGCAATTACTGAAGCACGTAATGTAGCCCTCAAAAGTTACTGATATTTAATTGGCCTCTTCTAGCTACCCGCAATCTATTTGCGAGCTACAGGCTGAAAATCCCTGCGGTTGTCAAAATCATAACTCCGACCCATCTAAGCCTTTGATCTTTCATGCCCGCAAATGTTACAATCTCTAAAATCACAAATCGCAAATTAATTGCAACAATTCCGCAAGCCCACAATTGCCTTCAAACCTGCAAATGTCAAATATAGCAAAACATTCTACAAATACTAGAAACACCTGTTTTTTTTTATTAAATTATAACAACAGACAAAAATAACATACAGACAAGTTTGAATGATTACAATTTTGATCGTACATCACATAAATTCATCAAGAAGTAATTCATAATAGCGCAATCCCCCCAAAAAATAACACAAAAATGTAGGGCTACTTCACATAAGGGTTGAAAATAGAATGTATGGAGGCTTATGACACACCATATGTATCCAATGGATAGTTGTAACATTTATACCATAATCCCATATTGTCCACTTTGATACAGGGACTTTAATTATACCAAGTTCTTGGAAATCACGTTCCAGAGTTCGTTTTGTATTAATTATAGCCTTCAGTTCATTCCAATTAGGGGAGCATGGTTGGTTCCATCCATTTTGTAGTCATAAATATTTGCAGAAGACAAGCCTTAGTCTCCAGGGTTACATTATCCAGAAATAAATGAAACAAGATTAGTTCAGAAGTGGCATTTAAATTGATACCCAATAGAAAAGTTATGTAATACATACACTGTTCCCAAAATCGTAGTGTCACAGGGCATTCATACCAGACGTGCAGCCTCCTTAAATTGGAGCCTCTTAAGTCCAACGTGTAGCTCGTAAGGGCTGCGTGCTTGAAATTTGGAAGTTTTACGTCGCTATTAAATTAGAAGTGCTGCGAGTTACGAGCTAGAGACGCTAAATCGTAAACCAGTTCCTGGCAGTCAGAGTTGCGGGCTGGAATGCAAACAATTAAGCAAGCACGTAGTTACAGGTTTAGATGGAGCCAATGGCAACAGAGATCGTCATCATTGCGTCAAAAGAAAATGGAGGATGGATTTCAAAGTCTAACTGGGTTCAATTACGAGGTACGAGTGAACCCACATTCCAGTCATAATGCAATATTAATAAACCGCAAATATGATATTCTATCACATGCAAGTTACAGTTTATGTATTAACTAGCGTATTGCCCATCAAAAAATGACGGCAATCAGATGTGTATGTTTTAAAAGTTGTTTAGTTAATAATATACATATGGAATTGTAAGGTAGCTAATGTTGTTTTCTGTGTACTACTGAAATATAGAATTTAAATTAATAAATTAATTTACGTATTTTTATGCATTGTGTTGAAGAGCTGGCAATCTGTGTTGATGTTGCTGCAGCATTAGTGGTGTGGAGGTGCTGTGTAAGCGTGATGAACGTGTGCAGTGTAATAGTGTGCGTGCGCGAGCCGAAACCGTTAACGTAGCTGTGTACTTCCACATTATCCTAAAATGGCGGATAATGTGTGGTATGCATCTTAGCGGATTATCGGTACGTGTTTTCCGTGCTTATAGTGCTGTAGCCTCGTTTTCGTTTTGTTCGTCCGGCATTTTTTCTGCGGCGCTCATTGCCAAAGTGCTACGGTTTAACGGCTCGCCTGACAATGAGCGCCTGCGGCGCTCATCGCTAAGTCGTACGCACTATGCAACAGAGCTCATCGCTAAGTCGTACGCACTACGCAACGCAGCGTGATGACGAATCGTAGTTAGACAATTATAATATATGATACATTGAATGCTGGGATCGATGTAACACAATAAAGATACATGAAATCAACTATTTTTATTTGCTGATGTGTCGGCTTGAGAATGTTGTGCTATTAATTCTAAGACCTAAGATCACTTTCCCTTTCAATATTAGTACAGTAGTAAGTTTTTATTTGATTTACAAGTGTTACGTATTGAACTTTACCTTCCTTGCGGGTCCTCTTGGGCACACATTGGCCTTTGGGCTCCATTTGCATGCTATGTGCTTGCTCACAAAGGACTTTGTTACAATTTAATAGCTAAATTGAAAATGTAGCGGTTACGGCTTGACGTATCAAAGGATTTACGGCCGCGAAGTTCAACGTTGCTCAACAAGTAGCCTATTCTCACTTGTCCTGCGTCTTAACACGCAAGTCCATGGCAAGCTACATTACAGGGCTAATTTAACAGCCGTAAGCCGTAAATTTGGAGTTATAGGCTAGGTTTTAAAATTTAATGAGGCTGATGGTATTGGGAGCCTACTTGGGCACAGTTTCTCCAGCAATATTTTAATTCATCATTACGAGAAATTTGATATATTTTTGTCAGTACGTAATACCATTTATTTGAGATCTTAAAAAATACTTCTCTAAATGAGGAGTTTTTAATGAATCTTTCTGTCATTTCGATTGCAGTATACCAACTTTCTTCTGGCCATGAACTTTGCATGTCTCTTTCCCAGCTGATCATTTTAGTAGTTTTACTATTACTTAACATATTAGAAATACATATAAGACATTTAGATATTACCCTTATTCGACCAATCCAAAAGAAAATACAATTTAATATCTCTATTCATCACTTCAATCAGTATTATTACACTTGGGAATGGAATTCGATTGTACTGGAGCAAAACCTTCTTTCAGAAGTTTAAGCCTGATTTAATTGTCTCTAAATTTATTAAAACATTTGGCCTCTCAGGATTAACTCCAAATAACAGAGTAACATCTTCGATTTTGAACTCATGTTCTTTTGATTAATAACGCTTGGCTCAGGTAGTTAGTATCTAACCATTTTATCACCTACTAAATAATTGTGGTGTCATTATATAGTTTCAGAATAGGATATGCAAGCCTCCTTTATTAAACCTTCTAGCAATTATATTAATCTTAACTCTGGGAGATTTATTCTTATAGATAAATCTATCCAATAATCTTTGAAATCGAATTATTACATGTCTAGGAATTTGGAATGGAATACACTTAATAGTTAAACCTAGGTAAAAGGTAAATGCAATCTGCCACTATTCAGCCTGACATGGATAAATGTATCTGTTTCCATGAAATAATTATTTCCAATAACTTCAAATACATATTCCCATAATTAGTTGTAATCATTCTCTGTATGTTATTATCAAAAAATAATTCCAAGGTGTTTAATATTCTCACTTTGCCATTTATATTTACACTTATATTTATCTTTTAATTCCTTTTGGACATACATTGATAGGTTTATTTCCATGACTTCGTAATATTAAGTTTATAGTTGGATATTTTGCTATAAGAATCTATAATTTGATGTAGATATAAAAGGGAATTGCTTGGATCTGATAGGGACAGTATAATACTGTCCACATATAAAGAAATGTTATGCTCAAATCCTCCTATCTTTATGTTTTTGATAAGCAATGAATTGCGGATTGTTTCTGCCAAAGGTTTTATTTAATAAGGCACAGACTAAGGGTGAAAGTGGACACCCTTGTCTAGTCTAATTTGTTATATATAATTTATCAGACTTCAATCCTGCTCCAATAACAAATGCAGATGGTGACAAATAGAGAGCTTTTATGGCATGAGTACGGAATTCTCCCAACCGAAACCCAACCCAAATTTGGTTAAGGTTAATTCCATGTATTCCCATGCTACCTGATCGAACGCTTTCTCAGCGTCTAAAGAAAGAAAGATAGTTGATAAATTATTTATTTTAGAATAAGATATTAAGTTTATCAATTTTCGGTTGTTGTCTGAAACCTGCCTACCAACCATAAATCCTTTTTGATCCAAAGAAATCAATTTATCGATTACTGTATTCAATCTTGTTGCCAAGATCATTGCATAGAGCTTTATATCAGAGTTCAGCAGGGAAATAGTCCTATAGCAGGATCTTGATCTTGATCTAAGATTGTAACTATCTTTGCTTCTAGTGTTTCAGAGGGAGCTCTACCTTCTCTCTTGATTTCATTGAACATTTCTCTGAGCAGGCAGTCTAAAACGTCTTGACAAGATTTATAGTACCGATTAGTAAACCCATCCCGGCCAGGAGCAGTATATAGTTTTAACTATTTTATAGCTGAAGAGATTTCCGAAATAGTAAAATCTCTATTCAAGATTTGTTGCTCAAATTCAATAATCTTGGGAAGTTCTATTTTAACTAGAAATTTGTGTATCTCTCAAATTCTACGCATTTTATAATTTCTGTCCTTTTTCAGGTTATAGAGATTCTAATTGATAGTTATAAAAACCTTTAGCAATATCCTCTGGTTTTGAGTGACAACCCTGTTTATCTCTGATGAAACACCTGTTCTTAACACTAAAAAGGCAATAAAAACACAATACAGGACTTTATAATATGGGGAAAGCAATGAAAAACATTAGAATTAATTGTACAACAGTCTCAAGCTCGCAAATCTTCAATAAAAAATTATTTTGTTTATGTTTAATTTCCGTGTTATATCAATCTCTGCGATCAAGGAGTTAATACATATCAGGCCACCTGTCACAACCTACAATGATGATGGAGTATAGAGGATCCTAGTCCTCTTATCTCCTGTAGGTTTTAGACCTAAGATTTGGGTGACTCAGACCAATGGACCTTCTTTGCGGATGCAAGAGCATAAGTCCCAGCTTTTGGTAGTGTGCGCTGGGAACCCTGGAAGGAAGTCAGAAACGATCTCCTCTGCCAGCATATGCCCTTGGGTCAATAATACACCTGCACACAAAGTCTTGATGAAAATTATGAACCATGTTTTATTTTAGAACAGCATATTTAACCACATCACACAAGAATGGGGGAAGTGGCTACCGTTAGCCAGCCCCAAATGACGTCTGGCCAATCATGAAGGGGAACTGTGCGTGAACCAATAGTCCCCTCCCAGGTCCGCCCACTAGGCGAGGCCAACTAATTAATTTGGGCTTTGACTCTCCAGGGCAAAGCATGTCTTTTACTCTCCTCTGCCCATGCTATGAAGGCTGAGAAGCCTTCAGGCCATCCCGTTGTTTCTGGGTGCCTGCCTGTCTGCTCTCCAGCTGTGAGCTTCCCATTGTTAGTTCTATGCTGGACACTTAGCTAATGGGATTAACAGGCCTTTGGGAACAAAGGAGGCTTGCCTGTATTCAATGGCTTCCCCTCTACAATATAATAACCTACTAATATAATAACATACATTCATATTTACAAGTACAACACACAATGTTTCACACACATAGAACCAACACATCCCACCAGCTCCCTCACATGACACCCATTACAATGAGCCTAAACTTGGAAGGGATGGGGATATGCTAAGGGGTAAACTTATAATACTTTATCCCCTAGACCACAAAATAACCATATATCCATAACAAGTGGGCCCCAAACCTTTTGTTTTTCCACATGGCAACAGCATGTGGAAGATAACCCAGCCCAAAATGGCCACTGCTGCCAGTCACAAAATAGCCCCAGCATAGTTCACACCAAATCCAATATGGCCACTGGCTGATTCATGACACCACCCACATAGACTATAACAGTTTCTTCATTCCTTTTATTGATTTTTAAATCACTGTATTGCATATCGGATGTCTAAACACCAATTGATTGATGTTTAAGCGCCATGTTTTACTGATGTCCTAAAGACAATCTGATTTACTATTGGCTGTTTCTAAATCATCACTTACAGGCTTGCTTAATTGATCATGATCATGCTCTGAAATGCTACGTATGGTTACATAGTTTGAGGATTCGTTCAATTAAATAAAAAAAAACGGTTTGTTAAAATAAGTCGATCTGTAACAGTTGCAATTTTCAAGCCCTGCTGCAGGCTTGGAATATAATAAGGCCCAATTAATTTACAGTGTTTCTACCACAAATAAATATGAATCAGGATTTGATCTTCATTGGGCTTGAATTGACCAGAGAGCACCTGTCCAAGCCCTCGTGATCCTGTGGTTTGTTTTATCGCCTATTACAGGATCAGCAGCGCCTTCAATCAACTCTGTTGAATTGCAAACTTTTCCAACAATAAAGTACCAAATCTCCTGTGTTCTCCAAGAAGGCATAATCTTTAATTTTACATAACACTTTTTATACAGGTTAACAGACAAGGTACCAATAAAAAATTTGCATGAACAAATATGGTTTGTATAAATTGGGGATTTACTAGCTGTGGTATTTCCAGTGTAATCTATGACATGTGCAATCTCTTTAATTGAGAGCTCCAAAAATGTATGCTAACGGGAATAAGTAAAATGAATAGCTGTATAACGGTCCCTAACTGCCTACACTCAAATTTTTATTTATATAGCTCTGTCTATCTCTATCCCTCTCTTCCTCTCTGGATGGAGGAGCTCTGAGGTGGCCATGGGTGTCTGCTGCGGTGGCCTGCCTTATTGAGAAGAATGACCTTCCTGTGTCTCATGGCTCCACCTGATCCATTCTGGCTCCTGAAAAACTGCTACTTTCTGAAAAGAGAGGCCTTTCTGTGTCTCCTGGCTCCACCTGACCCACTCTGAAACCTGTAACCACCCTTTCTGAAGAGAGATTCCTTCCTTCATCTCTTGGCTTGTCCTGGTCTATTCTGACTCCTACAAATCATCCCCTTTCTGATAAGAGAGGCTGGCTCCACCTGACTCACTTTGGCTCCTAAAAAACCTCCCTTTCTGAGAAGAGAGGCCTTCCTGCATCTCCTGGCTGGTTCCACCTGACCCTCCCTGGCTCCTGTCACGGTTGGCCAGCAACTTCCTGGGCTGGTTCTCTCTTAAATTCAACGTCTTCTGGTAAAGAAGCAAGAGATGATCTGTACCAGCCGGCATCCCCTTGTTTCTGATCTTCTGGCAGATCTTCTTCCCCTCCTCAGCCAACTAAAACAGCCGATGTTGGGTTCCTCCATAGCTATTTCATTTTTTTCTGGGCCTTCAAATACCTAAAAATGTAACATAAACTATAGTATTTCACTCATTAGGGCTATAAATATTATATATAAGAAAACTGTAGTACTTTATGACATTGTATGTGTAATGTTTTCTACTTTATTGGGAACCCTTTCTGAGCAGCTTATTATCTCAGACTAAAATACAGTAGATATCAATATTTAGTGATGGTACACACCATGTAAAGTAATTATCTATTTCTTAATAATCTATCATTGTTTCTCTATTTACATTTCAGATGATAGAGGACGTCAGCGAGAAAGAGAACATAACACAAGAGGATAATATCCCAAAGGTACTTTAATATAATAATCATTAACTTATAAAGCAGAGTTACTCCCCAAGGTTTGCACATGCCCATTCTTGTTGATTTCATGATCTTGTCTGAAAATAATATAGTAAGTGCCCTATGAATTAATTAGCAGTTACTGACAATAATAACCCATTAGAAACAGATAACATGTGTTGCTGAGTGGGGGACAGGTGAACTGTAAGAAAATACATGTTTTCAATAGCATCCAATTAAGTATACACAGTATTACTTATATATTTATACTACATTACAATACCTCTGTTGTTAATGTTTATTGTAATACTTTTTGATAGGAAATAATATAATATAATAGTCCATAGCATATTTGCTGTCAGTAAGTCATTCAATTAAAGGACTTATTTTACAGAGGACATAAAGTTTCCATTTTTATCTCATTAGGCAGAGGCGAGCAGCCATGAGGAGGAGGAGAAGGAGGACGTCCCAGAGGTACTTTATCATAACTTTGACTTCTTTATTCCATTTATGTCACTGCTGTTATCATCTCACTATCAGACAGGCAGTAATCATGTCCAATGATTCATGTAATCTACTTGTATTGGACAAGACATCACCTCACTGTGTTCTATCTGATCACTGTCTGTGTCCATATCTGCTTGTCATGTGATCTCATTGTGAGTGTCTGATATGGCCAGAAAAAAATGTCTATGTGATGAAAACTATTGTATAATACAGGCACTTATATGATATCATGTATAATACAGGAACTTATATGATATCATGTATAATACAGACACTCCATGATATCATGTATAATACAGGCACTCCATGATATAATGTATAATACAGGCACTCCATGATATCATGTATAATACAGGCACTTATATGATATCATGTATAATACAGGCACTCCATGATATCACGTCAAATTTAGTTACTCCCTTTATATCAAATTGAGATATAAGTGAGAGAGTCGGATAGAGAGGAAATAGAGGAATGGAGAAGGAGAGGGATAGAGAGAGTAACCATAGAGAGAGGGATAGATAGATGGAGAGCGAGAGAGCGGGATCTATCCCTCTCTACCCCTTTCCCTCTCTCTACCCGATCTTTCTATCCATTTCTCACCCTCTCTAAATCTTTTCTCCTTCTCCTCGTCCCTCCCTCTCTAGCCTTCTCTCCTCCTCTTCATCCCTCTCTTTCACCCTCTATCTCACCCTTTCTTTTTTTTCTCCATAACTTTCTCCATCTATCTCAACCTTTCTATCGCTCTTTCTATCCCTCTATCCATTCCTCTCTGTCCATCTCTATCCATCCTGTCTCCATCTCTATGCCTCTTTTCCTCTCTAGATGGAGGATGCCATGGGTGGCCTCTGAGGGAGCTGCTGCCTTTTTGAGAAGAGAGGCCCTCCTGCGTCTCCTGGCTGGCTCCACCGGACCCACACTGGCTTCTGCAAAGTCAGCCTATGTGAGCAGAGATTCCTTCCTATGTCTATTGGCTGGCACCTTTTGACCTCATCCTGCTCCTGCAAAACGGCCCTTTCAAGAAGATAGACCTTCCTTCTTATCCTAACCTTCTCCTCCTGATCCACTCTGGCTTCTGCAAAACTGCCCCTTTCTGAGAAGAGAGGCATTCCTACATCTCCTGCTTGGCTACTCCTGACCCACTCTTGCCAATCCACCCCTTTAAGAGAAGAGAGGCCTTCCTGTGTTTCCTGGCGCCTCCTGCAACCACACTTTTTTAAGAAGAGATGCCTTCTTATCATCTCCTGGCTCCTCCTGACCCACTCTGGCACCTCTTCCTGTCCGCCCTTAGTGAATCTTTGACTTGGACTAGAACCTGGCTCCTCTTAAGTTCTCTTGCACTCACTGACTTAGTGACCTGGCCATACTTCTGCCATCCCATCCCATGTCCCCTGTAACACCTTGCTTCTTCTTTCTTGAAAACATCCTTAGAAAGGTATAGCTACATATTAGCATATTTATTATATTGTTTGGTATTATAGTTAGAAAAATAAATAATTAAGTCAGTATATCAGTTTAAGAAATAAATTAATTTAAAATGAACGTCTCATGTATTATTTCATTTGTTACATGTAACATACTGTAGTGTAAAGCAGTATCTGTTATTACTTAAGAATAGTAGATTTTGTAGAGAGATTGGAGATGAGTATAACATAATGTATCACGTCTCATTACACAGGTCACTATAATCAGAGCATCATGTTGCGCCTCCATAAATCCAGCGCTGACAATGCATAGTCCCTTTTTTATAAATTAGAAAACACATTTATTGTCTGACAAGGTAAATAGTACACCTTTGTCACGTGGTTGTGACTATTTTTTATAAATTATTAGGCTTCCTTTACTATTTTACATGGATTGTTTTGTGTACATTAGTCATGGTCATGTTATTAATTATATAGGTTAAGGAAGATCCCTGCAATTTATCAAATAAAGATGATTCACATTTTTTAGCCAGTGACCCCCGCACATGGATGACGGCCGTTTGTTATCTCACTACCTCATGTCACTTGGAGCACTGGTGCTATTAGCTAAATGTTTGGTGCTATAACCTATTGTATTGTACTTTACATGACAGATATTACTCCTGATTACTGATAGGAGGTCCCATTGCTTGTAATAATTTAATGTACGCAGCTCCTTTAGTGAATGAGTTGTCAGCTATTCTGCTATTTGGAAGAGTTTTTTTGAGAGGTCATCAGGGTTATATTACATGGAAATCTAATTTAATTTAGGTTTATTATTTATTATTTCATTGACAGGAAGCTAGGTAAATGAATTTATAACTGAGAGAGAGAAATACATAGTGGACAAAAGAGCAATAGAAGTCCTCCACCATACTTTAGTACAGCAAATAAATCTAAACATTTTTGTCACATTTGAACATCTGAAACAAATTAAAAAACTTCTTCCATGGCCATAATTCTGAAAAATACACTGCATTCTGGGAACCTTGGCAGGGACATGCACATGCGATGTGAGAGCTGGACCATAAAGAAGTCTAAGCGCCTAAGAATTTATGAATTTGAATTGTGGTTTTGGCAAAAACTACTTAGAGTCGCTTGGTCTGCAAGAAGATCCAATAATTGAGTTTTTTGAGAAATCTGTTCACTAGAAGGTATGATCATGAGACTGAAGCTCAAATATTTTGGCCTTGTCATGAGAAGACATGAGAAGATTCCCTAGAGAAGACACTTTCCTCATTGATTTTTCCCATCAAGTATTTTACAAGTTTCTTGAGCTCCGAAAAGCTATTCAATTCCAAATAACCTAAAATACTTGGCTCTCACCACTCCTAAAATACCTGTTTTTAAAGAAAATATTGTGAGTACTCCAGAGCACTCGCAAAGGCATAAAAATGGTTTTAAAAATGAACATATGAAGTACTATGGAGGTCCATCAGGAACCTACACTAATAAATCAACCCCCCATTAAAAAATATTAAAGCTAAATATAAACTATTAAAAATAAAAGAGACATTATTACATAAACTAAAAAAACTACAATATTTTAAATAAAAAGCACTAATTTAAATACATTTCCAAAAAAACAACCTAAAATGACCAAAAAGAAAAAAAAACACAATGAAAGTGAAAAAGACTTAGAAAAAATAGAATTCCAAATAAAATAATAATAATAAAAAAAAAAAAAGATTTGTCTGCTGTCCGTGCTGCACAAGGAGTATACTTGGGGTATAAGCTGGTGGTCATAATAATGTGACTGGACCGTGAATCTATTTATCGTGGTTTTATCACACATGGGTTGTGTAAAGTGCTTCCCTAGGCTTTATACCCAGACTGCACAGATTTAGACCTGTAGATTTCTTGAGACATTTTTAGTAAAGCTTAGTGGCTGTTTTTCCCTACAGAACCAGCATTAAAAATGTAAATGATAGTTCTCTGTACACTGAACTTATTTGTAGTATACTCACTTCTATAATTAAACAACCACTGTGTTCATACATCTAAAATATACTCTTTCAAAGAACTTCACTCGAAAATAGACCTGTTTGTAGAACGTAATAATCCAGCCACTAATTTATTAAATGTTTATGTCACTACACTGCCGAGGAATCTACCATTTCAATTGTTTCCTACTTCCTAAGGTGGGAGAAGGCCTTGAATACAGAGAAGAAGTTGTATCTGCACAAAAAGAACCGTGCAGTAACAACTGCTAGTGGTCTCATTAGTACTAGTGCAACCCCCCTTTTTTTTTCTTTTTTACCCCAGGGACATATTTAAGGAAGCAAAGCCCCTGGATACCTGTGCCAATTTTGATAGTGATCCATCTGTGCCTTAGAGGCTAGTAAAATCTTTCCCCCCCCCCTATAGTTGTCCCCCCCTAAGGCCCAACGAGAAGGCTCAAGGGTTGAAAAGACCAGTGCAAAGCAGAAAAGGTGGAATATATGAGGATATAGGTCTTGAGGAAAATAAACCAAGGTGAATGGAACTGGAAGAAATCTCATTTGGAAGATGCTTCTACTGAAATGGATGATATGAGTTCCTGTGGTTGTTCAGTCCTGATGGGGAATAGAACTGGGAGAAAGGTCAGCTGGTAGATGCTTCTGCTAAAATGGATGCATGAGGCCCAGTGACATTGGCTGAGCCCCTGCAGAGGTGACTGCTCTGTCATTGTGAGGAATAGAACCCAGGAAAAATGTCAGTTAGTAGATGATTCTGCTAAAACTGATGGTATGAGGTCCAGTGATTTTTTTGGCTTGATGGTGAATAGAACTGGGAGAAATGTCAGCTGTAGATGTTTCTACTGAAATGGATGACATGAGGCCCAGTGACATTGACTGAGCACCTGCAAAAGTGACTGCTCACTACTGATGGTGAATGGAAATGGAAATGGGAGAAATGCTAAATACTTCTGCTGAAATGGATAATAATACCCAGTAGTATTGAGTGAGCCCCAAATATGATATTTCTTGCTTTTGGACATTTCTATTATATATAATATAATCAAACATCTGCTACAGATTGTTGGAGAAAAAAAGATACCCACAAACCACATTTTACTCCGTAACCCAGTCAAGAAAACAGAGGCCTCTGATTATTTTCTTATTATTAGATTTTATTTATACAAAACGTGGGTCAGCAACAAAAAACATCCAAAATGGCTGATGCTGACTGACAGAAATATAAACAAACATAGCTTTTTATAGTGCATTACATAAAAGAACCTTGTATAACCCATGTTACCTTTTAGAAAAATGACACATCCCAGCAACAGCCAATAAACAATTATTTATATTAGGTGGTCCAATAAAAATGAAGACATGCCGTTTGCACATGTTAAGCATACATCACAATAGATGAGTACAACACCTTCAAGTTGCAACTTCTGCACATAGTTCAGATATGACATCCTGATCATCCTTGAGCTATCCTCTTGTGTACTACCAAAATACATATTGTTTAGACTAAAATAATTGTTTATGGCTTCTATTGAAATTGATAAATCATGGGACATGCAGATTTAACTGTTTCATACCTTATGTCCTGCAATGGAAAAATAATGTTTCAGAACTATAATTCACAAGGGGTAAAAAAGTGATAAATGCTATATGTATACACTAAATAATGTATGGATATTTGTATTTTATATATTAGTAGTGGGAAGTGTAAGTACTTTCTCTTGGTGCTTCACACCTGTTTCACATATATTCAAAATAGAGAATTGGAGAAAACAAAAATAATAAAGTTTTATTTACATTCTTAGGAGACAACGTCGATTAAAAACTCTTTAAAATCAAGGGAAGTAGGAAGTAATTCCTTAAAAACATTTTAATATTGAATCCCTTATTTTCCACACTTTTGATAAGTGAATTAATAATATTTGAGGGATCAATGCATGATCTTATTTCCTCTTGTCTTATCTTATTAAGTGTGTGATTTTATTAGGTTTGGCTTCCAGGTTTTTTAAATATATATCTCTTTTTATCAGTGTTAGAGATATTGTGTTTATCTCTTGGTGTTTTGTTACCTTCAAATTCTTTTAGATATGCATTCCACTTTATATAATTCTGAAGTTGGCATATTTAATGCTCTGGGTTTTGTTATATAATCTAAGTGCCCTTTAAATCTCTATATCAATTATAAATTATACTGGTATATTTTTCCAGTTATTATAGTGACTCACTGTGGAGACTATTTGCAATATAGGGGTTTTAGTTAGTAAGAGGGTCTTTTAACAAAATTCCCCACATTCTGTTATATCTATAGCGTTTCTTGTGACCCCTATTTCCGGGTGTCACATTAATGTCAATTCTTAAAAATTTCAGTTTTACTAAATGCGTTTGTTATTGCTGGAAGCGCTACCTATTCTTAGTGTGAGCGTCTGACGTCAGACGCTCACACTAAGAATAGGTAGCGCTTCCAGCCAAGCTCCGTAAATTGGGAGCTCAAAGTCACCTTCTTGTGCCCTAATTTGCAGTACATGGGAGAGCCTGGTACTGCATAGGAGGAATCTATGTATATATGCAATAACAAACGCATTTAGTAAAACTGTCTATCCAAAACTTTTTAATATAAACTATATTATTAAATAAAAGAACATAAATGTATATATATATATAAATATATATATATTGTGACAGGGCGCCCCCTTCTGACAGGGTTTGCGTCCTGCTCTTTTACGTTTTTATTCTCTTTATGGAGGACTCTGGAGCCTTTGTATGCTTTCACAGGCTTTAATATGTGGTTGGCATAACATAAATAAAAATAGCTTATGGTCAGCATGAAACAAAAATTTACTTAGACAGACTTACTATGACCTGGAACGCTCTTTCTATCCCTGAGGTCGCTACTCGGCCTGCAGGTAAAATAAACACTCCCTCACGGTCTCTTCTGGAAGGAGTAGCTTTCGCACAATAGCGCCACCTAGTGGCCAGGATACAGTCAGTCTCTTAAAAAGGTTGTATTGCCTCCTTGTGGCCTGAATACAAAGAACCTCTTCTTTCAGTTATATTGCCACCTTGTGGCCAGGATACACATCATCTCCTTTTCAGTTATATTTCCACCTTGTGGCCAGGATACACATCATCTCCTCTTTAGGTATATTGCTACCTTGTGGCCAGGATACACATCATCTCCTCTTTAGTTATATTGCCACCTTGTGGCCAGGATACACATCATCTCCTCTTTAGTTATATCGCCACCTTGTGGCCAGGTTACACCTACTCTCTAGTACATCTGGAAGTCTCTTCCACGGTACTCTTTACACCTTCGTGGATGAAGCATAGGGCCCGCCCGTCTCTCTCGTATGCGTCACCTCAGGGACCCTTGAATATATAACAACACCATCTTGTAGTCACTTTACTCTTCAAAACTCAGCCTCTTCCCTGGGGCATAATAAGTCTAGGTACATTCCTTCTGAGGCCTCTGTCAGCTACACACACGCTAGGCCTTTAAGGCAACTCTGCCTGGGGATTCTCACTAATCCCTTCACACTTCTCTCTTCACACTCAGCCAATTCCCTGGGGCAAAATATGTCTGGGCACCTTCACTGAGGCCTCTGTCAGCTACATACACGCTAGGCCTTTAAGGCAACTCTGCCTGGGGATTTTCACTAATCCCTTCACTTACTTGGTGTCCTGAGGCTGTATTCACTCTTCCAGCAAACACGTCATGTGACTGCAAACAGCTTGCACGACTTCTTGCTGTACTCCCAGCCACAGTAAATCAGGTAACTCTTACAGGCTTGTTCCAAAACTCACTGTAATTCCACACAGGATCAACCTCCACTCTGGGGCTTGCTTCTGGCAGCAGCACACCCTGCCCAGAGCCTAGCCAGCCACACACCCTTTCCATGTCTGCTTTCAGGCTTTCAAAGGGAAGTTGCACAAATTAGCAGTTCTTCAGAAGTTTTAACTCCGTCACTCCTGTCAAGAACTCCATACTCCACTTGCTTGTCATATCATCTAAGGGCCAAACGGTCACAATATATATATATATATACAAATATATATATATATATATATATATATATATATATATATATATATATATATATATATAAATGTATATAAAACTAAGGGATACAGAAATTGCAGTTAATATATGCACATGGATTGAGAGCTGGCTGAAAGAGAGGAAACACAGGGTTGTTGTAAATAGAACATACTCGGATCGGACTAATGTGGTAAGTGGTGTTCCTCAGGGCTCGGTATTAGGTCCTCTCCTCTTTAACATATTTATTAATGACTTAGAAGTAGGAATGGAAAGTAGTGTCTCCATTTTTGCTGATGACACAAAGTTGTGCAAGGTAATTAAATCAGAAAATTATGTTCTTTCCCTCCAAAGGGATTTGCATAAATTAGAGAAATGGGCAATTAAATGGCAGATGATATTTAATATGAATAAATGTAAGGTTATGCATCTAGGAAGGAAAATTAACCATGCAATCTATAAACTTAATGAAGCAAATCTAGGTGTATCTGGTATTGAAAGGGATTTGGGGATGCTCAATTCCAAGCAGCAGCTGCAAAGGCAAATAAACTATTAGCATGTATTAAGATGGGTATAGAAGCAAGGGAGGAGGATATATTTCTACCACTATACAAATCTCTAGTACACCCTCATTTGCAATATGGAGTACAGTTTTCGGAACCAAATCATAAAAAGGACATTTTAGAACTGGAAAAAGTACAGAGAATGGCTTCAAAACTAATAAGGGGGATGGAGGGGGTAAGTTATGAAGAAAGACTGACCAAATTAAACTTATTTTCTCTAGAAAAAAGGTGTCTAAAAGGGGATATGATTACCCTATATAAATGCATCCAGGGTCAGTATAAATGTTTGTCAAGGGAGCTTTTTGTGCCAAGAGTTTTGCAATTGACATGAGGAAATCCTTTGAGGTTAGAAGTAAAAAGATTTCACCTTAAAGAAAGAAAATGGTTCTTCACAGTAAGGGTGGTTAATCTGTGGAATTCTCTACCAAGGGAGGTGGTGACAGCGGATTCGATAGATAAATTTAAAAGGTAATTGGATATATTTTTTATTAAAAAGGGCATTCAGGGTTATCCTGGTTAATTAGAGAGGGAGTATTGATCCAGGGAGAAATCCAATCACCAGTATCTGGGGTCAGGAAGGAATTCATTTTTTTCCCTTTTGAGACAATTGGCAAAGTTTCACTGGGTTTTTTCTGTTTGCCTTCCTCTGGATCAATTAACAACTAATCTGCATATTGCAGATCAGAGGAGATCTTAAAAGGTTGAACTTGATGGGTTAAAATCATTTTTCAACCTCAATTACTATGTCACTATAGAGAATGTTAGAATATGGGAGATGAAGGTAAGGTCTGAGCTGAGTGTGACACCAAGATAGCTAACTAAGGTGTGCAGGTTATTTTTGTGTTATTTAAAGTAAGACAGATTTCATGTATAAAGGTGGAGAAGGAAGGGTAATAACCTGCAGTCCTGTTTGGTTGTGTTTATTTTTAGATGCCTGAGATCATTCAGATGTAGATGTGTATAAGACATAGTGTGACATTACTTAATATGAAGGATAGGCCAAAACATTATGGCCTCCAAATAGAACCCGCAAAGGGTTCGCAGACCACATTTAAACACTGTAAAGGGCAATATAAACACAACAGTGCACATTAAAATATAGGGAACGCATGGAGAGACATTACAATTACTTGCACAATAATCCCCAAATAAAAAATAGGGAAATTAAAAATATTTTATTTTCATCATATGTTGGAATGGTTAATGCATATGCCAATATGTAAAGCGATGCTGCAACATGCATAAAGCAATTAAAGCCACACTACCTGATTAAATAGCAACAAAAAAACATGAAACACATGTCAAATGAACCCTTTCCCACTCACAAAGGCTCTATTGTGGACCCTAAAATATCAATACAATTGCATATACATCTCGTATATGACTTTCATGTTCTGGTGTTGCTATTGCATCAGGTAGTGTGTCTTTAATTACTTTCTGCATATTGCAGCATGGTTTTTCACATTGGCATGTACATGATCGTTACAACATATGATAGCAAAACTATATTTTGCAAATGCATTTTATTATTGGGGGATTACTGTGCAAGTAATTGCATTCCCACATATGCTAAGTGGTGGTGGTGAAGGGGCTTGTGTACTTCAATAAAGCTGTGAGCTATACCATGTAGGGTATGTCATAACAGAGAGGTCAGACAAATCCAAGTCCACTAGAGATGGAACTGGCAAGCCACTCCAGTGTCACCTGTCATATTCATGTTTAGCCCTCAGGGAAATGTTCCTACTCCACAGTATCACTAATTGGACTTGGCCTGTGTATTAACCCTGTATTATTATTAGATCTGATATTTTGTATTATATGATATCTAATGATATTATGACTATTATTCCTTTTAATATGTATGGATATATTGCATGTTAACTAGGGCTCATTAGTTTACATATATAGGAATGTGACACTAATGTGGTATATGTGGATGTCCCATAACACCAACCATTGAAAACAAACTGACACAGAACGGTATAACAAAGCTTAATTTCATACACAGACCACAATAAGCAGTGGACAAGACTGTGCATCAATATCATAGGTATGATGTGGGCGGATCCCGGGAGAGCAAGAGGCTTATGGGAAAAAGGGAATACTTACAGGGGGTAATGTCATCGTCTAGATTAAGCATGATGCATAGCACCTACCAGGGTCACATGCGGTCACTACACCACTTCAACCGGAATCTGATGAAAAAAAGGATCATCAGAAATCACTCCATTTAATTGAAGAAACCATTAATGTGCATGTCACTTACAACTTGTCTAGATCTGCTAAATGAAACAGATGATTCAAGCTCTGGACTGTGTAATCCAATCCAGTTTCAAAAATTGCAAAATATGAAAAAGTGGTCAACTAAAAAAAGGCGGAGGAGGATAAAAACTAAAATAATCACAATGCATGTACAGTACAGTGCTAAATACTGTACCAATATACCAACTCACCTAAATTCCCATCTGCAACCATTACTAACTATTATCCAGGTCTCTGGATAATCAGCAATATGGGAAGATAGCCATTAATACGGCGAGGACACAAAGGTGAGCAGCCAGAATCACTGTCACTTACATCAGACCCAAGGATCTATTCTCAGACCAATATTGAGGTCAGGATTACATGCTTCACTAGTGGGTATATTAATGATGACTTTCATTAACATGCCATTGTGAGACTTTGCAAGTCCACCAACATAGCGGTATGAGTCTACATTGAAGCTAACAACAATCATGTCTGAGATATCTAACTATAGGATAGCTTTAAGATTGTGGGAGCTACATGTTAAGGGGGGCTATTATTGAAGGAATGTCTACCTGAGAGGCACTGGGAAAACCTTATACCTCATACATTTCCTCCACAATGCTTGCAGATGCCATCATGGACTTAAATTGTGCCTAAAACAAAACAAATGAAAAAAAAAAAAGAAACCTAAAACATAAGACCTGAAAAAACATAGGGATTGAAGCATCACTGCTCAACAGCATTTCTCAGTGACCATCAATTGGTGACATGTTAAACAGAACCCTACGTGTCTATAGAGAAGAGGATCATGGACCATGTGATGGGAGGTAGCCATCTGTATACAAAATATCACCATCACATGGCCAAGATCCAAGACTCTGTAGCCAGGCTAGATAAGGTTAACATTGTGACAGATAGATTGTCATGGAGGAGTGCTGTTAAGAAGGCACAAACATGTCCACAGACCCTATCTCCTCCTCTGCCTGGGAACAGGGCCCACATCATCCGTGGCCAGATGCCGTCTCGCCTCTGCTAGTGGGTGGGGTAGCTGCACCGCAAGGGTGAAGTCGAGGTCGGTGGAGAGGAGGGGCCGGGCTGCTAATGGCATCAGATGGTGACTCCTATCCTCCCTAGAGTACCTTGCCAGGCTGCACATCCCCTCTGCATGGTTGGCAGAGATGCTGGCCTGGATCCCCCGAAGTAAGTCCAGCTGCTCACGGGTGATGGCCAGCATCTCCGCCTGTGCAGCCTGGCTCTGTAGTGGTGGGGATGGATGTCCTCGTTGCAGGGCTAGGTGAGGAGGTGACGGGGATGGAGGCCAATGCACTGGAGTGTGGAGAAGGAGGTGCTAGCCGGATGGCTAGCAAGTTGGAGGGACCAGCGAAATCCAAAGTCTTTTGAGAAGGGGGATAGTGGGTTCAAATCCAGGAGGGCTTGGTGTTGGGCAAGGGTGGGAATCACCCACCACAATGACCTATCCCTCCTCAGAGCCAGAGCCCTCTGATCCTCCTCCTTTCTCCTCCCCCTGCATTGGTTCCTGCTGGGTGGGGGGCCAACGCCCCCGCCTCTGACTCGCCACTGGACCCAGATCGGAAACGCAGCTAAGCATGGGCAACTTCTAATAATGGGAGATTTTAACTACCCTGAAATAGACCAGCAGTTCAGCTAAGGGGAGCAGGTTCTTGAGCACACTCAGGCATCATTTTCTGGCCCATGTTATACAAGAACCTACTAGAAATGAGGCTATCTTGGATTTAGTCATCACAGATAATATTGATATACAGCTTATTAAGTTTTTAGTTAATGAGCTTCTATCCAAAAGCAAGATCTCACTAACTTCTGTAAAAAAATATGCTATGTGCTTATATAGAGCCCTATTTAATTGGCCAAATTGCAATTTAATAAGACTGATAGTATGAAATGTTGAGATAAGGTTTCCATTGGGAAACAGTGATCACAACACTGTCTCATTTGAGATTGAATTAAAAAAACAAAACTGTAAGGAGCCAACAAAAACCCTGAATTTTAAAAGGGCTGGGATAAAGAACTGATAGGTAAAAATACTGAACTTAAATGGACAACACTCAAATCCTTACTAAATAAACATATTTATCACCATATATCATGTGGAAATAAAAGTAGAAGAAGTAAATCACAACCCATGTGGCATAACAGTGACTTAAAAATGAAGAAAACTAGTAAAAACAGGGATTTAAATTATACAAACAAGAGGGGATAGAGACTGCTTTACGTGAGTATGAGGAAATCAATAAGGCTTGCAAAAGGGCTAAAATAGAAAATGAAAAGTTAGTTGGAAAGGAGAGTAAGACTAAGCCTAATTATTGTTTAAATATATTAATGGGAAGAAGGCCAGGAAGAAAGCTATAGGAGCATTACAATGTAACACAGGCCATCTGATAATCAGTGACCAGGAAAAGACAGATGAGCTAAATTGGTTATTTTATTTGTTATACACAAGGGAGGTACCAGTGGTTGGAACATAATGGGGCTACACTACTTTCACCTAATAATTGGTTAACGCAGGAAGAAATCCAAAAGAGGTTGGAAAAAACAAATGTTAATAAAGCCCTAGGTCCTGATGTAATACATCCAAGGGTACTGAGGGAACTGGGCTCTATAATTGCCAAACCATTATATCTAATTTTTCAAGATTCACTCAACACAGGGTGTCTACCAGATGACTGGAGAAAATTGAAGTTGATACCTACAGTGCTCTGCAAAAGTATTGAGCACCTTGACTTTTTACCTATTTTGTTATATTACAGCCTTAGGTTCAATGTTTTGTAAATCTGAATTTTATGTGATGGATCAGAACACAATAGTCTAAGTTGGTGAAGTGAAATAAAAAAATATATATATAAAATATTTTTTAGCAATAGAAAACCGAAAATTGGCATGTGCGTATGTATTCAACCCGCTTTGTTATGAAGCCCATAAAAAGCTCTGATAAAAAACTCACATAATTAGTGAATGGATACCCACCTGTGTGCAATCTAAGTGTCACATGATCTGTCATTACATATACACACCTGTTTTGAAAGTCTCCAGAGGCTGCAACACCTAAGCAAGAGGCACCACTAACCAAACACTGCCATGAAGTCCAAGGAACTCTCCAAACAAGTAAGGGACAATGTTGTTGAAAAGTACAAGTCAGGGTTAGGTTATAAAAAAATATCCAAATTGTAGCGGAACCCATCACTGTTTTAAACTGTTTTATGATTATTATGGTTAAAATATGATCCTACTATATGTATGTTGGTTGATGTTCTACAGAATATATTGGCTCAGAATATTAGCCAGACTTTTGCAGACCTAGGCTAATAGATAATCCTGTTACAGAGATTCAAGAGATAAGAAAGTTGTAAAGGATCCTTGCATTTTCCAAAGTGTTTTCATTCTCTGATAAGAATGATCTAATTAATGTCTGATTGTATCCAAGTTGCCAGGGAGGTGTGACTCACCTATTGTCCTATATGTGTATTGTATGGGGGATATGTGCAATGTCTGTGTGTTATGTGTAAAAACATACTTTTACTAACTTTTGAACCCCTGGTCTGATTCATGCCATTTTTGTATATGTTGTTCCCCTGGGTGAGAGATATTGAATGGTGCGGGACTTAAAGGTGTACCCCCTGTATTTGGGGTACATCCAGAATGTGGTTAAAATTGTGTCTGTTTTAATTGTGTTACCTGTTATCTGAGGGGAGGAGACGTGGGGGTTGAACCATGTATATAATTGGCTGTTGTGATAATTATGTGGGTGTAGCCCTTCAGAGGGCACCATTGCATAAAAGGAGATTCCCTGTCATTAAAAGATAGTTCTACTTGACCCTTCAAAACGTAGCCTTGTCTCATTATTGAAGGGATCGCTATATCATACTGGGGATTGCTATGCTTTTGCATACTCCCTTGAGCTGTAACTACTGAACGCTTGTTCCTGTCGTACTATCCTTGGAGTCTGTGGTGGTTTTGGTGTCCGGTGCAGTGCTTGTAGGCCTCGACGCAAGCTAGGACGCATCCATCAACGGAGGTACCCGGTCGGGGTGCCGGTAGATCCGTTACATTGGCTGGCAGTGGTGGGATGGCGTCCTAGTAAGAGGAAAAGCAGCACGGAGACACCGGTAACGTTTGGAGTTACAAATTGAGGGCAACGCTAGTATCTGTACAGCGCCCCTGGCTACAGCAGGATGAAACCGGCTAGTTTTCAGACAGCGTTTTATGATGAGGAGGAGGAGGCGGCCGCGGACTACAAGGATGCAGACAGAAAGGAACTCTGGTATGATGCCCTGGAAGATGCCCAATGGCGGCGAGGTGAGAGTCTCCCCAGTGATGAGCAGCGGCTACAGAAGCGTGTGGCGATGCGGATGTATCTATTGGGAGAGCAGCCCCTGGATGAGTGGGTGACAAGACTAGAAACCCTGGTATGGCGAGAGCTCTGGCTAGACAACGCATACCAGGCCCTCTGGTGGCATACCGTTCGACTTACCCCCTGGACGGCTGAACACGACTTACCAGAGGGGGATGATTATGATGGCCTGGGTTTATTATAGGATGCCTTGGAGGACGATATTAATCTTGGCAGCACGGAGGGGTCTAGGTTTTGGGACATCTACGACTACCGGATGGGCATGTATGTCTGGGATGACGAAGGCGAGGTGAGCAAAGACATGACCCACCTGGTAACGAGAGAGTGGGAGCTGGAGCAGGACTACCAACACCTGCTCAGCCTTGTGCAGCCCCAACCTACTCGACAAACAGAACCAGACTTCATTGACTGGTCCTGGGATGACCTCCAGATGGCAGGTAGAGATGGGACCGAGGTCTCTCTACCGGCCCTACAGAGGGCAGAAGGTGTCGTCCTTCCCCTCCAGCGGCAGTGTGAACCCCAGGGGGCAGAAGGTGTCGTCCTCCCCCCCCAGCAGCAGTGTGAACCCCAGGGGGCAGAAGGTGTTGTCCTTCCTCCCCAGCGGCAGTGTGTTCCCCAGGGAGCCGAAGGTGTCGTCCTTCCTCCCCAGCGGCAGTGTGTACCCCAGGGGGCAGAAGGTGTCGTCCTTTCCCCCAAGCGGCAGTGTGTACCCCAGGGAGCTGAAGGTGTCGTCCTTCCTCCCCAGCGGCAGTGTGTACCCCAGGGAGCTGAAGGTGTCGGCCTTCCCCCCCAGCGGCAGTGTGTACCCCAGGGAGCTGAAGGTGTCGTCCTTCCTCCCCAGCGGCAGTGTGTACCCCAGGGAGCTGAAGGTGTCGGCCTTCTCCCACAGCGGCAGTGTGTACCCCAGGGAGCAGAAGGGGCCGTCCTTCCTCCCCAGCAGCAGTGTGAACCCCAGGGGGCAGAAGGTGTCGTCCTTCCTCCCCAGCAGCAGTATGAACCCCAGGGGGCAGAAGGTGTCGTCCTTTCCCCCCAGCGGCAGTGTGAATCCCAGGGGGCAGAAGGTGTCATCCTTCCCCCTCAGCGGCAGTGTGAACCCCAGGGGGCATAAGGTGTCGTCCTTCCCCCCCAGCGGCAGTGTGTACCCCAGGGAGCAGAAGGTGTCGACCTTCCTCCACAGCGGCAGTGGGTACCCCAGGGGGCCAAAGGTGTCGTCCTTCCCCCCCAGCGGCAGTGTGAAACACAGGGGGCAGAAGGTGTCGTCCTTCCCCCCCAGCGACAGTTTACCCTAACCAGGGGAGACACCAATCTCCCAGACGGCGCAGATGGGACCGTGGTCTCTGCGCCCACAGCTTGTCCAGATCCCCAACTACCGTCACTGGGACAACCGGAGGAGGGGGTAAGTACAAATTCCCCTCCCCAGCTAACTTCTTATGTGGCCCCAGGGTTAACAGAGGAAATGTTAACCCCCACTGACCCCCACGTTTCCCTGGCTACTGAGCCGGAATATGTCCCAAGTACCCCAGCAGAAGAGCTGACAGCGGGGCAGAGTGCAGTCGGCCTCTGCCCTCCCTTTGTCCCTTGTACAGAGCAGGAGGTCCTGCAGGTTATACCAGCAGAAGAGCTGGCATCAGGGCAGAGTGCCGCTGGCCTCTGCCCCTCAAGTCCCCTCAGCGTGTTGCACCATCACCCCAGCAAAATATCCAGGTACCTGGTTAGACTTCCCCCCAAAGGAGAGATGTGTGACGAAGTGCCCTTCGCCACTTTGGCTTGGAGAGGACTGTTTGCCAGCCTCCTGCCCTGCGACTATGGCCCTGGTACATATTGCCCTTTGGAACCAGTGTTCGGCCATACCAGAGTGTAAGTCACTCATTCTGGCCCTTTACATACAGGGGGGTCATTCTGTACTTGCCCTGTGTGAACCATGATACCCCAGATAACTGTGCCATGAAGCCCATTCATATAATGAAAGACTATGGGAAAGACTTTAGCTACATGGCAATTGAACTGTGTGAAGAGGATCTGAGCGCTATTCGGTGGCTTTGTGCGCCCAGATCCCAGCTATCTGGGGATATGGGAAATGTGAGTAAATGTGAATTGCAGTAATGCTGATGGGTTGTCAAACTAGAGAATTGACCAACAAATACTTTTGTCCGGACATCCCCAGGCCGATCCGTTGGGATCAGACCGTGTATGCCGGCTTATGGTCACGGGGGAGGTGTGTAGCGGAACCCATCACTGTTTTAAACTGTTTTATGATTATTATGGTTAAAATATGATCCTACTATATGTATGTTGGTTAATGTTCTACAGAATATATTGGCTCAGAATATTAGCCAGACTTTTGCAGACCTAGGCTAATAGATAATCCTGTTACAGAGATTCAAGAGATAAGAAAGTTGTAAAGGATCCTTGCATTTTCCAAAGTGTTTTCATTCTCTGATAAGAATGATCTAATTAATGTCTGATTGTATCCAAGTTGCCAGGGAGGTGTGACTCACCTATTGTCCTATATGTGTATTGTATGGGGGATATGTGCAATGTCTGTGTGTTATGTGTAAAAACATACTTTTACTAACTTTTGAACCCCTGGTCTGATTCATGCCATTTTTGTATATGTTGTTCCCCTGGGTGAGAGATATTGAATGGTGCGGGACTTAAAGGTGTACCCCCTGTATTTGGGGTACATCCAGAATGTGGTTAAAAATGTGTCTGTTTTAATTGTGTTACCTGTTATCTGAGGGGAGGAGACGTGGGGGTTGAACCATGTATATAATTGGCTGTTGTGATAATTATGTGGGTGTAGCCCTTCAGAGGGCACCATTGCATAAAAGGAGATTCCCTGTCATTAAAAGATAGTTCTACTTGACCCTTCAAAACGTAGCCTTGTCTCGTTATTGAAGGGATCGTTATATCATACTGGGGATTGCTATGCTTTTGCATACTCCCTTGAGCTGTAACTACTGAACGCTTGTTCCTGTCGTACTATCCTTGGAGTCTGTGGTGGTTTTGGTGTCCGGTGCAGTGCTTGTAGGCCTCGACGCAAGCTAGGACGCATCCATCAACGGAGGTACCCGGTCGGGGTGCCAGTAGATCCGTTACACAAATCTTTGATAATCCCCAGAAGCATCATCAAATCTATCATAACCAAATGGAAAGAACATGGCACAACAGCAAACCTGCCAAGAGATGGCCGCACACCAAAATCCATGGACCGGGCAAGGAGGGCAGAGAGGCAGCACAGAGACCTAAGGTAACCCTGGAGGAGCCTCAGAGTTCCACAGCAGAGACTGGAGTATCTGTACATAGGACGACAATAAGCCGTACGCTCCATAGAGTTGGGCTTTATGGGAGAGTGGCCAAAATAAAGCCATTACTTTCATCAAAAAACAAAAAGGCAAGTTTTGAGTTTGTGAAAAGGCACAGGCATGTGGGAGACTCCCAAAATGTATGGAGGAAGGTGCTCTAGTCTGATGAGACTAAAATTGAACTTTTCGGCCATCAAAGAAAACGCAATGTCTGACGCAAACCTAACACATCACATCACCCAAAGAACACCCTCCCCACAGTGAAACATGGTGGTGGCTGCATCATGTTGTGAGGATGTTTTTCAGCAGCCGGGACTGGAAAACTGGTCAGAGTTGAGGGAAAGATGGTGCTAAATACAGGGATATTCTTGAGAAAAACCTGTATTACTCTGTGCGTAATTTGAGGCTAGGATGGAAGTTCACCTTCCAGCAGGACAATGACCCCAAACACACTGCTAAAGCAACACTTAAATGGTTTAAGGGGAAACATGTAAATGTGTTGGAATGGCCTAGGCAAAGCCCAGACCTCAATCCAATAGAAAATTTGTGGTCAGATTTAAAGATTGCTGTTCACAAGTGCAAACCATCCAAATTCAAGGAGCTGGAGCAGTTTTGCAAGGAGGAGAGGGGGAAAATCCCAGTGGTAAGATGTGGCAAGCTCATAGAGACTTATCCAAAGCGAATTGGAGCTGTGATTGCTGCAAAAGGTGGCTCTACAAAGTATTGACTTTAGGGGGGTGAATAATTATGCACATTGACTTTTTCTGTTATTTTGTCCTATTTGTTGTTTGCCTCACTATAAAAAAAAAAGAAAAAAATCTTCAAAGTTGTGGGCATGTTCTGTAAATTAAATAATGCAAATCCTCAAACAATCCATGTTAATTCCAGGTTGTGAGGTAAGAAAACATGACAAATGCCAAGGGGGTGAATACTTTTGCAAAGCACTATATCTGCTCATGGGTGGAGAGCTGTCTAAAAAACAGGAAGCAAAGTGTTGTTGTAAATGATACATACTCAGATTGTACTAATGTGGTAAGTGGGGTTCCTCAGGTTTCAGTATTAGGTCCTCTCCTTTTTAACATATTTATTAATGACTTATAAGTAAGATTGGAAAGTATTGTCTCTATTTTTGCTGATGACACTAAGTTGTGCACGGTAATTAAAACAGATAATGATGTATTTCCTTTCAAATGGATTTGTATAAATTCGAAAAATGGGCGACTAAATGGCAGATGAGATTTAATCTAAATAAATGTAAAATTATGCATCTGAGAAGGAAAAATAGCCATGCAATTTATAATCTTAATGGAGCAAATCTAGGGGTATCAGATATTGTCAGATATTGAAAAGGACTCAGGAGTGCTTGTGGACAACCATCTAGATAACAGTGCGCAATGCTAAGCAGCATGTGTAAAGGTAAGTAAAATATTAGCATGTATTAAGAAGGTTATAGAAGCAAGGGAAACAAATATAATTCTGCCACTATACAAATCCCTAGTAGGCCCTCATTTGGAATATGGAGTACAATATTGGGCACCACTTCAAAAAAAGGACATTTTAGAGCTGGAAAAAGTACAGAGAGGGGTAACACAACTAATAAGGGGAATGGAGAGGCTAAGTTATGAAGAAATACTAACAAAATTAAAATTATGGGATATGATTACCTTATATAAATGCATCCAGGATCAGTATAAAGCTTTGCTAACTAAACTTTTTGTGCCAAGAGGTTTTCAACTGACAAGGGGACATCCTTTGAGATTAGAAGTAAAAAGATTTCTTATTAAAGAAAGAAAAGGGTTCTTCACAGTAAGGGTGGTTAATCTGTGGAATTCTCTGCCAAGGGAGTTGGTGACATCGGATTTGATAGATAACTTTAAAAAGGGATTGGATATATTTTTAAATAAAAAGGGCATTCATGGTTATCCTGAATAATTAGAGAGGGAGTATTGATCCAGGAGGAATCCGATCACCAGTATCTGGGGTCAGGAAGGAATTGTATATTTTGTTTCCCCTTTGGAGACAATCGGCAACATTTCAGATCAGAGGATATCTAAAATGGTTGAGCTTGATGTACTAAAAGTATTTTTTCAACCTCAATTACTTTGTAACTATGAAACTTCCCATTGAGACTACCTGAAATGTCATTTTCTATTCCACTAATATAGTAACACTAATGTTAGGACTGCCTGACCCTTTTTGTGTTTCTCTATAGGTGAGTTGTACTTAAATTATTTAATTTTAACTTTATGTTATGTATTAAAGTTAAAAAACACAGCACTGCAAGATGATAAATTCTAATCATAATAATACTATGTTTTCTCTATAACATCAGTCATACTCGGTACCTCTTCTACTTGTATTACAGGACACAGGTCAGCTTATATTTATAATGTTTCTGAGGAATGCAGTGAGTGGTTGAGTTAACTTAGTTTAACCTTCAATATGTTAAAACTAGTAAAAGTAAAATTAAATAGGTAAAATATTTGCCTTAAGGAAAGAATACTATAGTTAGGGAATGAGCTCGTGGCTTCTGTAGGATCTCCCAAAAGACTGACTTGTAGCTGTGGGACTTCTTGTGGGAGAATCCCATAGGGTATCTCATGTAAGGATTCATAGCCCAGGAGGTTGTCATGTAAGGGACATAGCTTATGAATACTTGCCACAGTCTTTGTGTGTTATATTCGGTAGCAGCTAAGAGATTTAATCTACAATCAGAGCTAAGGACCAAAGGGCAGTATTTCCTGTAGAAACTCCAACTCCAGTAAGGTGGTGATAATGTAAGAACACATTGCATCATTGAGTCTGTATAAGCTTGTGTTTCCCACTCTGATGCTGACTGTGCCATGCTACGTAAGCTAACCAACCCAGGGGTGGAGGTTAGAGAGAGAGAGAGAGGGAGAGAAAGTAGGAGCTTTGGTTTAGAGAGTGTAGGAGGTTGATTTTATACTTCTTACATTATATTTTACACTTAAATTCATCAGTAAATGTATCACAAATATCCTAGACCTTACCTCAAACCAATCCAATCTATGCCATACCCGCATCTATACAACCTAGCTGCATAACTTATCACAAACAATACACATACCCCTATTACATAACACACGCACCAAATGTACCCCACCCTATTACTCTTGCATCATACACTGTCACCAGACACCGAAAAAAACATAACGTTTTTTTAACACAAATTTGCTACATTTTTAAATGTAATCCCATGAGTTGGCTGTGATAGTGTGTGTAGCCGAGAGTGGGTCTGTGCGAGTATCTGTGTGTGAGTGGAGGGAAAGTTTATATGTTTGCTTATTTTGAGATTGATGAAGGAACAGAAGAGGGCTGAAAGTGGAGGCATGGAGCTGGTTGGATTCAGGAAGAGGAAGTGCTCTTCCTTATAGTGTTATTCCAATGCATCATTGTGAGACCACAGAGCGATAATAACCAATATGCACGGTATTATATTACGTTATGGTTTGACATATTTTTATCAGCATTGGCGCCACTACCTGGAAATCATCAGTGGGTTGGATCGCTTAAATTAAAATGTAAACCTTACTAATCTCTACATGCCCATTCTTTTTTTATTTTTTATCTCCTCCTTCTTCCACACACAGAACATTTCAGAGCATTTTTTTGTGGTATGTCTTAGGTTATTTATGTAATTTTTAGTTACCCTCACGTATGAGATATGCAGCAGGATGGTCCATGTCAAACATGGAGAAACTGTGCATGAGGAGTGACAGCCTGCAAGATGATCTTGCAGGCTCCCCCATCTCATTACTTGCCACGGGGGTCCTGAATGGGACCACCGTGGCAGTCCTGCATACAAGCCCTGCCGTGGGGGGTACCCCAAGTACCCCCCAGCACCTAAAATGAATCCCCCTCCATGCAGGAGGTCCGCATCTGGACCCCCGCAGCCCGCCCCCACATTAACCCCTTTAAGCAGGGGTCCCCGATCAGCATAGATCAGGCCCCCGCTGCATTTAAAATATTAAAATTCCCCGCCGCGTATCCTTAAAGGGCCCGCTGAACACCATTTGCCAATCCTGGCCGTGGCACCTAAAATGAACCCTCCTCTATGCTGGGGTCCCCATCGGGAACCCCAAAGTGTCTCCACATTAACCCCTTGCTGCAGGGGTCCAAGGGGAACACCCATAGCCCCCCCACATTAACCTCTTGCAGCGGGGGGGCCCAGTCGGCATCGATAGTGACCCTGCTGCATTTAAAAATTCAAATTTACCACCTTGCAGGTCCTTAAAGGACCGTAAAGGTCCTGAAAGGACCTGCGCTAACAAATATTAACCCCTGCCGCAAGGGTACTAATTCCATAAATATTAACCCATGCTGCGGGGGTACTAATTCCATAACTCATGGGGCTCTATACAGAGGCCCATGAATACTTAGTTAACCCTATAACTCATGGGGCTCTATATAGAGCCCAATGAGACTATAATTAACCCCCTCAATCCAATAGGGGTCTATATAGACCCCTATAGGACACTATTAACCCCTAGGTTACCCTACAAGTTCCATGAGGGTCCTTGAGGACCCTCATGACAAAGTGTAAGCACTACACTACACTATTAACCCTAACTTTACCCCATTAACCCACACTAAACCCTTTCTAACCCTAACTGGGCTATCTAACCCTTATTGGGCCAATCTAACCCTAATTTGGCCTATTTAAACCTATCTGGACATAATATCCCTAAATGGGCCTATTTAACCCCATCTAGCCCTATTTAATCCCATCACTTATGGGGGTCTATACAGACCCCCATAAGCCTCCATCTAACCCCATCCCTTATGGCACTACTCTCTCCTTACTGTACCACATACAAACTTCAACCTTTATTTTGTAAGTCTGCGAGCTTCAATCCTGCTTCGGTGCTTTAGGGAAATCGCTATGGACACCGGATTCCAAGCTCAAAGACAGGGCCCTCCATTCATTGCAATGTGTGAATCTTTAACTTGTCATTGCCTGTATCTAAACTTATGTATAGCGCTACGGAATATGTTGAAGCATTACAAATAAATGATAATAATAATAATAATGGCGGGCTATACAGTACCCCATAAGTCTCTATTTAACCAAATCAGTCCCAAAAGACCCTGCTAGGAAAATGAGAAGCCTATTATTAACCCAAAAGTACAAAGAGGGTCCTACAAACACTACCCCCCAATAAACCACTAAATCTAAACTAACCCCCCTCTGCCCTAATCTATTAACCCCTACCTACCTAACACTACCTACCTAACCCCCTATTAACCCCCCACCCCACTAATTACACAAAATAAAAAGCCAAAATTAGAAAAAACTAAAGTAAAAAAAAAAAAAACCTAAGGTACAAAAAGAAAAAAAAAACTAAGGTACAGAAAAAAAGGAAATTTCACCCCCCCCCACTAACAAAAACATTACAACCTCCCCGCCACTACATAAAATAAAAAAAAAATTACACACCTGCAAAAAAAAGGCATACACAAATATACATAACAGAAAGTAATAAATACATTATAAATATACCCCTAATACATTTCCCCATATGTAGACATCACCCCTATCTATAGATAACCCCTATGTATACATTACCCCTATCCAGAAATTACCCCCTATCTAGACATAAACAACTATCTGTTCATTACCCCCTATCTAGACATCACCCCCTATCTATACATAACCCCCTATCTATACATTACCTCCTATATAGACATCTCCCCCTATCTATACATAACCCCTATCTATACATTACCTCCTATCTAGACATCACCCCCTATCTATAAATAACCCACTATCTATACATTACCCCTTATCTAGACATAACTCGCTACCTAAACACAACCCACTATCTAGACATAACCCCCATATCTTGACATAAACCCCTATGTATACTTAACCCCCTATCTAAAAATTACCCCATATCTATACAATACCCCCTAAATTTATGCTAAAAAAGAATAAATAAAACCAACCCCGAGTAAAAAAAGAAACATCAGATTAGTACACAATTAAACATTACATATAATAAATAAACATTACAAATACAGTATTAAACTTACCTTTCCACCATGTCCCCATCCATCTTCTTCTATTCTCCGGCTCGGCTCCTAGAAAAAAGATACATAACATTAGTATAACACATAAACAATAAACATTATAAACATTATAAATTGAAAACGTACCTGTCCGCGATGTCCCTGGCCTCCTCTTCTGCCCCCGCTGGGCCCTTAATGTATCCATGCTCTAAAAAATAAATAAATAAATAACGGAGCTCCGCACTCGTGGAGTTCTCTGACCATATAAGGCCTCCAGAGCCTCTTCCGGTAGGAAACTGGCAAAGTCGACTTCATATTGGCTGAAAAGGCTGTCAATCAAATTTTAGCCAATCAGAAGGCACCAAAGTGTGATCCAATCAGAATGGGATACAGCCCTGACCTGTCAATCCTTTTTAAACCAATCAGAAGGCACAATTGCCTTCAGCCAATCACAATGGGATACACCTCCACAGGGTGATTCGCTGAACGCATCTGTGCCTTCTGATTGGTTATGTAAGGTGCCGAGATTTAAGGACCCGCGGTGGGAAATTTAAAACTTTTAAATGCAGCGGGGGCCTGATCAATGCCGATCAGGGACCCCCACTGCAAGGGGTTAATGTGGGGAGGCTGCAGGGTCCCGATAGGGACCCCTGCAGCATGGGGATGGGTTTAGTGAGCAATAGGGAGCATCAGACGGCTATGATGGGCTGCTCCAAGACAGCACGTATAGGCTTTAGGATACCTTGCTGGCACTTTTTTGTGCCCGTAGGGTTACTTCTGAGGTGTGAGGCTCACCTCATAGATTTATAGCTGCATGTTACTAGCTCTCCCGGAGCCTATTCTTGTCTGTTTTTGGCTGTCATCTCGCAAAGAAGGCAGCGAGGGACATATTGAGGAATTGGTCCTCGCAAACAGCCAAAACTTTTGCGAGGACCGACTATTAATGAGGCTGTAGATTTCCTAAGGCCAAAGTATTGAGGATAATTACTAGTAATTGAGAAATAATAACACAATGACGCAATCAGTAATACCCCTTAAATGTAGCACAGTAAAAAAAATCATTAGGCTAATGACCCTAAAAAGACTAAAATATACTAAAATATAACTTTTATTTTATACAATTAAACATTTTTAGTATGTGTAAGATTACTTTTTTGAATTTGAGGCTATTTACTTCTAATGCTGGGACACTCTTAGCTTCTTCATTTTCTCAGAAGTGTTCTCTTAAGTGCCTTTTAATGATCTGCTCTGCTTTTTTCTCTGCTTTTGCGGTAGAACACCTAAGGATTTGTCTGACTATGGCCACTCAAAGAGCCCTACGAGAACACTTAAGTTGCCATTAAGCTCTTAGGGAAGCCATGTAATCTCAGTTTAAGTAAAATCTTATACGTTCATACGTAGTGATCACCCATAAGGAACCCACGGCTGCACGGAGTTAAAGATAAGTCGGATTTGACCGGACTAGGCATAGATGTACTTGGATAGGAAGGGGTTAAGGTGGGAAAGTAGTCAGGAGGTTTATGACATTATGGCTGGTTATATATTATAGGGCAGTCATTTTAGTCAGTAGAGGGCAGACTTGTATACTCACCCACCAGTCCGTAATTTGAATAGCAGGTATAGGTGCAGATTAAAAGGAGGAAATTTGTCACAGCTAGTTGGGTTGGCGGGGGAGCTTGCCGACAGTGGGTAATAGCAGCAGGTTAAGGTCTTGTGGTGGGAGCAATTAGGGGCACAGGGTTCGGTTGTGCTTTATTTGAGTCGTGCAAGCATCTCTTCGTTATTGGTGATTATTATGTTATTATTTATGTTATTATTTATTCAGTTGTTTGGTAAATAAGTCAAAAGGATAAGACTAATAAAGAGGCTTTGGCAGTTTAAACCCAACCTGAGAGTATGTGTCTTTATTATGGTGTTAAGCTTTAGGGAATCTATATTGACTACGCTTAGGTCCAGGGTTTGCTGCAGGAGGAATGTAATAGCTATGTGGACCCCTACTCAGAAAGTTCACTTGTAATATTTCCTGTGGGAGCCATGTAATCAAGTCATAGTCTGAAGACAGCACTTTACAGTGACAGAGCCTTGTCTGTACAAAGAAACCACATTTTAATATAACATTATTATTATGATTTATCTGACCACAAAAATACCAGCTGATTATCACTGAATAAGCAGAGCTCACAGCTTTCCTTTCTCTCATATTACAATAAGTTGGATCCGCTGTCTCCTGATACCCCTCTTCTCTCTCTTTGTTTGGTTCCTCTATTTACTTTATGGTAACATATTTTTTTAGATTATTGTTACCATCATTATTTCTGCAAAGCTGAAATTGTATTAATAAGTAAAAGCCCAAAACCTTTTAATTTACTCTATAATGTATTAATTTGTATTGAAATCATTGATGTTTGTTTTTACTTAAATCTTTATTTAAGATTTTCAAAGTGTTTATAATTTGACAAAAACATACAAAAAGCTCCCTCTGGCAAAAATGTCTTACAAAGTTATAAGAATATGTACGATAATGGATAGTGATTGTTACTAGTGGGATATTTTCCCCATGTTAATGATAAGAGTAGACAGGATTAAGTTATTATATGATATAATAAACCTGGGCCGATTAGTGATCAGAGTGTTTAAATTAACTACTCAAAAAGTTAGAGAGACAGAGAAAGACACCTTTAAATCTGACCAACTAATAATATAATCGCTTTTATGTAGATTGAGATAAATTAGGGAAACAAGGACCAGTAAAGTATGAGTTCATATAAAATTAAAATTTTATTTAGATTCATTAAAAATAAGTTATACATGATTAAAAAAAAAAATGCATTAAATCAAAAATAACAAATTAGCCTTCTGACCCACATTGAATGTCAAATGTCCTGTATATAGGTAATGCGGTGCAGAGAAATATACGACTGTTCTAATGATAGCGTATTTCAGTAACGTATAAGTCCACAGCAAAGCATAAGAGATTAGAACCTCTGGTATATAGGATTGGACACCAGTAAAGGTGAGTCTCCCAAGAGCAGATTGTTTGTTAGTGTCAGTAATGCTGCAATACTTCATATGCATTCCTATGTACCTTCATGCAGTGATTATATACACACAATAATAAGATCCTATCTAGAGCACATGTACAGGTATAAATGGTTGTAGGTTAGGAACAGATGGTGAGTTGGTGTATAATACAGTAGGTGATAGTTGCTATTTAAAGGAAATAGGTACGTTTATGTGGTACCAAAAGTGGGCAATACATCCCTTGTGTCACAAACTGTTGAGGATGAGGGGTAGTTCAGGTATAACTTCTTAAGCAATCCATCATATTCACATATACTCAGAATATCTGTTGGTTCAGAGCTATCAGAGTGAAAGTCACATTTCAAAGCAACTTTTACTTTTCTTCGCAGATTCTTGTTGAGTTGGATTTAATTTTTCATATTGCAGCTTTCCATACTTAGATGGAGTCTTTACTGAATAACGCTTTTGAGGTGTATATATTGGGGTTCTTGATGTTGTCAGAACTTTTGATGAATAAAATCCAATCTTATATGGGTATTATAAGCTAATATAATATTCCCTTTATTAACCTTTCTTTTTATAACCAATGTATTCATATTTTATATGCACTATACAGTTATATAGGACCAATAACAAGGAGAAAAACACATAGACACACTTTGATTGTTATTATTATTATTATTATTATTATTATCTTTATTTATATTGCGCCAACATAGTCCGTAGCGATGTACAGGGGTTGAGTACATAGCAGAAAACAAATTAAACACCTTGTAAAGAATGGAGGGCCCTGTTTTTGAGCAAAAAATCAAATGTACATAGAGCTTGTTTCCAAAGCACTGAGACAAGATTGAAAACTCGCAAACTTACAATCTAAGGGTATTTTGATTAACTTCTTAAGACGAATACTTTAAAACAATTGGGTTTTTGTTCTCAAAACACATAGAAATCTCAAACATGCATTTTATAAAGAAATTTCCACAGCTCACAAGGAAAAGAGTTTACACACTTAAATACCAAGAACTTCTCAAAAGATCCAGAATTCCAGTCATTTGATGAAACCAAGCAAGAGAACCAGGTATGATATAAAGTATAACATTTCTTTATATATGTTATATGTTATTTATTTTTCATTATAATCATTTAAATATTTTATTAATATAATATAGAATAAATTGCTATATCAATATTCTCTGATATATACAAATATACCATATAACTGGTGAATTATAATTTGCTATTTCATTTTATAAATACTACAAATATATCAGCTTTTAGAGCGATTTAATATTTCCGATAATTAATTGTAATGAAAAACATTTTCTCTTTTGAATTAGACATAATACTATAATTCGATTATAAAATAATATGATATTAAAAGGGTACGATAACTTAATAAATAGATATGGGTAAACATACCAAAATAATTTAAACCATCTCTGATGTCATAATTTACCATATTTAATTATAGTAAGCATATTGTGCATGTCTTATTTAATGATTATATAGATAATGTAATAATAACTAACAATGTATAATTGATGTACTTTGATATACTGTATCTGTTAAAATTGTTTATACCAACGTGTTACTTGTTATATTAAAATATACTGAATTATTAATTGTATTCATTAATAATAAATATATTCTGACATAATACAGTTTTGCTTATTTCATGAGGCCAATGCTCTTAATATATTGTGTAGTAAGAATTAGAGAATTAGTTGAAATTGGCAAATATGGGAAATATGTACATTTTTAATTACTATTAATAAAGGTTATTGCTATTAATAATACCACTATATAAATTGGCAAAACCCACGACAATGTAGACCAAGGAGATGTATGTCTCTTATCTAACAATTTGTTTGTTTCCATGTGGGCAAATCTCTTTTTTCAGTATTTAAAATAGTAACAGTAAATCTTGGTTTCAAAGACCGATGCTTGAGACTGGACTGTCTTCTGTGGATGATACTTCTGCATTTAAGTATTCAAAACTTCATTCTGTTTCATCAGATCTTGCACCTGAAGACTCTCACTCTTTGTTGCTGTGGTTCTTCAGTCTCTGGGTACTATCATTCCAAGCACATGCTCACTGTCATGATCCCCCTGATCCCCCCCCCCCCCTTTGGGGTCAGTAAATGTTTAATTATTTAGTATGTTGTTAATGTATGTTGTATTGCATTTTTAGTTCGTGAACAGTTAAAAAATGTAGAATGTTGTGGTGTCAGTTAGTAACTGTCAGTTTTTAGTCAGTTATGTAAGCAGTCAGTTGATATACTGCTGTGTGAGGAGTCTGTAACTGTCATGCTGTGAGGCTGTTAGTAAAGTTTGACTCTGCTGGTTTATACATAAAGAAAAAGTGTATCTGTTATATTTTTAATTGCATTATTTCACCAAGACTGATTCCTGCCTGTCTGTATCCTGAGGTCCTGAACTGGTGTCCTGGCCTGAAAATGCCAGAAATGCTGCGACTATAAGAACCCAGATCATCCAGGGGTGCTCGTGTACTAGTAAGCAGAAGAGTTAAGGGGTGAACATGGTCCCCTTCACTCCTGGGGTTGTAACAGCTACTACTCCCCCCTTTTAGATGCAGCATCCCAGAGGTCATCTCTATCATATAAATGCTGGCATGCTGCAAAATTGAATCCATGTGTAAGTCCTGGTCTTGGGTGGAGCAACCAATAGTCCAAATATGTCCATAGTCTAAAGAACAAATGGTTGCTTAGGGATGTAACTCCATGAGAGGAAAGCAGTCTCAGTATCCTTTCCCCATGGCCAGGACCAATGCCCCCTTCTTCCCAATGGGTTAGGAACAAGCACAATTTTCTTGGGGGCTACATTGAAACGGTGTGCTGGGGGCCCCTTACCGGTAGGCCATAGAAATAGCAACCTCCAGGTTAGCAGAGACTTGAAAGAGTTCTTCCCCAGGCCAACCCTTCCCATCCAAATCAGTTTCAACAGCAATGCTGTTATATTGAATATAGTACATGGGCCTATGTGACGAAAAGTGTGCAATACATCCCTTGTGTCACAAACTTTTGAGGATGAGGGATAGTTCAGATATAACTTCTTAAGCAATTCATCATATTCACATTTAACCAGAATATCTGTTGGTTTAGAGCTTTCATAGTGAAAGTCACATTTCAAAGCAAAATTTATTTTCTTTGCTGATTCTTCATGAGTTGGATTTTATTTTTTATATTGCAGCTTTACATACTTCTTATGCTTATGCAATCTTATGCTGGCAATGGATATCTGTTTTTTTTTTGTATTTTGATTGATTCATCAGCAGCATTTTTTAATCTATCAACCTCTTTGTTAAGACATTCTTCTCTTATCTTTGCATCAACTATCTCATTTTGCTTATTGTTTAGTGTTTTTTTATGGTCGATTTTAGTATCTTCAAGTTGTATGTGTAATTCCTGGTTCCTCCTGACCCACTCTGGCTCCTCCTGGCCCACTCTGGCTCATCCTGGCCCTCTCTGGCTTCTCTTCCGTCTAGTGAGTACACAATGAGTTACAAACCATTGAGTGTCATGATCCCCCTGACCTCCTCCCCCACTTTGGGTCAGTAAATGTTTAATTATTTAATATGTTCTTAATGTATGTTATTTTGCATGTTTGGTTTGTGAACAGTTTTTGAATGTTAGTAGCCCGTTTTTAGTCAGTTATGTAAGCAGTCATCTGATATACTGCTGTGTGCGGAGTCTGTAAGTGTCATGCTGTGAGTCTGTTAGTAAAGTTGGCTCTGCTGGCTGATACATAAAGACAAAGTTTTTCTGACTGATTTCTGCTATCCTGAGGTACAGAACTGGTGTCCTGGCCCTAAAAAGCCAGAACTGCTGGACTGTAAGATCTCAGACCATCCAGGTGCGCAGTAATAGTGAGCAGAAGGGTTAAGGGGTTAAGGGGTGAACATGGTCCCCCTTACTCCTGGGGTCGTAACAACTGGTGGCAAGCGGTGGGGTCTCGTCATCAGTAACTAGCAGTAGCCTGGAAAGGGAACCTTTATCCTAGAGGAGGCAGGAGAACATCTGCATGCATGACAGAGGTAAAGGAGCACACTAACCGGAAGGGACAGTAGAGGTCCAACAAGATGGATGCCAAGCAATGCAGGAAAGTGGCCCTTCTAGCTCAATGGAATTCATTCCTGGAATTGTGGTCTTGTCATGATCTGAATGTCCTGGAGCAGCAGTACGCAGCGTGAATGGGAACAGTTGGGGTCCCCGGTGTGGAGCCTTGTTTTATTTTGGAGCTGGAGGAGGCGCTATGGGAGATTGTGTATGGCAATCAGGACTGTGGTATAGGCACGGCCCAAGGACAAATTAACTTACTTGCGAAACGCTGTGACTTCCTGGGACTACGTCATTGGTCTGATGAGGCTTTTGATCTATTTCCCTTGAATCCAGCAAGAGTTATAGCTGGAAGTAGAATTTATAAACAATCACAAGTACAAAGACTTAGTGACTTTGAACATAACTGTGCCAGAAAATAAAGTCCCAACCACAGCAACAAAGAGTGAGACTCTTCAGGTGCAAGATCTGATGAAACAGAATGAAGTTTTGAACGTTTAAATGCAGAAGTATCATACACAGAAGACAGTCCAGTCCCAAGCATCGGTCTTTGTTGAAGAACTGCAGAAAACTATTGCAGAAAAAAGCAGACAAAACTTCATTCTGTTTCATCAGATCTTGCACCTGAAGAGTCTCACTCTTTGTTGCTGTGGTTGGGACTTTATTTTCTGGCACAGTTATGTTCAAAGTCACTAAGTCTTTGTACTTGTTCTCCTTTTTTTCAAGGCAATTATTTTTCTTCCTTTTTCTTTTACAGTTGATGAGTTAGCGATATATCCTTTATTCCTGTCAAGTTTTTTGGATGATTCTCGATCTGATTCAAATTTCTCTTTCTCAGAAAGAAATAAGTAGTCCATATTTCTATCAGATAAATCTTCAGTCTATGGCACATAATCTTTCTCCCTGCCCGACTGGCAGGGCCCTTCCCCACTGTGTGGCCAAAGTCCTTCCACAGATGCCTCTTTCAGCAAGTTTATAAATTCTACTTCCAGCTATAACTCTTGCTGGATTCAAAGGAAATAGAGCAAAAGCCTCATCAGACCAATGACGTAGTCCCAGGAAGTCACAGCGTTTCGCAAGTAAGTTAATTTGTCCCTGGGCCGTGCCTATACCACAGTCCTGATTGCCATACACAATCTCCCATAGCGCCTCCTCCAGCTCCAAAATAAAACAAGGCTCCACACCGGGGACCCCAATTGTTCCCATTCACGCTGCGTACTGCTGCTCCAGGACATTCAGATCATGACAAGACCACAATTCCAGGAATGAATTCCATTGAGCTAGAAGGGCCACTTTCCTGCATTGCTTGGCATCCATCTTGTTGGACCTCTACTGTCCCTTCTGGTTAGTGTGCTCCTTTACCTCTGTCATGCATACAGATGTTCTCCTGCCTCCTCTAGGATAAAGGTTCCCTTTCCAGGCTACTGCTAGTTACTGATAATGAGACCCCACCGCTTGCCACCAGTTGTTACGACCCCAGGAGTAAGGGGGACCATGTTCACCCCTTAACCCTTCTGCTCACTATTAGTGCGCACCTGGATGGTCTGAGATCTTACAGTCTCAGCAGTTCTGGCTTTTTAGGGCCAGGACACCAGTTCTGTACCTCAGGATAGCAGAAATCAGTCAGAAAAACTTTGTCTTTATGTATCAGCCAGCAGAGCCAACTTTACTAACAGACTCACAGCATGACACTTACAGACTCCGCACACAGCAGTATATCAGATGACTGCTTACATAACTGACTAAAAACGGGCTACTAACATTCAAAAACTGTTCACAAACCAAACATGCAAAATAACATACATTAAGAACATATTAAATAATTAAACATTTACTGACCCAAAGTGGGGGAGGAGGTCAGGGGGATCATGACACTCAATGGTTTGTAACTTATTGTGTACTCACTAGACGGAAGAGAAGCCAGAGAGGGCCAGGATGAGCCAGAGTGGGCCAGGAGGAGCCAGAGTGGGTCAGGAGGAACCAGAGTGGGCCAGGAGAAGCCAAGAGATGATATGATGGCCTCTCTTCTTAAAAAACAGTGGTCGCAGGAGTCAGAGTAGGTCAGGAGGAGCAAGTTAGGAGACAAAAGGGGGCCTCTCTTTTCAGGGAAGAGAGGCCTTCCTACGTCTCCTGGCTGGTTCCACTTGACCCACTCTGGCTCCTGCCACGGCTGGACAGTACCTTCCCGGGCTGGTTCTCTCCTAGATTTACCGTCTTCTAGTAAAGAAGCCCGAGATGATCTGTACCAGCCGGCATCCCCTTGTTGTTTCCAATCTTCTGGCAGATCTTCTCCTCAGCCAACTGAAACAGCCGGTGTTTGGTTCCTCCAAAGCTGTTTCTGGGCCTCCAAATACCTACACATGTGAAATAAATTATATTATTTCACTCATTCACACAGTGATGTGATGTCTTGTCCAATACAAGTAGATAACATGAATCATTGGACATAATTACTGCCTGTCTGATAGTGAGATGATAACAGCAGTGACATAAATGGGATAAAGAAGTCAAAGTTATGATAAAGTACCTCTGGGACGTCCTCCTTCTCCTCCTCCTCATGGCTGCTCGTCTCTGCCTAATGAAATAAAAATGTAAACTTTATGTCCTCTGTAAAATAAGTCCTTTAATTGAATGACTTACTGACAGAAAATATACTACGGACTATTATATTATATTATTTCCTATCAAAAACGATTAGAATTAACATTGACATTATTAAAAGGAACACAGCAGAGGTACCAATAATGTAATGTAAATGTATAAGTAATACTGTGTATATAATTAATTGGATGCTATTGAAAACTTATGTTCTTAAAGTTCACTTGTCGTCTAATCATTCTCCCCCACACAGCGACACCTGTTATCTCTTTCTAATGGTTTATTATTGTCAATAATTGCTAATTAATTCATAGGGCACTTACTAAATTATTTTCAGACAAGATCATGAAAGCAACAAGAATGGACATGTGCAAACCTTGGGGAGTAACTCTACTTTTTAAGTTAATGATTATTATGTTAAAGTACCTTTGGGATATTAAACAGCGGCGTGATGTTGTCCTCTTCATCAGAGACCTCCTCAATTATCTGAAATGTAAATGGAAAAACAATCATAGATTATTAAGAAATAGATAATTACTTTACATGGTGTATACCATCACTAAATATTGATATCTACTGCATTTTAGTCTGAGATAATAAGCTGCTCAGAAAAGGTTCTCAATAAAGTAGAAAACATTACACATACAATGTCATAAAGTACTACAGTAGAAAATGTCTCCACATTCTCCGTGAGATTGTTTTGTGCCTCACTGTAATCTGGTAAGACCATAAAGTAAAGACATTGTAAAGACTTACTAAATGTTACCACTGATGTAAGGCTGGAGTAATGACTTGGTATTAGAGTGAGAAGAGTTGGGAGCATTGACAGAGGCCAAATAGTATTCAGGTAAGTCTTCCCTGCACTTCTTATATATAATACTCCATACACCAGACCCCCAACGAGTATCTCTTGTCTCACACCTCATTTCATATTCATGTCGTGTTCTTCCTTATTTATCACTTACTAATGGACTATGGAAAGCATATGTTTTATTTGCTGCATATGAAAGAGAGCACTTTATGACTAGGGAGTAGTAATAATAAATATGGACAACTTATCAAGTTATTCTGACAAAAAAAAAATGACATATTGTGAGAAACATAACTAAAGATGTGTTTTTCTCCTGGAGGTCCTCCCAATCGGTGGCTGACTAAACATCACATTTCCACAGACTATGGCCTCCATCCCATAGCTCCCATAAGAATCTCCCAGAAGGCTGACTCTTATCTATGGGAGCTTTGAAAAACAAATATTTAGCGCTATTCTATGGCTCCCGCAAAAATAATCTAGTAAAACTTTGTGACCCGCACCCGGCAGTTTGCCTTATCTCTCTAGCTCTAATGTGTAAACCCCACAGGCACTAAAACTAAATACATAAATATGTGCATTTGGATTGGTCCCAGAAATGGGACAGAAAAGGATATGAGGGGAGGGTCTGTATTATAGGAGATATGAGGGGAGGGTCTGTATTATAGGAGATATGAGGGGGGGTCTTTACTATAGGAGATATGTGGGGAGGGTCTGTATTATACATGATGTTATATATTATTGATCATACCTGGGAGTGTTTGTCCTATAGAAGGTGTCATGGAGGGCCTATACATGATATTATATAAGTGCCCAGACCATGCATGAGTTTTCATTAAATAAACATTTTGAACATCTTGAAATAAATTGAATAAAGAAGGCAAAGTTATGTAAAGTACCTCTGGAATTTCCTCCTCTTCGTCGCTGCTCTCCTCTCTCTAATAAAATAAAAATAGAAACATATTTATACAATTACTGTATGTCCTCTGTAAAACATGCGTGTTATCTCTTTCTACTTGGACATTATTGACAATCATTGCTAATTAATTAATGGGTCACCTGATTGATTATTTTCAGACCAGATAATGAAATTAACAAGAATGAGCACGTGTAAACCGTAGGGAGTAACTGCTTTTTTAGCAAGTTATTATTATGTTAAAGTACCTTTAGGTTGTTCTTCCACGTGATGTTCCTCTTCTCTTTCATCTGAAATGGAAATGGGAAACATTGATTATTGAAAGTTGACTATTAATAAATAGATAATGACTTTACATGGTGTGTTCCATTGGTGTAAATGATGTAACATTGCTGTCTACTGTATTTTAGGCTCAGATAATAAGCTGTGTCGCACCTAATGTCATATTCATGTCATGTCCTCCTTTATCAGTTACTAAAGGTCCCTGGAAAACATGTTTATTATTTGTGGCATATGAAAGAGGGCATTTCATGACTTGTAAGTAATAAAGATCAATTTTGACTAAACAAGTTGATATTTTTTGGTAAAACACATTTTCAAACTGTGGCTGCTCATTTCCACAGACTATGGCCGCCATCTCATGGCTCCCATAAGAATTCCCAGAAGGCCGACTCGTAACTATGGGAGTTTTGAACATTTGTGGAGCTATTCTATGGCTCCCACAAAAAAAGCATCTTGTAAAATGTACTGATTCACACTCAGGGGGTTTGTCTGTAGCTCTCTAGATCTAAAATATATTCATAAGTTTCTATTCTAAGTACTTTGGAAATTCACCATGGACATTGGATTCCGAGCTCAAAGACAGGGCCCTCCTTGCTTTGCTATATGTTAATTTGTATTTATCTTTGTCGGAACTTAATTTATGTAAAGCGCTATATGTCGGCGCATTATAAATTAACTAAATTAATAATAGGAGATTAAAAATCTGAATCACATTATTGTCCCTAACAACACTACAGAATGCTATATGCTATCATGTACACACTACACTATCCCCCCCCCCCCCCCATCTATATAAACCTTCTGTGGTTAAATAATAGTAACAATAAATGCAGGGATTTTTTTGATCCCACCATCTATGAACTGCTATTGGGTATCTTCCGGAATCCCCCCCTCAATAACTGATGGGTCATCATGCCACCTTTGCCCCTACCCCTTGTTCTGTGGGGTAGTCAGGCTCATTAACTCCCAGGGATTCCTGTGGGCCCCTATTGGGACTCTATACATAAAAATTGGGTCCCCATGGATCCCCATAACTTCTAACAAAATCCCCTATGTAATGGGAGGCCCTACAAACCCTCATAATGTACTATAAATATGTAGTGTTAGTGACTATGGGGGATATTATAGACAAACATGAGAGTCCAAAATGGACCCCTGTGGTGTTAGGATGTCATGTAAACACTTGAGAAACCCCATGGTATAGGGGTTAACTTTATTTGCCATGGAGGTTTAGAAGGACTCCCATGGTCATAACTTAGTATGCCATGGGGGTACACTGGGACCCCGGTATAGTGACAAATATTAGGTGTTACAGGGGTCCATAAGGTTCACTGTGGTTATTTTTTATCCCATGGGAGTCCACAAGGAACCCCATGATCATAGCTTAAGTATATCATGGGGGTGTGTAGGGGTAATATTAGGAGTCTTTGGGGTCCATTGTAGATTGTAAGGCAGGTAATGCTGTTTGCCAAAGAGAGTAAGTGTTTTGGTGGTCTGAGATCCTTGGGTGCTCATTGCGAGCCTCTAGGTTGTCTAGGTGTATTTTTTGTTATGTTAACGGTCATGTACGTCGGCCATTTTTTCCTTCTCTTAGGGGATTTTCAAGTGATACCCAAGATCATGGGAGGCTGCAGTATAAACTCCTTAGTTGTGTAAGATTTGAGTAATCATGCCTCACATATGACACAATTAAAGTGTTAACTCAGAAAGTCGGATTTGAGCCATCCAGACATCTCAGAAGCATGTTTGTGCCTTAACGAGTGGGTGAATTTAACTGGAGGCTTTTTCTAATTTCGAGCACTCGTAGAGACTTCTGAGTAAACTTTGTCTAGATTGGATATTGTTACAGGAGCAATGTGATAACAATGTTAAAATAGTTATAGGACAGGCACTCAGGTCTTAAGATATTAAGGGCATATTATGCATTGAGATGGCATTTCTCGGAGTTAGATTTACACGTGTGATGTGATAGCTCAGTAGTAGTTGTGTAACAGGATAAATGGAATGGAATCCAATACATGTAATATTCTACAGTAATGAGACCGCTGGATGGAAGTTACCTGCAGATTTTGCAACTGTTGTAAAACATGGTAGGAGTATACGTATTCTAATTACAGAAAAGGCATGAAAGTTGGACCATTACAGTGCTCCTTTAAATAAAGCGGTGGATGCCAGATAAGACACTTTATCTCACAGCAACTCATTACACCTGACATTTTGTGTCTTTCCTTCAATTTATGTTTCATTTAAAACCCTACATTTGGACTCCACCAACTGACATGAGAATTATCCTTTACATAAAGTGGGATTTTATGGTTGTATATATTTAGATGTTGTATTGCTTTCTAGTAGCAAATTAATAACAGACCCTTTTGTATCCTATGTAAAATATATTACCTCCTCGTCTTCTTCCTGTATTGTTGGCAGTAATTGCTGCAGCTTCTGGATCGTATATCTTTTATAATAATTTTCTTTTGCCTTCTTCATAGATACCTGTTAAATTAAACTAAATCTGTAGTAAAGTACAATTACTGGCACTACTGCTTTAAATATACACATGTCCTGAATGCCATCAATGTGGCTAGCCGACCTAATTCTATTATAATGGCCATAAGAAACTCTTGAAAAGACTATGTCACTTACTGATTTATTATATTGTATGATTGTCATGACCCAAGTGGACTCATAGATTTCTGGAGCTGGCAGATGGACATTGATGGACATGTCAAGGGAATAAAGTTTTAAGCCTCACAATGCTCCTTCGGCGCTCATTGCGAGCCTTTGGCGCTCATTGCGAGTCTCCGCCACTATCTGCTTCCTCCCTTGTGTCTCATTTCCCCCCTCCTCTGCCTTCCTTGTGTTTCCTTTCCCCCTCTTCTGCCTCCCTTGTGCCTCCTTTTCCTTCCCCTCTGCTTCACTTGTGTCTTCTTTCCCCCTCCTCTGCCTCCCTTGTGTTCTTCCCCCCTCCTCTCCCTTCCTTGTGTCTCCTTTACCCCCTCCTCTCCCTTGTGTCTCCTTTTCCCCCTCACCTCCAATTTTGACTCATTTCCCCCCTCCTCTCCCTCCCCTGTGTCTCATTCCCCCTATCTCCCTCCATCTTTTCCCCCGACCCGTGTCTCTTTCCCATCCTTATCCTCCCTCCTTCCCCCCTCTCCAATAACCTCCCTATCCCAACTCCCCTCTATCCTCTCTTCTTACTTTGATCTGCTGAGCTCCTGCTGCTGTTTCCTCCCCTGCAGCGCATTTTTGCCTGTGTCCGAAACCGGCATATTCTAATGACGTGACGCGCATGTGACGTCACGTCATTAGCATATGCCGGTCCGGTCACAGCAAGAAGATGCGCTTCAGGGGAAAGAGCAGCAGGTGCTCAGTGGATCAAAGTAAGAAGAGAGGAGAGAGGGGATAGGGAGGTAATTGGAGAGGGGAGAAGGAAAGAGGGTAAGGGGGTTATGAAAGAGGAGGAGGATTGCGGCCCTCACTGCAGGCTAAGTCCCTCGTGCCTGAGCGCCCACGGGAGGTTATTTGAGATGGGGTAAGGAGGGAGGATATGGGGTTTAGGTGGGAGGAGGAGGATTGCAGCCCTCAATGCAGGCTAAATTCAGCGGGCCTGAGAGCCAAAGTCTTGTGGGAGGTTATTGGAGAGGAGGGAGGATAAGGGGGCTAGGAGGGAGGAGGAGGATTGCGGCCATCACTGCTGGCTGTCCCGCATGCCTGAGCGCTGAAAAGTCCCATGGACTTCGCGGTTGCAGCCCGTAACAGCAGCAGAGGAGGAGAAGAGAGCGAGGCAAAGGGGGATGAGAGAGGCCGGCGCTTGCGGTCGTCGGCTTGCCTCGCTCCGCAAGGCTCACAAAGCGTTACCAACATCGTAAGCATTCCGAACAGTCCCGCAGATCCACAACTATTATGGTGATATTTGATTGACTTACCATGTACTGGACCGCTGTTATTGCCAGTTTTAAGCTCTCCTTTTCAGTTTCTGGCCCCGGTGGTGTCCAATTTGCCCGGCTGACGATTTTTACCCTGGACACCAGGACACCCCTAGATGACACCTGAATTGGACACAACAATATTTTTTATATAAAAACTGTAATATTTCCATTTCATTTTTTTAAATAAACCTTTTTTCGAAAACATTTTGGTTCTAATTCCTCAAATATAAAGAAGATAGACCTAATGTATCTGAATTCTTACATCTTATTTCCATTAAAGATTTTTTAACGATTTAAGTGCCAGGGGTTCAGGACAATTTCCAGGATCAATTTTGACTAAGCAAGCTGATATTTTGTGGTAAAACACAACATTTTCAACATGTGGCTTCTTATTTCCACAGACATTGGCGTCCATCTCTTGGCTCCCATAAGAATTCCCAGAAGGCTGACTCGTAACTATGATTCACACTCAGGGGGTTTGTCTGTAGCTCTCTAGCCTTAAACTATACCTAAAAGTCATGAAAGTTGGACCATTACAGTGGTCCTTGAAATAAAGAGGTAGATGCTAGATAAGACACTTTATCAATTAGCAACTCATTACACCTGACATTTAGTGTCTTTGCTTCAATTTATGTTTCATTTAAAACCCTACATTTATGTCCAACTGACATGAGATTAACCCATTATGAATAGTGAGAATTTATGGTTGTATATATTTAGATTGTGTATTGCTTTCTAGTAGCAAATTAATAACAAATCCGGCTGTATCCTATGTAAAATATATTACCTCCTCGTCTTCTTCCTCTATCGTTGGAAGGATATTCGTAAGTTTCCTGATAGTATATCTTTTTTTATAATTTTCTTTGATGTTCTTCAGAGCTACCTGTTAAATTAAAATAAATCAGTAGTAAAGTACAATTACTGGCACTACTGCTTTAAATATACACACTTGTGTCTGACTGTTTGCATCTGATTTATTTAGACAAGTAAAGTGTGTGATTTCCTCTGTGCAGTGATTTGGTACAGGTGGGAGGGGAGTGTTTTTGCCTGGGTTAAACTTGCATATGAATTTGGACCTTGCAGGAGGAAGTTCAAAGAAAAGGGTCAAATTGTAGTATTTTTTGTCACTTGTAATTATGAGTCAGTCCAATGACAACCTCACTCAGTGTACATCCTGTCACGTGTATGAACTGCTGGAACAACTGATCCAGGGTCCATACCTCTGTGAGAGGTGTGAGCATTTTGCCTCTCTGGAAGCTCATATTAAAGAACTGGAGAGGAGAATTGCAGAACTTGGTGATATTGCTCCACTGGAATAAAACTGAGCACAGTTTAGCTGGGCCTAGCAGGGAGGGTGGAGGTGGGCCTATTGAGGATGTCCAGGGAGGTAGCTGGGTTACAGTTACAAGGGGAAGCAGGGGGAACAGGAGCAGGAGGCAGGCCAATACTGAGTTGGAAAGCACCAACAGATTTGCCAGATTGAGTGAAACTGTTGGGGATGTCCATTCAGGAATGTCAATGTCAGATAGAGCTGTTCCCTGTACCAGCCGGGAGAAAAGTTCTACTGGAGGAGGGGGAGGGCCGAATAGGCAGAGAAACCGACAGGTTTTGGTGCTAGGGGAATCTATTATTAGGAAGGTAGGAAGGGTGATTTGTCAGCCAGATTCCAGCAATTGAACAGTTTGCTGTCTCCCGGGTGCTCGGGTTCGCCATGTTGTGGATTGGGTAGATAAATAATTGGTAGGAGCTGGAAAAGAACCGGCAGTCTTGGTACATATTGGTACCAATGACAAAGTTAGTGGAAGATGGAGTGTCCTAAAGAATGATTTTAGAGAATTAAAGAATAAGCTTAAGGGATGGACCTCCAAGGTAGTATTTTTTGAGATACTACCAGTGCCACATGCTTGCCCAGGGAGACAGATGGAGCTTAGGGAGGTTAGTGCATGGCTAAAAAAGTGGTGAAGTAAGGAGGGGGTGGGTTTTTAGAGCACTGGGCTGACTTCTCAGTTGGGTACAATCTCTCAGTTGAGGCATTGAATCCTTCCGAGCTCTCAGGACACAAGCAGGGATGGATTGCACCTCAGTGACGAGGGAGCTGCTGTGCTAGGGGAAAGAATGGTAGAACGACTGGGGGAGTTTTTAAACTAATAGGTGGGGGGGAGGGATTAGATAAAAGTAAAGGGGTAGTAAGTGTAAAGGGGGTAAGGAATGAATTCACTAGTCATGTGGGAGGAGATGTGGGAGGGTTAGTATAGTCAATAGGGAGGTACTGCTAAGTAACTCAAGTATAGTGGCAGGCACTCCAGACTCCTTACATAAGGTGTATGCTTGCTAATGCCAGAAGCTTACCAGGAAAAATGGGAGAGTTAGAATTATTAGCAATTAATGGAAAATTGGATTTAATAGGCCTTACTGAAACATGGTGGGGTGACTCTCATGACTAGTGAGTAATCTGGATGGTTATAACCTATTTAGGAAAGATAGGTGCAATGGTAATAGGGGAGGAGGGATTTGTCTGTATGGTAAGCTTGAATTTAAGCCTATAGTCAGAGAAAATATGTATGCTGGAACTAGTGATAATATTGAATGTTTGTGGGTAGATTTAAATAGCGGAGCATCAAATTCCAAGAAAATATGCTATAAACCCCCAAATATCATTGAAAGTGAGGAAATGCAGTTATTGTTACAGATTGGAAATGCAGTTAAGCACGGGCAAGTTCTATTAATGGGAGATTTGAATTACCCTGAAATGTCCCCCTGCTCAAGAAAGCACATGTACAGGCCCGTCTGAGGTTTGCCAATTAACATCTGAATGATTCAGAGGAGAACTGGGTGAAAGTGATGTGGTCAGATGAGACCAAAATCGAGCTCTTTGGCATCAACTCAACTGAATGCTGCCTATGACCCCAAGAACATCATCCCCACTGTCAAACATGGAGATGGAAACATTATGCTTTGGGGGTGTTTTTCTGCTAAGGGGACAGGACAACTGCACCTCATCAAAGGGACGATGAACGGGGCCATGTTCTGTCAAATCTTAGGTGAGAACCTCCTTCCCTCAGCCAGGGCATTGAAAATGGGTCGTGGATGGGTATCCCAGCATGACAATGACCCAAAACACACAGCCAAGGCAACAAAGGAGGCGGTCAAGAAGAAGCACATTAAAGTCCTGGAGTGGCCTAGTCAGTCTCCAGGCCTTAATCCCATAGAAAATCTGTGGAGGGAGCTGAAGGTTCAAGTTGACAAACATTAGCCTTGAAACCTTAATGACTTGGAGAGGATCTACAAAGAGGAGTGGAACTAAATCCCTCTTGAGATGTGTGCAAACCTGGTAGCCAAGTACAAGAAATGTTTGACCTCTGTGACTGCCAACAAGGGTTTTGCCACCAAGTATTAAGTCGAATGCGTCAAATACTTATTTCACTCATTGACTTGCAAATCAATTTATAATTTTTTTGACATTCATTTTTCTTGTTTTTTTGTTGTTGTTATTCTGTCTCTAACTGTTAAAATACACCTACCATTAAAATTATAGACTGAGAATTAAAATTATAGACTGAGAATGATATTCTTCCTCGCCTGGGAAAATCTGGTTTTTCTTTTTGAATAACTGCAAAAAGACATAAAAACAATACTGGCAAAATAGAATATATTTACTATATCTCTTATCTCTGGGGGGCATCCATAAGATATCAGTTGTTTGTTTCATTTTAAAAGATATAATACCATTGTCTAGCTCTTCAAGACAGGGTCTCCATATGGAATATTTGAACAAACGTTCAAAATCAGCAGGGGATCAAATACTTTCCCCCCCCACTGTACCTATTATATTGGGCCAATAAAAACATTTTGAGGATGAGATCACTTTAAGGGTGATATATATATATATATATATATATATATATATATATATATATATATATATATACTTGCTTGGCTTACCATGTACTGGGCCGCTGTTATTGCCAGTTTTATTCTGCTCTCCTTTTTAGTCTCGGGCCCCGGTGGTGTCCAATTTGCCCTTTTGGTGTACTTTGCTCTGGGCACCAGGTCACCCCTAGATGACACCTGCATTGGACACAAGAATATATATTTTTTTAATGTAAAAACGGTAATATTTATATATTTTTTTTTAATAAACATATTTCCTAATACATTTGGTTCTAATTTCTAAAATGCAAGGCACATAGACCTATTGTATCTCAATTCTTACATCTTATTTCCATTAATGTTTTCTTTTAACTATTTAAGTGCCAGTGGTACAGGACAATTTCCAGGACAATGTTTGCAATATTTCGCTATTCTATCTGCTATCTGTTTAGACATGGCTTCTGTCAGCCTTTCTGTATCTACGTATTGAAAATGATATGTTGTGTTTTTAAGGAGAATTTCAACTGCCTACTAGTATATTTCTTACTTTGGGTTTATGTAAAACAGGAAAAATCTAGTGTTTATGATAAAATATAAAATAAAGGTTTTCTTTTATTTAAAACTATATACTTATATTTTGTCTAAAAATATAGACCTATAGAACTCAGCAATACCCAGCATGATGTATTTCCTACAAACACACAGTCACAAGTCTTTGCCAAAAACTTAAAAATCATTAATAATATTTATATGAATTTCTATCATCCTCTAATCTCTCTCTCTCTGTCTCTTTCTCTCTGTTTCTCTCGCTCTCATTCTCCTCTCTGTCTACTCACCATGCCCCTCTTTTTCCCCACTCTCTGCTCCCTCATCTCTTCCTCACTCCTCCTCTCACAAATTTGTTACTGACAATTGACTACATGAAAATATCTTATCAAGGGTTATTTGTTCTCATTTTCTCACTTCATGCCTTTTACTAATATTAGTTACCTGATATTTCTTGGTTGGCCGGAGACTCTGATCTTTTTTTATCTCTCCCGGAGCCCTAATTGACGGAGCAGACATGGCAGCCCTCAATGCTGCAACATGGGCAGCGCAACCTGCGATGGGCGGCTTGTGCAGCACTACTGACCCATCATAGGGAGCGCTGCCCATGTGGGGAAGGAGGTCTGATTCCCCAGCTTCCATTGGCCCCGATGATATTTCCTCTTTTTCCTGTATAGGGCATAATGTTTAAGAATTAAGATATTATACTCATATATAAGAATAAGTGTGGCATCTCTGTACATGGGATGATACCTGAATTCCCAGAATGTTACACAGTATGAAATAATCAGCATATAAAATAACATAGATCTGATGGCATATCACAACCAAAAAGGGCAATTTAATCAAGCCCATTTCATTTACTTAAAACCTTGCGCATTAAGCCCTGATATGGCCTTAGGCTTAAACGAGGCATGCTTACATTCCCTAACTGGTTTTGACCCATATTTACTTATCGGTTCTAATATATTGTGAGCATTAAATAAAAAATGACAGTGAAATAATATATAATACAGTCCTGTACTAAGTATAAGTATTAGCTAATGTTTATGGACCTCCTTGGGAGGGGTTACATTTTAGGTGCCATCTGGGTCTTTGGGGACCCCCATGGCTATAGACAAATTGGGGATCCTTGGTCATAGTGCGTGGGAAGAGGGAATCCCAAAGGTTCCCTGCAGCACGAGGGAAGAGGATTTCCGTGGGTTCCCCAGGTTTATAGAGGGTATTGGGGAATCCCAGCGATCCACGAGTGAAGAAGAAAATGAAGAAAGAGGTAAAGTAAAAATAAGCAATTATGGCTTAAGATAACAAAGAAAAACAAGCAGGGTAAGGGTGGCAAATAAAAACATTTACTTTTTGAGAAAACAATCTCACACTAAAATATAAAATATGATTTTACCACATTTGGAGAATGATCTTCTTCTTCCTCGCCTGGGAAAATCTGGTTTTTCTTTTTGAATAACTGCAAAAAGACATAAAAACAATACTGGCAAAATAGAATATATTTACTATATCTCTTATCTCTGGGGGGCATCCATAAGATATCAGTTGTTCTTTTCATTTTAAAAGATATAATACCATTGTCTAGCTCTTCAAGACAGGGTCTCCATATGGAATATCTAGTCCTTAATGTATATGCTTGTTACACATTTGTGGTGTGGCCACTGTAAAGCTCTAGGTACCTGAATAACTAGACAGAAATAAAGATGTATATAACCAGATTATTCAGAATAAATTGGTAACAAATATAGATTAACTGATATATGAATCCTGGTCTTCTGTAGACAGCAAAGTGATATTATATGAAGAAGAAGATCAAGTTCATATATGTGAGAGCACAAGGTAAAAAGGCTGCTGTTTGTGACCCGCTGCCAGCTGAGCCAAGGAGTCAGGATAATAATGTTTAGATACATGAACAGATCACAGAACAGAACTGTAAGGAGGGTCCAGCACTTACCCGTCTTGCCATTTTCCTCAAAATTTCACCAAGTGTATCCCCTACTCTCACCAAATACACAAGTGAGCAAGTTTAACCCAAGCCACAGATAAGGCCTAGGTCTCATTGTGACATTATCATCTAGCACATAACTAGGGGATGTATGTTGGGATACTGGTGTATATAGCCAGGACATACCTACTGAGAGGACTAACCTCAATAACTGCTGGTTATTTACCAGACAGTGAAGAAAATTCGGCGCTCATCGGCTATGTGCTTCAAAGGCTCGCCTCGCTAAGCTACGACAAATCGCTGTTTGACAACAATATAAATATTTACAGTGCAGTATTGATTTATAATTTGCTTTACAGTGCTGCGGACAGCAGTTAAACCCCCTTCCGGTTCCTCTCTAGCACTCATAGGCTTTTCTCTTACATTTGCCATCTTTAGGTGTGAAACCATTTGTGGCCTTGGGGAATTGGAGCTATTGAACAGCAATTTGCGATTTTAGCGATCATAACTCTTGCGGAAGTGAAAGATCAAAGGCAAATCGCTATTCAACAGCTTCAATTCCCCAAGGCCGCAAATGGTTTCACACCGCAAATGAAGGAGAAAATCCTACAAGAGCTAGGGAGGACCCGCAAGGGGGTTTAAGCCATGCTCGTAACACTGTAAGTGCAAATAAAAGATCAATGCTGCACTGTAAATAACGGGTAAGCGATGATAGACATTAGAATGAATTGCACAAAAGTCTCAAGCTTGCGAATCGGCAGTAAATAAAATGTATTTTAATGTTTCTTTTCCGGGTTATATAGATCTCAGGAATCAATGAGTTAATACATATTGGGCCACCCACATGGACTTGAACAGTATTGGCATTCATTTTTATAGTTCTGTATTTTGAGGGTTTGCGAGTCCCATTGCATATCGGACCCTCGGACGCTAATTGATTGACTGATGTAACCTCCATGTTTTACTGACATAATAATGACGGTCTCATTTTCTATTGGCTGTTTCGAAATGGGGGGTTACGGTCTTGCTTAATTGATCATGTTCCTGCCCTGAACTGCTACGTACCAGTGCATGATTTCCGGAGTCGGCTTTGGGCCCATAACTTGAATTGGAGATGTACGGTAGCCCGCAGCAAGCCCGCAGCCATACTGCCTGTATCCCGTGAGAAGCGGCTTGCAATTGAATCTGGCTCTTTGTTTATTTCTGACAGGATTTTTTTCTTCTTTATAAAACATTATCCTGTGATGAGGAAAAGTCCTTGTGAGAGGATGAAGGGTCTTTTATATTTTTCTATTAAACAATACACTTTTTATGAAGATAAATACAATGAGCCATGAGCTGTAACTGGCACAGGATCCTCCACTGTGACCTGTTTAGAAAATGTCTGACAGGACTAGGAGCTGGCATGTGATTGGTTCTTCTGGTCACATGCTCTGTGAGGCTGTAAGTGGGCGGGGCCCTAGAATGATAAAGTAGAGTTGTTCCTGCGGTGTAGACAATGGGGCGGAGCTAATGACAGATCTGACGCATTAATATATAAGTCTTGTTTTACTTTTATAAAAGCCTAAGCCCAGCAACACATGTAAATACACTGCAGCACCCCTTTATAGGGAGTCCTAGACTGGAATCTTAATTATCACATCACAGCAGGTAATTAAATGTTTTTGGAAAGTAAACAAATAAATATAGCTTTTAATTTTTTACACTTTTATGAGCAATTATTACTATTTGCAGGCTTTCATGTTGTTTACTGATCCTGCTTATTGCAGATTCTATCTCAACAAGATGTGTTCTTGTAAGTAAATTAGGTTTCCATTGGATCTGATGAATGTACTCAGCTGTATGTGCCACATTCCCACTGTGCAGATACAAACTTCCTGTGTTTTCAGAGTCTGCACCCCCTCAGTAAATAGATAACAAGTAACTAAAATGGTGGATTCCAAAGCAACATAATTGTATACACAATTAATAAATTAGAGGTATATATATTTGTTATATTCTATGAACATACTAAGAACATATTGTATATACTATTACATTAGTAAACATAATGCAGCATGTAATTTATACATGTAAATGGTGTTGCTCTGTTGTGTCTGACTCTCTGTGACCTCATGGACAACACACCATGCTGATCCACTTGGTTTTCATGGCAGAGATACTGGAGTGGGTTGCCAGTTCCTTCTCCAGTGGGCCACTGCATACAGACAGCTCTTGGTGGTCTCTCATCCAAGTACTGACCGGTGTGAGCTCTTGGTTCCCTGGCTGGATATGAACCCAGGATGCTGTGGTAAAAGCACCTGCATCCTAACCACTGGGCCACCAGGGAACCCAATTTATACATAGCCTAATATATAGCCTAATATAATATCACATTTATCTAATAACATATTTTCCACTTATTCAAGAACAAGGCTTTTAAGCTGTTCAGTAAGCGTTATGTTATATTAATTTTTTTCTCCTGAATCTGTTATCATGAGATAAAGTATCAATAAGGGTTGGAAAGTGTGTTGACTCAATAATTAACCATTTAAATTCCTTACAGGAAGTTCATAGTGGGTGTTATAGGGTTCATAGTGGGTGCCATGGAGTTCCTGTAAGGCTAAGAGGTTCATTAAGTGTGCCACAGGGAACCTTTTATTGGCCTGTGTGGTAGGGGATACTTGTTAGGTGCCATAAAGGGATTAATATTTAAGAGCTATGGATGTCTAATACATAGCCTACAATAATATCACTACTACCTAATAACATATTTTCTACTTATTAAAGAACAGAAATAAACACAACCAATATATTTTACAACTTTTGTATTTACTACAAGATTTCCTTTTATTTTCCTGCCTGCTGCTGTCCGTTACATTTTCAGGAGGGTGTGCCACTGCGATATACCCATTCTGCAGATAGACACTACCATTGCATTTGATGCCTCCTCCCACCTAAAGAAGGTCCTCTGCTAAAATCAAATGACAGATCCCACAATAGCATAAGGCAATAGATTTTTGGGTCATATCATGAGAAGACAAGTTTCCCAAGAGAAGACTTTGATGCTGGGAATGGTTGAAACATTGGTGGAGCTACCACAGGTTCAGGTGATGCAATGCACTGAGACCCCAATTTTCTTGTGGCTCTTTAACCACAGCCCACACCCACTGCCCTGGTCTCACTGCTCTCCCCTCTTGAGGGCTTCCTATGTCTACCCTGCTGGAGTTTCTTCTGCCCGAGGCAGAGAATCCCAAATAACCGACGTCATTATATTTGTGACATAATTTTATATATATATATATATATATATATATATATATATATATATATATATGAACTGATGAACTGCAACATTTCTTTTTTTTAAGCCAGGAACCATTTTTTTATGTCCAGTAATCTAGATGAATAATCAGAGTATTACAGTATAGTATTGGAGTATATAGTGATACCTTTTTTATTGGACAAACTCTTTATCAAGTCAGAAGCAAAACTGATAAAAATATGAGAAGGCTTGGCACCACAAGCGAAACGGTCCGTATGAACCTGTTTATCGCTGCACATGATTAGCCCACAGAGCAGTGATAGTAGACTGCGGCCATGTAATATACTGTGAGAGAACAGGGTTAGCTCTCCATCCAGAGCATGTCTGTGCATCTTTAGCAATTTAATTTAATTTATCATTTGTCAGATTCTTCAGATTCTCTTCTACTAATAATTAAAACAATTTTGTAAATGAAGCTGGATCATAAAAATTAATTGAATTTTCTTTTGTATTTACATGAATCTGTGAAGACAATGTGGGCACAGTGCCAGTTAGGGAGGATCAGAGAGAAGGAAAGGATGAAGAGCAGGAGATCAGAGGCAAGTGGGTAATATGCATATACACATTTTGCCTTCTCTGTATGGGTAAGTTCCCTTTCCTGTTGTAACTGTCATGTTCTAGGTGGTTACCCACAAGTAGCCAGTCTATGAACTGCAACATTTATTTTTTTTAAGCCAGGAACTATTTTTTTAAGAAGTGGCGCCCCTCACAGGGAAGAAATTCTGGGCGGCTGCCTAGTTGGCCTAATGAGTAATCCGGCCATGAGTAGACTCTCCCATGGAGATTGGTAGATTCCGGATACATTTAGTTTCTGGCTGCTTGAGAGTTTCTATTAAAAGAGGACAAGTTTACCTGCACATACGATACTCTTCTTAGTATATTTGTCAGTGAGGGCTGTTCTAGCAGCAGCAGCTTTCACTCACACAGGGGGACGTTCGGCTGGAGGGTGCGGTGCTGATCCCGGGGAATGTTACGCCAACACTGCCCTGGCTCAGTCACTCATGCCCGGGGAATGTACACCAACACTGCCGTGGCTCAGTCACTCATGCCCGGGGAATGTAACCCCAACACTGCCCTGGCTCAGTCACTCATGCCTGGGGAATGTAACCCCAACACTGCACTGGCTCAGTCACTCATACCCAGGAAATGTAACTACAACACCGCCCTGGCTCAGTCACTCATGCCCGGGGAATGTAACCCCAACACTGACCTGGCTCAGTCACTCATGCCCAGGGAATGTAACCCCAACACTGCCCTGGTTCAGTCACTCATGCCCGGGGAATGTAACCCCAACACTGCCCTGGCTCAGTCACTCATGCCTGGGGAATGTAACCCCAACACTGCCCTGGCTCAGTCACTCATGCCCAGGGAATGTAACCCCAACACTGCCCAGGCTCAGTCACTCATGCCCAGGGAATGTAACCCCAACACTGCCCTGGCTCAGTCACTCATGCCTGGGGAATGTAACACTAACACTGCCCTGGCTCAGTCACTCATGCCTGGGGAGTGTAACACTAACACTGCCCTGGCTCAGTCACTCATGCCTGGGGAACGTAACGCCAACACTGCCCTGGCTCAGTCACTCATGCCTGGGGAATGTAACCCCAACACTGCCCTGGCTCAGCCACTCATGCCCGGGGAATGTAACCCCAACACTGCCCTGGCTCAGTCACTCATGCCCGGGGAATGTAACCCCAACACTGATTGACTGATAGTATATATGAGGCACTAATTCTGGGATACAGATAATCTCAATACTTATACTATATGCTATGAGCGGAGAAGGTATAAATAAGCACCTGAATATACAGTTGGGCTATGTACTTATTACCTAGCTTGGCCTGACATGGTTTAAATAAAGATTTATATTAAGTCCTCACTTTTGATTTTTTACTACTGTATATAAAGTGAATTGTTGATTAAACTGTAATAATAGTCCAGACAGGAGATATCAGGGAGGCCTAGGACTTAATGTTTTACAAGGAGTTACTGTGTGCCTGAAAGGTCCCAAACCTGGTAGCCAAAGCTGGAGACCTCTTGTGTGTCACCACAACACACCCAGTTACATTCCCCTTAGTGATGTGAGCTGGGGGATTCCTGACACAGAGGAAACAGCCGGTTATTTACTTTCAGATTGGTGTTTTCCTTCCGCTTGCAAAGTTTGAAGACTATTCAGGGACTGAAAATTTTGACAAAGTGCAGAAACACTTCCCCTTGAGACTAACTGAAATGTCATATTTTATTCCACTAATATAGTAACACTAATGTTAGGACTGTCTGACCCTTTTTGTGTTTCTCAATAGGTGAGTTGTACTTAATTTATTTAATTTATCATTTTTAATTTCTGTATTAAAGTTAAAAAACACACTAATCACATTAATACTATTTTTTCCCTATTACATGAGTCAGATAATTATTATATTAGGACACAGGTCAGCAATGCAGTGAGTGGTTGAGTTAACTTAGTTTAACCTTCAACTTGTTAATACTAGTAAAAGTAAAATTAAATAGGTAAAATATTTGCCAAAAGGAAAGAAGACTATAGTTAGGGCTTGAGCTCATGGCTTCTGTAGGATCTCCCACAAGACTGACTTGTAGCTGTGGAACTTCTTGTGGGACAATCACATAGGGTATCTCATGTAAGGATACATAGCCCAGGGGTTGTCACGTAAGGGAAATAGCTTGTGAATACTCGCAACAGTCTTTGTGTGTTATATATACGGTAGCCGCAAGATATTTGGGGCCATATTAAATTTAAAGCCTGTAGCAGCCTTACGTCACTGAAAATGGAGGTTAGATTTCAATCCCTTACGGGTTTGAAGTACGAGTTATGATCGGACCCGCAATCCACAAATAATGCAATATTAATAAATCAGTAAATATGATATTCAAGTGCATGCGAGTTCCATTATATATATTAACACATTGGTTGCCGGGATCGATATAACGGAAAATAAACAATTTCGGCTCCATTTTGGGGTTACGGGATTGTACGGATTCGTAGCAAGTTAATATTGATTAGGGAACGTAACATTTACAGGCTCACCAGATGAAAGGCTTTGCGGCAACGGAGTTCCAATTGTGACAGAGTTTTTCCGCATGTAACTCGCAGATTGTTTGCGGGTACCTGTACGAGGAAAATGTAATAGCCGTAAGTGTAGCGGGCTCTGTTACGGGCTACAGGTTTTCACGTTGTGGGAAATTAAAAGGGCTGATTATCTACTACCAGAGCTAAGGACCCGAAGTACAGTATTTCCAGTGGCAACTCCAACTCCAGTAAGGTGGTGATAATGTAAGGACACATTGCATCATTGAGTCTATATAAGCTTGTTTCCCACTCTAATGCTGACTGTGCCATGCTACGTAAGCTAACCAACCCAAGGGTGGAGGGGAGAGAGAGATAGAGAGAGAGATGGAGAGAGAGAGAGAGAGAGAGAGAGAGAGAGAGAGAGTAGGAGCTTTGGTTTAGAGAGTGTAGGAGATTGGTTTTATTCTTGTTACATTATATTTTACACCTAAATTCATTTATCACAAAGCCCACAAAACCACAAATGTATACACTTTATCACAAATATCATGGACCTTACCTCAAACCAATCCAATCTATCCCATACCCCCACCTATACGACCTTGCTGCATACCTTAATACATACAACACACAAACCTCTCAAGGTAAGTTATCCTGACTTCCTTATGCTTTCCTACCACAGATCTGGGCCTGAACCTACTTGTCTATGCCCTTGTCCATGTCCAAGGTAGCGATTCAGCTTCCCTACGCCTTATTCATGTGGTTTCTGGCCCAGATATACTAAACATCTACCATCCTTACACTCTCTAATCGGCCCTCTCAGGGCACCACTTCCGATACCTCCATAAATCCTTTCGTAGTCCTATTCACTAGTCTCAGCCACATTCGCAAGCCACATAAGCCTTCGCTAGGCCCGACCTCTATCACGCTTTCATAGCTGCACTGGCCCCCCAGGTCCCCCATTCTTATCTCCTACCCCCCCCCCTCAGGATCCTGCATCCAAGTAGGAGATCAGAACCCTAAAACTAACCTTAAACCTAACCCTGTACCCAACCCTGTTCCTAACCATAAAACCTAACCCTGATCCTAACCCTAAACCCTAACCCTAACCATGATCCTAAATGTGACACTAAACCTAGCCCTTATCCTAACCCTAAACCCTGAGCCTAACCATAACCATAACCCAACATAAACCATGACCCTAAACCCTAACCATAACCCTTAAGCCAAAATGTCAAAAAGTAACACACACAAAAAAACAGCTTTTATTAAAACACACATCACAATGAAATAACATTATATATAAAATAACATTACATTCATAGTTACATTTAAAATAATAAACATTAGCACATTTTAGCTAATAGATGGTGTATGTTCCAACACCAGCGTAGTACCAATTTTTAAGCACTAGATAGCGCACGTGTTCTGAATAGACGGCGCCGCAGACGCACGCTGAAGCTGTGCGAAGACAAAGAGGGAAAGGACCGTTTTATTTCCTTATATGATGTGTTTACCAACCATTGGATAAGCCTGTGATTTGTGTGTTTGTCTGTCTGTAAATAAACAATGCATCTATAATAAATGTGTTAATCTTTCTATATATATATTTAATCAGAGTTGTGTAGTATATAGTGAAACTTTTTTTACTGGACAAACTAAGATTAACAAGCCTGTTATATAGTGTATTTATATGTACATGGTAGATGGGTGGGTTTCCTATAGTATATTACTCTTATTCCCCTATATATATATATATTGATGTATATATGTACATTTGTGTGTGTGTTTCCTATATTATATTACTCTGATTCCCCTATATATATATATATATATATTGATGTATATATGTACATTTGTGTGTGTTTCCTATAGTATATTACTCTGATTCCCCTATATATATATATATATATTGATGTATATATGTACATTTGTGTATGTTTCCTATAGTATATTACTCTGATTCCCCTATATATATATATATATATTGATGTATATATGTACGTGTGTGTGTATGCTTGCTATAGTATATTACTCTGATTCCCCTATATATATATATATATATATATATATATTGAAGTATATATGTACATTTGTGTGTGTTTCCTATAGTATATTACTCTGATTCCCCTATATATATATATTGATGTATATATGTACATTTGTGTGTGTGTTTCCTATATTATATTACTCTGATTCCCCTATATATATATATATATATTGATGTATATATGTACATTTGTGTGTGTTTCCTATAGTATATTACTCTGATTCCCCTATATATATATATATATATATATAGATGTATATATGTACATTTGTGTGTATGTTTCCTATAGTATATTACTCTGATTCCCCTATATATATATATATATTGATGTATATATGTACGTGTGTGTGTATGCTTGCTATAGTATATTACTCTGATTCCCCTATATATATATATATATTGAAGTATATATGTACATTTGTGTGTATGTTTCCTATAGTATATTACTCTGATTCCCCTATATATATATATATATATTGATGTATATATGTACATTTGTGTGTGTTTCCTATAGTATATTACTCTGATTCCCCTATATATATATATTGATGTATATATGTACATTTGTGTGTATGTTTCCTATAGTATATTACTCGGATTCCCCTATATATATATATTGATGTATATATGTACATTTGTGTGTGTTTCCTATAGTATATTACTCGGATTCCCCTATATATATATATTGATGTATATATGTACATTTGTGTGTGTTTCCTATAGTATATTACTCAGATTCCCCTATATATATATATATATATATTGATGTATATATGTACATTTGTGTGTGTGTTTCCTATAGTATATTACTCTGATTCCCCTATATATATATATATATATATTGATGTATATATGTACATTTGTGTGTGTGTTTCCTATAGTATATTACTCTGATTCCCTTATATATATATATATATATATATATATATATATATATATATATATATATTAATGTATATATGTACATTTGTGTGTGTGTTTCCTATAGTATATTACTCTGATTCCCTTATATATATATATATATTTATATATATATATATATATATATATATATATATTAATGTATATATGTACATTTGTGTGTGTGTTTCCTATAGTATATTACTCTGATTCCCTTATATATATATATATATATATATATATATATATATATATATATATATATTAATGTATATATGTACATTTGTGTGTGTGTTTCCTATAGTATATTACTCTGATTCCCCTATATATATATATTGATGTATATATGTACATTTGTGTGTGTGTTTCCTATAGTATATCACTCTGATTCCCCTATATATATATATTGATGTATATATGTACATTAGTGTGTATGTTTGTACAGGTGCCGTCTCGTCTCTCTCTGGATTACAGTTTAAATTCAAACTGAGACTTCCATTCCAGGTCAGTTTCCTTCAGACGTGATACAGGGAGGTCAGACCTCTGGACAGCTCCTCACAATTTTTTACATACAGTCTTTTACAATATACAATTAATATATAAATCTATAAACAGTGTACACAGTTATAATTCATAGCTTGAATATGTAAAGTGGACATTGTTTTGCCAGTTTTTAGATACTAATTTGTTTTAAATGGTCAGAACTATATTTCTCATGTAAAATACTACTATGGAAGATGTACTAATACAGTGTAACTGGTGGCCCATGTTTTGTACATGGTCTTCTGAATTACTATTCTAAATAGTGCTCAAAACAAAGAAAAAAATAAAATAACCACAGGATTTTCTGAGCAAACAGAAAACTTTCCATCAGTCCCACAGAGTCCATGTAATTTTAGGACCTACATTCCCACAGAGCAGATATGATCCTCTTCTTTATATTCATATTCTCCACTAATCTGCAAAAGAGCAGAAACAACAATGGCAGCTACTGTGTAATTGTATATAAAAACTTATACATTAAAGCTGTATTTGTTTTACATTATAAAACATTTGTCTATTTTTAAGAGTCTTTTTCTTCAGGAGCATTGCTGGTCATGGGTGGCACAGCCATCCTCTCCTTAATCTCAAATTGGTCAAACTTCACACCTGGGCTCATACAAATCCCTTGTATCACTCTGTCCCAGTGGTTATGGATAGTTGTTAGCCCTGGGAGGTACCAGAGAGATTGGTAGCCCTGGGGGGTGCCAGAGAGATTGGTAGCCCTGGGAGGTACCAGAGAGATTGGTAGCCCTGGGAGGTGCCAGAGACATTGGTAGCCCTGGGTGGTGCCAGAGAGATTGGTAGCCCTGGGTGGTGCCTCACAGATAGGTAGCCCTGGGTAGTTTTCTAGTTGCTCCAGACCAGGAGGCTGAGGATTAGTACTCTGACCTCATGAAGAATCCTTCCTCAAAGGTTTGAATATCTCATCTTCTGGTAATCCAGGTGGTTATGGTCCTCACCCGCCTGCATCTACCAGAGGTAGGATTGTTCCCTTCAGTTACCTCTCTCCTCACTGATCTTCTGCACGTCTTGAACCAAATGAAACAGTGAGTTGTTGATTCCTCCATATCATCAGTACATATAGCCATTTAATTATCTCTGTTCAATAATACCTTCAGAAACATATAAATAAAATATAAATTGTATTATTTCCATCATAAGAGCTAAAAATATTGTATATAAGAAAACATTGTATATTCATTAATTGCGATACAAATTACAATAACATCTGTTGTAACCCAGACCCTGTTTCCAAAGAGAAAAAATAATACACCAACTCTCAAACATAAAATAAAATTATATACAGGTCAACTACAATGAGATTATTTTGGATATTTAAATTAAATGATATCCTTGCTAAAAAAGACAATAACACTTTCCTATATATTTCGCAGAATGCTCACACAGCACATATTTTATAATGTGCTTGATATTATAAATATAGTGTTCTTATGAGAAAGTGGTTATTGAGCATTGAACCTGCTGTCATTTTATATAAATGTAGTGAAATAAGTGAAATAATAACATCACAGATGTGTTATAGTACCTCGGGGTGTGCTCCTCCTCCTGATATTCTCCTCTATCTAAAGAAATGTAAATAAGGAAAATAGAATTATTTGAAGTACATAAAAACAATTGGCACTTATGAAATTGTCAAAATCGTAATTACTGAAGCTTGTAATGTAGCCCTCAAAAGTTACTGATATTTAATTGGCCTCTTCTAGCTACCCACAATCTATTTGCGAGCTACAGGCTGAAAATCCCTGCGGTTGTCAAAATAGTAACTCCGACCCATCTAAGCCTTTGATCTTTCAAGCCCCCAAATGTTACAATCGCTAAAATCACAAATCGCAAATTAATTGCAACAATTCCGCAAGCTCGCAATTGCCTTCAAACCCGCAAATGTCAAATATAGCAAAATATTCTACCAATACTAGAAACACCTGTTTTTTTTTTTTATTAAATTATAATAACAGACAAAAATAACATACAGACAAGTTTGAATGATTACAATTTTGATCGTACATCACATAAATTCATCAAGAAGTAATTCATAATCGCTCAATCCCCCCAAAAAATACGACAAAAATGTAGGGCTACTTCACATAAGGGTTGAAAATAGAATGTATGGAGGCTTATGACACACCATATGTATCCAATGGATGGTTGTAACATTTATAACATAATCCCATATTGTTCACTTTGATACAGGGACTTTAATTATACCAAGTTCTTGGAAATCACGTTCCAGAGTTTGTTTTTTATTAATTATAGCCTTCAGTTCATTCCAATTAGGGGAGCATGGTTGGTTCCATCCATTTTGTAGTCATAAATATTTGCAGAAGACAAGCCTTAGTCTCCAGGGTTACATTATCCAGAAATAAATGAAACAAGATTAGTTCAGGAGTGGCATATAAATTGATAACCAATAGAAAAGATATGTAATCCATACACTTTTCCCAAAATCGTAGTGTCACAGGGCATTCATACCAGACGTGCAGCCTCCTTAAATTGGAGCCTCTTAAGTCCAAAGTGTAGCTCGTAAGGGCTGCGTGCTTGAAATTTGGAAGTTTTACGTCGCTATTAAATTAGAAGTGCTGCGAGTTACGAGCTAGAGACGCTAAATCGTAAACCAGTTCTTGGCCGTCGGAGTTGCGGGCTGGAATGCAAACAATTAAGCAAGCACGTAGTTACAGGTTTAGATGGAGCCAATGGCAACAGAGATCGTCATCATTGCGTCATAAGAAAATGGAGGATGGATTTCAAAGTCTAACTGGGTTCAATTACGAGGTACGAGTGAACCCACATTCCAGTCATAATGCAATATTAATAAACCGCAAATATGATATTCTATCACATGCAAGTTACAGTTTATGTATTAACTAGCGTATTGCCCATCAAAAAATGACGGCAATGAGATGTGTATGTTTTAAAAGTTGTTTAGTTAATAATATACATATGGAATTGTAAGGTAGCTAATGTTGGTTTCTGTGTACTACTGAAATATAGAATTTAAATTAATAAATTAATTTACGTATTTTTATGCATTGTGTTGAAGAGCTGGCAATCTGTGTTGATGTTGCTGCAGCATTAGTGGTGTGGAGGTGCTGTGTAAGCGTGATGAACGTGTGCAGTGTAATAGTGTGCGTGCGCGAGCCGAAACCGTTAACGTAGCTGTGTACTTCCGCATTATCCTAAAATGGCGGATAATGTGTGGTATGCATCTTAGCGGATTATCGGTACGTGTTTTCCGTGGTTATAGTGCTGTAGCCTCGTTTTCGTTTTGTTCGTCCGGCATTTTTTCTGCGGCGCTCATTGCCAAAGTGCTACGGTTTAACGGCTCACCTGTAAGTTTATTTGATTTACAAGTGTTACGTATTGAACTTTACCTTCCTTGCGGGTCCTCTTGGGCACACATTGGCCTTTGGGCTCCATTTGCATGCTATGTGCTTGCTCACAAAGGACTTTGTTACAATTTAATAGCTAAATTGAAAATGTAGCGGTTACGGCTTGACGTATCAAAGGATTTACGGCCGCGAAGTTCAACGTTGCTCAACAAGTAGCCTATTCTCACTTGTCCTGCGTCTTAACACGCAAGTCCATGGCAAGCTACATTACAGGGCTAATTTAACAGCCGTAAGCCGTAAATTTGGAGTTACAGGCTAGGTTTTAAAATTTAATGAGGCTGATGGTATTGGGAGCCTACTTGGGCACAGTTTCTCCAGCAATATTTTAATTCATCATTACGAGAAATTTGATATATTTTTGTCAGTACGTAATACCATTTATTTGAGATCTTAAAAAATACTTCTCTAAATGAGGAGTTTTTAATGAATCTTTCTGTCATTTCGATTGCAGTATACCAACTTTCTTCTGGCCATGAACTTTGCATGTCTCTTTCCCAGCTGATCATTTTAGTAGTTTTACTATTACTTAACATATTAGAAATACATATAAAACATTTAGATATTACCCTTATTTGACCAATCCAAAAGAAAATACAATTTAATATCTCTATTCATCACTTCAATCAGAATTATTACACTTGGGAATGGAATTCGATTGTACTGGAGCAAAACCTTCTTTCAGAAGTTTAAGCCTGATTTAATTGTCTCTAAATTTATTAAAACATTTGGCCTCTCAGGATTAACTCCAAATAACAGAGTAACGTCTTCGATTTTGAACTCATGTTCTTTTGATTAATAACGCTTGGCTCAGGTAGTTAGTATCTAACCATTTTATCACCTACTAAATAATTGTGGTGTCATTATATAGTTTCAGAATAGGATATGCAAGCCTCCTTTATTAAACCTTCTAGCAATTATATTAATCTTAACTCTGGGAGATTTATTCTTATAGATAAATCTATCCAATAATCTTTGAAATCGAATTATTACATGTCTAGGAATTTGGAATGGAATACACTTAATAGTTAAACCTAGGTAAAAGGTAAATGCAATCTGCCACTATTCAGCCTGACATGGATAAATGTATCTGTTTCCATGAAATAATTATTTCCAATAACTTCAAATACATATTCCCATAATTAGTTGTAATCATTCTCTGTATGTTATTATCAAAAAATAATTCCAAGGTGTTTAATATTCTCACTTTGCCATTTATATTTACACTTATATTTATCTTTTAATTCCTTTTTGGACATACATTGATAGGTTTATTTCCATGACTTCGTAATATTAAGTTTATAGTTGGATATTTTGCTATAAGAATCTATAATTTGATGTAGATATAAAAGGGAATTGCTTGGATCTGATAGGGACAGTATAATACTGTCCACATATAAAGAAATGTTATGCTCAAATCCTCCTATCTTTATGTTTTTGATAAGCAATGAATTGCGGATTGTTTGTGCCAAAGGTTTTATTTAATAAGGCAAAGACTAAGGGTGAAAGTGGACACCCTTGTCTAGTCTAATTTGTTATATATAATTTATCAGACTTCAATCCTGCTCCAATAACAAATGCAAATGGTGACAAATAGAGAGCTTTTATGGCATGAGTACGGAATTCTCCCAACCGAAACCCAACCCAAATTTGGTTAAGGTTAATTCCATGTATTCCCATGCTACCTGATCGAACGCTTTCTCAGCGTCTAAAGAAAGAAAGATAGTTGATAAATTATTTATTTTAGAATAAGATATTAAGTTTATCAATTTTCGGTTGTTGTCTGAAACCTGCCTACCAACCATAAATCCTTTTTGATCCAAAGAAATCAATTTATCGATTACTGTATTCAATCTTGTTGCCAAGATCATTGCATAGAGCTTTATATCAGAGTTCAGCAGGGAAATAGTCCTATAGCAGGATCTTGATCTTGATCTAAGATTGTAACTATCTTTGCTTCTAGTGTTTCAGAGGGAGCTCTACCTTCTCTCTTGATTTCATTGAACATTTCTCTGAGCAGGCAGTCTAAAACGTCTTGACAAGATTTATAGTACCGATTAGTAAACCCATCCCGGCCAGGAGCAGTATATAGTTTTAACTATTTTATAGCTGAAGAGATTTCCGAAATAGTAAAATCTCTATTCAAGATTTGTTGCTCAAATTCAATAATCTTAGGAAGTTCTATTTTAACTAGAAATTTGTGTATCTCTCAAATTCTACGCATTTTATAATTTCTGTCCTTTTTCAGGTTATAGAGATTCTAATTGATAGTTATAAAAACCTTTAGCAATATCCTCTGGTTTTGAGTGACAACCCTGTTTATCTCTGATGAAACACCTGTTCTTAACACTAAAAAGGCAATAAAAACACAATACAGGACTTTATAATATGGGGAAAGCAATGAAAAACATTAGAATTAATTGTACAACAGTCTCAAGCTCGCAAATCTTCAATAAAAAATTATTTTGTTTATGTTTAATTTCCGTGTTATATCAATCTCGGCGATCAAGGAGTTAATACATATCAGGCCACCTGTCACAACCTACAATGATGATGGAGTATAGAGGATCCTAGTCCTCTTATCTCCTGTAGGTTTTAGACCTAAGATTTGGGTGACTCAGACCAATGGACCTTCTTTGCGGATGCAAGAGCATAAGTCCCAGTTTTTGGTAGTGTGCGCTGGGAACCCTGGAAGGAAGTCAGAAACGATCTCCTCTGCCAGCATATGCCCTTGGGTCAATAATACACCTGCACACAAAGTCTTGATGAAAATTATGAACCATGTTTTATTTTAGAACAGCATATTTAACCACATCACACAAGAATGGGGGAAGTGGCTACCGTTAGCCAGCCCCAAATGACGTCTGGCCAATCATGAAGGGGAACTGTGCGTGAACCAATAGTCCCCTCCCAGGTCCGCCCACTAGGCGAGGCCAACTAATTAATTTGGGCTTTGACTCTCCAGGGCAAAGCATGTCTTTTACTCTCCTCTGCCCATGCTATGAAGGCTGAGAAGCCTTCAGGCCATACCATTGTTTCTGGGTGCCTGCCTGTCTGCTCTCCAGCTGTGAGCTTCCCATTGTTAGTTCTATGCTGGACACTTAGCTAATGGGATTAACAGGCCTTTGGGAACAAAGGAGGCTTGCCTGTATTCAACGGCTTCCCCTCTACAATATAATAACCTACTAATATAATAACATACATTCATATTTACAAGTACAACACACAATGTTTCACACACATAGAACCAACACATCCCACCAGCTCCCTCACATGACACCCATTACAATGAGCCTAAACTTGGAAGGGATGGGGATATGCTAAGGGGTAAACTTATAATACTTTATCCCCTAGACCACAAAATAACCATATATCCATAACAAGTGGGCCCCAAACCTTTTGTTCTTCCACATGGCAACAGCATGTGGAAGATAACCCAGCCCAAAATGGCCACTGCTGCCAGTCACAAAATGGCCCCAGCATAGTTCACACCAAATTCAATATGGCCACTGGCTGATTCATGACACCACCCACATAGACTATAACAGTTTCTTCATTCCTTTTATTGATTTTTAAATCACTGTATTGCATATCGGATGTCTAAACACCAATTGATTGATGTTTAAGCGCCATGTTTTACTGATGTCCTGATGACAATCTCATTTACTATTGGCTGTTTCTAAATCATCACTTACAGGCTTGCTTAATTGATCATGATCATGCTCTGAAATGCTACGTATGGTTACATAGTTTGAGGATTCGTTCAATTAAATAAAAAAAAACGGTTTGTTCAAATAAGTCGATCTGTAACAGTTGCAATTTTCAAGCCCTGCTGCAGGCTTGGAATATAATAAGGCCCAATTAATTTACAGTGTTTCTACCACAAATAAATATGAATCAGGATTTGATCTTCATTGGGCTTGAATTGACCAGAGAGCACCTGTCCAAGCCCTCGTGATCCTGTGGTTTGTTTTATCCCCTATTACAGGATCAGCAGCGCCTTCAATCAACTCTGTTGAATTGCAAACTTTTCCAACAATAAAGTACCAAATCTCCTGTGTTCTCCAAGAAGGCATAATCTTTAATTTTACATAACACTTTTTATACAGGTTAACAGACAAGGTACCAATAAAAAATTTGCATGAACAAATATGGTTTGTATAAATTGGGGATTTACTAGCTGTGGTATTTCCAGTGTAATCTATGACATGTGCAATCGCTTTAATTGAGAGCTCCAAAAATGTATGCTAACGGGAATAAGTAAAATGAATAGCTGTATAACAGTCCCTAACTGCCTACACTCAAATTTTTATTTATATAGCTCTGTCTATCTCTATCCCTCTCTTCCTCTCTGGATGGAGGAGCTCTGAGGTGGCCATGGGTGTCTGCTGCGGTGGCCTGCCTTATTGAGAAGAATGACCTTCCTGTGTCTCATGGCTCCACCTGATCCATTCTGGCTCCTGAAAAACTGCTACTTTCTGAAAAGAGAGGCCTTTCTGTGTCTCCTGGCTCCACCTGACCTACTCTGAAACCTGTAACCACCCTTTCTGAAGAGAGATTCCTTCCTTCATCTCTTGGCTTGTCCTGGTCTATTCTGACTCCTACAAATCATCCCCTTTCTGATAAGAGAGGCTGGCTCCACCTGACTCACTTTGGCTCCTAAAAAACCTCCCTTTCTGAGAAGAGAGGCCTTCCTGCATCTCCTGGCTGGTTCCACCTGACCCTCCCTGGCTCCTGTCACGGTTGGCCAGCAACTTCCTGGGCTGGTTCTCTCTTAAATTCAACGTCTTCTGGTAAAGAAGCAAGAGATGATCTGTACCAGCCGGCATCCCCTTGTTTCTGATCTTCTGGCAGATCTTCTTCCCCTCCTCAGCCAACTAAAACAGCCGATGTTGGGTTCCTCCATAGCTATTTCATTTTTTTCTGGGCCTTCAAATACCTAAAAATGTAACATAAACTATAGTATTTCACTCATTAGGGCTATAAATATTATATATAAGAAAAAGTATTCATTCTTTACAATACTATTCAAATAATATCGGTTGTAACTCAGACTCTGTTTTCAAAGCCAAAAATTGTACACTAATAATCAAACATAAAACAAAATTACTTACAATACACCTCAAATTAGAATATTTCGGATATTTAAGTTAAATTATTTCTTTGCTAAAAAAAAAAATGTTTCCTACCCTTACATTTACTATGCCCCCTGAAGCCCACTTCATATTACTCCATTCCTCCATATATTCCAAACATCTCCCCTTTGCCTCACTCATTCTCCAATCATAAGACCATTATATGCCACCATGCTCCCCCATATCCCTCTCATATGTCTCACTCATCTCTCATTCGCCCCACCAACTTATATATTCCAATCCACCTTTTTATACTCAATAGCCATTTCATTTCACCCACCTCCTTATATCCCTCATTACCAACCCATATGCACCCATTCCCTCTTCATATCCCCCACACATCCGTATAGCCGTCATTCCCTCTTCATATCCCCACCCACCCGTATAGCCCTCATTCCCCTTATGTCCCTCATTTATCCAAAGTTAGCTCCACACCCCCTGAGATCCCCCCTATAGCCCCTCATCACCTCATAACTTTTTTATAACCCTGTGATCCCCCTAATTTAACAAACTTGACATTTTGGCGGTTAGAATGTAAAATATGAGAATACAGCTTTATATTTCTTTTGCTGCAATTGAAATGTATGTTGTATCTCCATGGGTTTCCTGTTCCTAAGCTTTCAACTGGTTTCATACAAACAGATCCTCTTTATATATATGTTTGATGCCCAATATTTCTGTAATATTTATTATAATATATTTACTTTGGTATTTTCTCCGCCATCTATTGGTCATTATTCACTTACTGCCGATGTAATCCATGACATGTGCAATCACTTTCACTGAGAGCTCCAAATATATATGAGAACGGAAATAAGTAAAATAAATCGCTGTATAATGATCCCTTACTGCCGACATTCAAATTTCTGTTACTGAAAATTGACTACATGAAAATATCTTATCAAGGATTATTTGTTCTCATTTTCTCACTTCATGCCTTTTACTAATATTAGTTACCTGATGTTCCTTGGTTAGCCGGAGACTCTGAGCTTTCTTTATCTCTTTCGGAGCTCTAATTGACGGAGCAGACATGGCAGCCCTCAATGCTGCAACATGGGCAGCGCAACCTGTGATGGGCGGCTTGTGCAGCACTACTGACCCATCATAGGGAGCGCCTCCTATGTGAGGAAGGAGGTCTGATTCCCCAGCTTCCATTGGCCCTGATGATGTTTCCTCATTTTCCTGTATAGGGCATAATATTTAGGAAGTAAGATATTTTACTCATATATAAGAATAAGTGTGGCATCTCTGTACATGGGATGATACCTGAATTCCGAGAATATTATACAGTATGTAATAATCAGCATTTAAAATAACATAGATCTGATGGATATCACAACCAAAAAGGGCAGTTTAATCAGCCAATTTGATTTAATTAAAAACCTTGCGTCATTAAGTCTAACCCAAGCCACAGATAAGGCCTAGGTCTCATTGTGACATTATCATCTAGCAAATAACCAGGGGATGTATTTTGGGATACTGGTGTATATAGCCAGGACTAATATAAATAACTGCTGGTTATTTACCAGACAGTGAAGAAAATAGAGGGTTTACTGTACCACAATGTGGAGGGAATGCAACAAAAGCATTTATTTTGAGTCATTGAAAAGTGCTACCTGTTACAGACCCCTTGCAGTGTTTGTGTCATATGTAACAAACTAATAACATTAACATCTATAAAAGCATAAAAACAGGTTTCAGGACATTTTGTCCAATCCCTTTTATCAAATTTGCCCGGCTGGTGTTAGCATCTAACAAAATGACTTGCCTAATATCCATCCATCCATCCATCTATCTCTCTATCTATCTATCTATCTATCCATCAATCTATCTATCTAGAGAGACATATATTTGAACCATTTTCGTTAGATACAATTATTTTTACTTTGTTTACCCCTTAGAAAAACAAACTTGTATGAATATACAAGCACCAGCAGCAAGTGGAAGGTAATCAGTCTGTCATTATGGCCATATGTAAAGGGGATTTCAACAATAAATGGAAATATTAGAGTTGGAGAACTCCACAGATCCCATTATATCAGACAATGCTATAAATACCCTCATTATGGGTTAGTTTCCTGGATATTAAGGCTTCTTTCATGCAGTGTCCACAACCTCTGAATGTAACCCCATGATCTCACGTACTATTCCCTAGTGGTGTTTACTGGGATATTTTACACCTTAATCATTTTTGAATTGTGAGTTTTGGAGACATTTCAAACATGTGTTAATGATCAATATAGTAGACTTTGTTCCATCCAGGTTTAACAAAACAGGTCCCAAATATATAGTAATAAATAGATAATAAAAAGTTCAGCTGGATGTTATTTCTAATAAATGCGTTTTCTTACAGTAAACTCACATATGTTTGTATTTTTGGTCTATCAATTATCTTTTCTAATCACCCCCTGATATTGTCTTTGTGTTATAATACAATCTTGCTTTTTGTGGATAAAGTAATCATGTCCTAAGACTTTCTTCCACTTTCTATTATTTTCCAGGCTCTTTTCATTGCAGGATAGAAAATGAGTGGCCGAAGTATATATGAGCCTAACATACAATATACTGTACGTAGAGAGGGTGATTATATTATATATTTGATAGGTGAGAGTGGATGCAAAAACAATCAGAAAGTGCTGTGAGCCCAGGGGATTATGGGGCTTGTAGTGCTCTCAGGCGGGCTAGACAGTGACACATGGGCACTGGTAGCTTACGGGGAGAGGTGGCAGCTCACCCCAGACAGTCAGTGAGGGGGTTAGGGCCATGACGGCCCCCTCACAGGCACAGTACTATTGGCCCCTGGATTACCCACTCATAGTCCCTTGGAGGTCCCTGGACTCAGGGATACAGCGCTACGTCAGAGGACGCTGTTAGCCCGGGGGATTATGGGATTTGCAGTCTTTCACTGCAGGCATGCCTGACAGCGTGGGGAGGTCGCTGGCAGCCTGCAGGGAGACTTCATGGCTGCAAACTGGCAGTGACAGTTAAAACCCTTGCAGCGGTACGTTTGCAATATGGTAAGTTAGTACTTTCCTCACCGTTTCCCTTACCCACTCATTGCCCAAGCATGTTAGGTACCTTTCTAATTGTCCTGGTACAACTGCATAGGGGCCAGGGGTCTATTAAACACACCCATATAGGTAATTCGGTGGGTTTCTGGTAAGTGTAGATGGTCCCTAATTAGTTTTCAGGCCTTTTTTTATCTTGCCTCCCATGGTCCAGGCTGTAGTATAGTTGCCAGTGTAGGAGGCCGTAAGCCTATATGTGGTCATGTTAGGTCAGCGGGTGCTGCTTTGGGGATGCTTTGGGAGGTCATCTTACAGGGAGAGTTTACAACTCACTCCCAGGCTGCCTAGGAGTGGGGTTAATCCCATCGTCTTATGGATCTGGCCATCGGAGATAGATTTCCTATAATAGGGAATTAAAATAATCTGGTGCTATCATGGTGTAGAGTATTATGATATTATACATGATGGTAGTGTACAAAATGCATTAGGTCTGGTCCATGGGTTACTTGGAGGTAGACATGGGCAGGTATTATACATCCTTTTAAGCCTGGGACCGGGAGCGACTATAAAGTATGTGCCCAGTTTTGTACGATGCTCTAGCCTCATTAAATTTAGCCAGCAGCAGCAGCATTGCATGACCTGGGACAACAGCGGACTCCTAATGTGTCCTTGTTTAGATCTAGTGTATTATTTATGCCGCGAGTTTTGGGTCTGAGATGCAAGCCCGTAAACAAGTCTGGCACTGTTGAACTGGTGGCCGTGAGCATGTTCATTTAGTCTATTCCGGAGTATGTTTTTTTTTGACGGCCCATGTATCAGAGATTGTCAGCGTTTTGCCTCTAAAAAGGTCAAAGCCTTACGGGTCTTTAATGGCGAGGTACTATCAATATAATATGTTATATTCATAAAGCCGTGTATATTATATTCTTGTCCATGGGAGTTACATTATGTGTTTTAACTAATTTAGTGCCGGGATCGGGATATCTTGGAAATTCTGAAGTATGTCCATTTTATATGGCAGTGCAGCGAGCCTGAGAGCATGGTACTACTGATTTTTAATACATGACACCACTCCCCTTTCATGATTTGTACAGTAGGGTGTTTATATTTGCAGTATTGGCCGATTGAATAGCCGTAATTTTGTTAGCTACGTTTCGGGCTATGGTTTTCACTTTAAGGGAAATTATTTGTCTGCCCGTTTTTCAGCTTTGTTCAGTGTCCATAGTGCCAGTGAACAACTTGTGGACTGGGGGAGTATATAGGGGTTATTATTAAGGTGTATTTGGTGTATCTTCTTACAACTGACTATGTTCGGAGCCCGTTAGTAGCGTGCTCTGCAGATTTTTAACATTACCACCCTTGTGGAGTTGATTGGCGTATGGGGCCATAATCCCATATTAGGGTCAGGTTACAGGGGGCTGTCTGAATGGTTAGTTGTTGGAGCTGGTGGGCTCTTCTTGGTGTGATGCTGCATCAGTCTTGTGTTTTAGGGTGCTATTGCTTTCTGATTATACTTCTACCACCTTCCAGGCTTGGTGGTATCCTATCTTGGGTTCTTTTGTTTTCGTCTGGGTATCTCGTATTATCCTCAGGAGTTTGAGTATCTACGGGATGCGTTAGTGGTGGTCATTGTGCTAATTCTCTTCATCTCTTAGGTGCGTCTGAGGGTTTGGAGGACTAAAAAAAGTGGCTGTGTGTGATAGTAGGTGGTATCAATCCTTTCATCCCCTGTGGTTGTATCACTCTTTGATCATTCAGGGGGATATCAAAAACTAAGGCGATGGTGTATAGTGCTTTAAGGTACTACGCTTCGTAGATCCTTCTAGAGCTATGCACGGATGGTTGGTGGTGGATCAAGCGGCAGTAAATCTTGTGTTTGGAGAATACGATGGTGGTGCTGGCTATTTAATATCAGCATGTCGTATCCTGTTTGGGACTACGTTGTCGGAAACCCAGTGCTCAGTACCGATAGGGGAGCATATAGTGTAAAGAAGGTACCTGACAATAAGTAAACTACATAAATATGAATCTTTATTATGTAACTAGCGACTTGCCCATCAAAAATGGTGGTAATAAAATGTTAAGGCTGGGAATGCTGTCTGCCACACAATGTGAGTCTCTGACACTCTGACACAACCTTTTAGTTATCTACAAAGAAGTAAATCCACTATGCACAGTTCTGCCACCTTCTAACAAAAATGCGGCAATTTCAGTTGTTGCAAATGGCAGTGCTATTTGACTCTGTGCCCGAATGCAACTCATCAATAAAGTATAGAGATAAGTCTTTCCTGTTCCAAAATGGCCATCTAGATAGAAATAATGCTCTTTGAGCATGTCATCGTCTATTGCATTTGTAATGGCGTTAAATGCTTGGAATTGGAATTGGAGCAATTGAACAGCAATTTGCGATTTTAGTGATCGTAACTCTTGCGGAAGTGAAAGAGGAAAGGCTTTGGGTGGCTGTAAGTTCTGGGTTTAACCATCACAAAGTTTTAAGTCGTAACCTGTAAACTGTCCGGAGCCTGCAAAAAGACGGCAATTGAATAGCAAATTATCTTACGGCCTCACTTACGGGCTCCGGTAACATACGATTGCTCAATTGAATCAGGCTCTATATGTTTACCTACACTTGGGTGCTTGTCCCATGTCAGTCAATGAGCAGTAACAAACCTGTATAAGTCATACTTGTCTGCCCATGAGATCTACAGATTAAATTATGTTCTGTGCACTTTCAGTTTGTTTCAATTTTAAAAAAATTCTTTCAAACAAAATATAACTTTTAATGCATGAATAAACCAGTTGTATCCCATGTCCCTTTAAGCTAAACTAACGAGTCTTCGTTATGGAATTTAACTAAAGTGAAGATACAAAATATATCTTGTTCCTTCAGTCACTGTTACTACAATGAAGGTGACAGAGTTTGAGCCGGATTCAATTGAGCTATCGCAAGTTACTGGAGCCCGTAAGCGAAGCCGCAAGTTAATTTGCCATTTAATAGCCGTTTTTTTTTTGCAAACTCAGGACGGTTTACAGGTTATGGGCTTGAAAAGTCTGTGATGGTTAAACTCAGAACTTACAACCTCCCCGAAGCCTTTGATCTGTCAATTCCACAAGAGTTACAATCTCTAAAATTGCAAATCGATATTCAATTGCTTCAATTCCCCAAGGCCGCAAATGGTTTCACACCTAAAGATGGCAAATGAAGGAGAAAATTCTATAAGAGCTAGAGAGGACCCGCAAGGGATTTTAACCCATGCTCGTAGCACAGTAAATGCAAATAAAAAATCAATACTGCACTGTAAATAACGGGAAAGCGATGATAGACTTGAGAATTAATTGCACAACAGTCTCAAGCTTGCAAATCGGCAGTAAATAAAATTTATTTTTAGGTTTCATTTCTGGGTTATGTCGATCTCGGGAATCAAAGAGTTAATACGTATCGGGCCACATACATGGACTAGAACAGTATTGGCATTCATTTTCATAATTCTGTATTTTAAGGGTTTGCGAGTCCCATTGCATATCGACGGGACTTAGAAAAATTATGAGACGTGGGACATAGAAAAAAAAACGAGATAGGAAAAAAAAGTTAACGGTCGTAGTGCGCAAAGCAAAAAACACACTAAATACACAAAAAATACAATAAAAACATCACATACAGCAGGGAGGAACAGTCAGGAGGTCTGGGAGTGAGGTGGAGCGCGAATTTAAATCGAATTTGCCAAGTTTCGGCACTCGAAAATCGCCAAAGCAAGAGAAAAAAATGACGGACAAAAAAAAATGAAAACGAGGCTACACGACCCTGAAGCGCGCAAAACACTGCCAGACACGTAGGACTTTGCCAGGCACGTATGAGGTACAAAAAAACACTGTCGGAAAACATGCAAAATGCTCACGAGGCGCGTAACACATAGAATATCGCCACCAGTTTACAACACTAATTTGCTAATCTACACATTAAGATTCTGAAATAGCGACTTTCCTGCCTAAACCAACGATTCTGTCTCGCGCACGCAGCCTATTTATTATTATTATTATTATTATTTATTATTATTATTATATTTATTTATATTGCGCCAACATATTCCGTAGTGCTGTACAGGGGTTTAGTACATGGCAAAAAACAAACTTAACACCTTAAAGAATGGAGGGCCCTGTTTTTGAGCATATAATCAAATGTACATAGTGCTTGTTTCCAAGACACGGACACACAATTGAAAACTCACAAACTTACAATCGAAGGGTTTAGGTGTGATACAAGAGGGTGACAAATACAAAATGGCAACGTGAATGCAATTTGTTTAGTCAATTGGAGGGGTCTGTGAGGGCTGTACTGTAGATTGTGGGTGGGAGTGTTATTAAGCTGTGGAGTGTGCAGTTGTAATTATAAAGGCTGAAGGTGATATGATTTTTTAAATAGGTGTGTTTTTAGTAATTTTTTTAAAGGTTTTGAAGCAGGAAGTTAATCTAATGGACCGAGGCAAGGATTTCCAAATAGTAGGGGCTGCACACTAAAAGTCCTGAAGACGGGAGTGAGAGGAGGTGATGAGAGAAGAGGAAAGAAGAAGGTCGTTAGCAGAACGAAGGGGGCGGTTAGGAGAGTATTTTGAAACAAGAGCAGAGATATAAGGGGGTGCACTGTTGTTGAGGGCTTTATGTGTTAGGGTCATGATTTTAAATGTGAATCGGGAATCTATGGGAAGCCAGTGGAGTGATTGACAGAGAGGAGCTGCAGACACTGAGCGTTTGGTATTGAAGATGAGTCTAGCGGAGGCGTTCATTATGGATTGGAGGGGAGACAGACGGGAGATGGGGAGGCCAGCAAGAAGGGAATTGCAGTAGTCGAGTCGAGATATGATGAGAGAGTGTATTAGAATTTTAGCTGTGACTTGTGTAAGATAGTGACACATTTTGGAGATCTTTTTTAGGTGAAACTGACAAGATTTAGTTATCGATTGGATGTGAGGAATAAAAGAGAGGGCGGGATCCAGTAGAACCCCAAGACAACGGGCCTGGGAGGTGGGAGTGATGATGGTGTTGTCAACAGTGAGAGATATTTGAGGAGTGGAAGCTGTAGTAGAGGGTGGAAAGATTAGGAGTTCAGTCTTAGACATGTTGAGCTTGACTTGACGGGTAGACATCCAGGAGGATATGCTAGAGAGGCAGTTGGAAACTTGAGCTAAAAGAGAGGGGGATAGATCGGGTGCAGAGAGGTAGATTTGAGTATCATTTGCATAGAGATACTGAAATCCAAAGGATTTTATGAGGGTGCCAAGGGAGGAGGTGTAGATGGAGAAGAGGAGGGGGCCTAGGACAGAACCTTGGGGAACGCCAACAGACAGAGGGAGAGGTGAAGAAGAGGTGCCAGAGAAGGAGACGCTAAATGTACGATCTTTTAGATAGGATGTGAAACATAAAAGAGCTGTGCCCTGGATGCCAAATGAACGGAGAGTTTGGATTAGAAGAGGGTGGTCAACTGTGTCGAAGGCAGCAGAGAGGTCCAGGAGAATTAGAATGGAGAAGTTACCCTTTGATTTGGCAGTTAGCAAGTCATTGGTGACTTTTGTGAGGGCTGTTTCTGTTGAGTGTTGGGCACGGAAACCAGATTGGAAGGGGTCAAGAAGGGAATTGGAAGAAATAAATTGAGTGAGGCGATTGTAAACAAGCCGCTCAAGAAGTTTAGAAGCCAGGGGAAGTAGTGAGATAGTAGGGCGATAGTTGGAGGCAGAAGCTGGGTCAGATGAGGGCTTCTTGAGAATGGGTGTAATTACGGCATGTTTTAAGGAGGATTGAAACCTGCCAGTGTTTAGGGAGAGGTTGAATAGATGTGTGAGAGCTGGGATAAATGTGGTGGATAGGGGAGGGATTAGCTGTGAAGGAATAGGATCATGTGGACATGTGGTAAGGTGAGAGGTTGATAGTAAAGTAGATACTTCATCCTCGGGAACAGGGTCAAAGGAATCCATAGTGGAGGAGGGATTGGGGAAGGGTATGGGTTGGGTGTTGTCGGCTTGTGGAAAGGATGGTGGGATTTTATAGGGCATACTTGCTCCTCAGGTGATGACAGTCTGACCGGACAATTTCTGCTGACGGAAAATCCAAAGAGATTGTTAGCTCTTCAGGATATTGATTGCTGGCTATTAATTATAAATAGGTAAAGTATATTAATTTATTGATTAATTAATTATTAAGTGAAAAAATATATATTATAAAAAAAATATGCACATTCTTATATTTTACAATGCCTTTACTTTATGAATACATTACTGGTTAACGATTTCAAATATATTTATTAATTAATTAATTAATTATTAATTAGTAATCATTATGAAAAACTTTTTTTTATATTTTTGACTGTCTTTACTTTCTGAATATATTATTGCTTAACTCTTTCCAATATATTTATTAATTGATTAATTAATTATTAGTGTTCATTAATTAGTTAAAAAAAAACACATTTAAACTGGCTCAAAAAAATATGTACATTTTACAGTTCACTTAGAGTTTGGTTTTGCTGCTCAATTATTAATGTTCATTAATTACTTCATTAGTCATTAATTAGTAATAATAATTAAAAAACATTTTACACTGCCTCAAAAGATATGTACATTTTACCGTGCACTTATATTTCAGTGTTGGTGCTCAATTATTAATGTTCATTAATTACTTAATTAATAATTGATTAGTAATAATATAAAAGAAAATAGTTTCAAATGCCCTAAAAAAATATGTATATTTTACATTCCCCCTATATTTATGTTTTGTTGCTCATTGTCTGAAAGGAATAGGATCCTCAAAGCAGTTAAATATTGAAATCACTTTATTAGATTATGACACCTGCTACATTTAATATTTTATAGTGAATTTATTTATGAATATATCCATGCTTACACCTTTAGGTTTTGCATGTATGACAATTACACATCATACTCTTAATGATTAATTAATTGGATTCAAACATTAAAAATGCTTTGCATTTTACACACACCCCACATACACACCCCACAGACACACATAAATACACACACACCACATACACACCCCACAGACACACATAAATACACACACCCCACAGATACACACTACATACATGCATACATACATACACACACACACTACGTACATATACACACACCACATACATACACATCACATACATACCTATACACATTACACACACCACATTCATTCACAGACATCACACATCATATACATATAGACACACTCATATATACACATACACATCACATACATGCACACACATCATACATACATACACATCACACATACCACATACATATAGACTATATACACCTATACATAAACACACCACATAAATATACACACATACACATCAAAAACATCAACATCACATACATATACACTCATACACACATACACATCACACATACCAGATACATATACACTCATACACACACATCATACATACATACACATCACACATACATATACACTCATACAAACATATACATACACACATCATACATACATACACATCACACACACACCACATACACAATTATACACAATCATACACACACACCACATACATATACACTCATACACACACATCATACACACACACCATTTACATGTATTTAGTTTACTGGAGTGCAGCTAGGCAGAACTTAATATAAAGCCGACCTTTCTATTGGACGCCCAGGATAAGGCTGGGAATCTCCTGCTCTTCATGGGCTGCTGGGGGAGGAGCCAGCTCCAGGCATCTTGCTGTCTTGGTTGCTCTGGGTAAAATGTCCCCTACTCACTTCCTGTGCCTGCAGTACTTCCTGTATTTAGAACTGATGACCTGGCCCTGGACCTAGGCCTTATCTGTGGCTTGGGTTAGACTCGCTCACTTGTGTATTTGGTGAGATAGTGGAAAATACACTTGCTGCAATTTTGCAATTTTTTCTGAACTTTTAAGAATTTTGAGATCCGTGTCCAATTCCCATCATCCCATGGCACGACGGGTAAGTGCTGGACCCTCCTTACAGTTCTGTTCTGTGATCTGTTCATGTATCTAAACATTATTTTCCTGACTCCTTGGCTATATAGATGGGGGGATGTTGGGGTTAGTGTAGTGTGTTCATGATAGCAGATAGCATTCTGTAGTGTTGTTATGGAGAATACTGAGATTCAGACTTACAGTCTCCTATGAATATATTTAACAGACAAAACCCCTGAGTGCGAGTCACTAAGTTTTACTAGATTCTTTGTTTTGTGGGTGCCATAGCATAGCTCCTCAAATTTGCTTTTCAAAACTCCCATAGTTATGAGTCAGCCTTCTGGGAATTATTATGGGAGCCATGAGATGGGGACCATAGTCTGTGGGAATGAGTAGCTTGGGAGGAGCTCCAGAAAAAAAAACACCTTTTTAGTTATGTTTTCTCACAATATGTCATTTTTTTAAAATCAGAATAACTTGATAAGTTGTCGATATTTATTATTACTACTCCCTAGTCATAAAGTGCTCTCTTTCATATGCAGCAAAGAATAAATATGCTTTCCATAGTAAATTAGTAAGTGATAAATAAGGAAGAACACGACATGAATATGAATGAGGTGTGAGACAAGAGATAGCTTTTGGGGGTCTGGTGTATGGAGTATTATATATAAGAAGTGCAGGGAAGACTTACCTGAATACTATTTGGCCTCTGTCAATGCTCCCAACTCTTCTCTCACTCTAATACCAAGTCATTACTCCAGCCTTACATCAGTGGTAACATTTAGTAAGTCTTTACGATGTCTTTAATTTATGGTCTTACCAGATTACAGTGAGGCGCAAAACAATCTCACGGAGAATGTGAAGACATTTCCTACTGTAGTACTTTATGACATTGTATGTGTAATGTTTTCTACTTTATTGGGAACCCTTTCTGAGCAGCTTATTATCTCAGACTAAAATACAGTAGATATCAATATTTAGTGACGGTACACTCCATGTAAAGTAATTATCTATTTCTTAATAATCTATAATTGTTTCTCTATTTACATTTCAGATGATAGAGGACGTCAGCGAGAAAGAGAACATAACACAAGAGGATAATATCCAAAAGGTACTTTAATATAATAATCATTAACTTATAAAGCAGAGTTACTCCCCAAGGTTTGCACATGCTCATTCTTGTTGATTTCATGATCTTGTCTGAAAATAATATAGTAAGTGCCCTATGAATTAATTAGCAGTTACTGACAATAATAACCCATTAGAAACAGATAACATGTGTTGCTGAGTGGGGGACAGGTGAACTGTAAGAAAATACATGTTTTCAATAGCATCCAATTAAGTATATACACAGTATTACTTATATATTTATACTACATTACAATACCTCTGTTGTTAATGTTTATTGTAATACTTTTTGATAGGAAATAATATAATATAATAGTCCAGAGCATATTTGCTGTCAGTAAGTCATTCAATTAAAGGACTTATTTTACAGAGGACATAAAGTTTACATTTTTATTTCATTAGGCAGAGAGCAGCAATGAGGAGGAGGAGAAGGAGGACGTCCCAGAGGTACTTTATCATAACTTTGACTTCTTTATTCCATTTATGTCACTGCTGTTATCATCCAATGATTCATGTTATCTACTTGTATTGGACAAGACATCACCTCACTGTGTTCTATCTGATCACTGTCTGTGTCCATATCTGCTTGTCATGTGATCTCATTGTGAGTGTCTGATATGGCCCGAAAAAAATGTCTATGTGATGAAAACTATTGTATAATACAGGCACTCCATGATATCATGTATAATATAGACACTTATATGATATCATGTATAATACAGACACTCCATAATATCATGTATAATACAGGCACTCCATGATATAATGTATAATACAGGCACTCCATGATATCATGTATAATACAGGCACTTATATGATATCATGTATAATACAAACACTCCATGATATCATGTATAATACAGGCACTTATATGATATCATGTATAATACAGACACTCCATAATATCATGTATAATACAGGCACTCCATGATATAATGTATAATACAGGCACTCCATGATATCATGTATAATACAGGCACTTATATGATATCATGTATAATACATACGCCATGATATAATGTATAATACAGACACTCCAAGATATCATGTATAATACAGATACTCCATGATATCATGTATAATACAGACACTCCATAATATCATGTATAATACAGACACTTATATGATATCATGTATAATACAGGCACTCCATGATATCATGTATAATTCAGACACTCCATGATATCATGTATAATACAGACACTCCATAATATCATGTATAATACAGACACTCCATGATATCATGTATAATACAGACACTCCATAATATCATGTATAATACAGACACTTATATGATATCATGTATAATACAGACACTCCATGATATCATGTATAATACAGGCACTCCATGATATCATGTATAATACAGACACTCCATAATATCATGTATAATACAGACACTCCATGATATCATGTATAATACAGACACTCCATAATATCATGTATAATACAGGCACTCCATGATATCATGTATAATACAGGCACTTATATGATATCATGTATAATACAGGCACTCCATGATATCATGTATAATACAGACACTCCATGATATCATGTATAATACAGACACTCCATGATATCATGTATAATACAGACACTCGATAATATCATGTATAATACAGGCACTCCATAATATCATGTATAATACAGGCACTCCATGATATCATGTATAATACAGACACTCGATAATATCATGTATAATACAGGCACTCCATAATATCATGTATAATACAGGCACTCCATGATATCATGTATAATACAGACACTTACATAATATCATGTATAATACAGACACTCCATGATATCTTGTATAATACAGACACTCCATGATATCATGTATAATATAGTCACTTATATGATATCATGTATAATACAGGCACTTACATGATATCATGTATAATACAGACACTCCATGATATCATGTATAATAGAGGCACTTACATAATATCATGTATAATACAGGCACTCCATAATATCATGTATAATACAGACACTCCATGATATCATGTATAATACAGACACTCCATAATATCATGTATAATACAGGCACTTATATGATATCATGTATAATACAGGTACGTATATGATATCATGTATAATACAGGCACTTACATAATATCATGTATAATACAGACACTCCATGATATCTTGTATAATACAGACACTCCATGATATCATGTATAATACAGACACTCCATAATATCATGTATAATACAGACACTCCATGATATCATGTATAATACAGACACTCCATAATATCATGTATAATACAGACACTCCATAATATCATGTATAATACAGACACTCCATGATATAATGTATAATACAGGTACTTATATTATATCATGTATAATACAGGCACTTATATGATATCATGTATAATACAGGCACTCCATGATATCTTGTATAATACAGGCACTTACATAATATCATGTATAATACAGACACTCCATGATATCTTGTATAATACAGGCACTCCATGATATCATGTATAATACAGACACTCCATGATATCATGTATAATACAGACACTCCATAATATCATGTATAATACAGGCACTCCATAATATCATGTATAATACAGACACTCCATAATATCATGTATAATACAGACACTCCATGATATCTTGTATAATACAGACACTCCATGATATTATGTATAATACAGACACTCCATGATATCATGTATAATACAGACACTCCATGATATCATGTATAATACAGACACTCCATAATATCTTGTATAATACAGACACTCCATGATATCATGTATAATACAGACACTCCATAATATCATGTATAATACAGACACTCCATGATATCATGTATAATACAGACACTCCATAATATCATGTATAATACAGACACTTATATGATATCATGTATAATACAGGCACTTATATGATATCATGTATAATACAGGCACTCCATGATATCATGTCAAATTTAGTTACTCCCTTTATATCAAATTGAGATATAAGTGAGAGAGTCGGATAGAGAGGAAATAGAGGAATGGAGAAGGAGAGGGATAGAGAGAGTAACCATAGAGAGAGGGATAGATAGATGGAGAGCGAGAGAGCGGGATCTATCCCTCTCTACCCCTTTCCCTCTCTCTACCCCGATCTTTCTATCCATTTCTCACCCTCTCTATATCTTTTCTCCTTCTCCTCGTCCCTCCCTCTCTAGCCTTCTCTCCTCCTCTTCATCCCTCTCTTTCACCCTCTATCTCACCCTTTCTTTTTTTTCTCCATAACTTTCTCCATCTATCTCAACCTTTCTATCGCTCTCTCTATCCCTCTATCCATTCCTCTCTGTCCATCTCTATCCATCCTGTCTCCATCTCTATGCCTCTTTTCCTCTCTAGATGGAGGATGCCATGGGTGGCCTCTGAGGGAGCTGCTGCCTTTTTGAGAAGAGAGGCCTTCCTGCATCTCCTGGCTGGCTCCACCGGACCCACACTGGCTTCTGCAAAGTCAGCCTATGTGAGCAGAGATTCCTTCCTATGTCTATTGGCTGGCACCTTTTGACCTCATCCTGCTCCTGCAAAACGGCCCTTTCTAAGAAGATAGACCTTCCTTCTTATCCTAACCTTCTCCTCCTGATCCACTCTGGCTTCTGCAAAACTGCCCCTTTCTGAGAAGAGAGGCATTCCTACATCTCCTGATTGGCTACTCCTGACCCACTCTTGCCAATCCACCCCTTTAAGAGAAGAGAGGCCTTCCTGTGTTTCCTGGCGCCTCCTGCAACCATACTTTTTTAAGAAGAGACGCCTTCTTATCATCTCCTGGCTCCTCCTGACCCACTCTGGCACCTCTTCCTGTCCGCCCTTAGTGAATCTTTGACTTGGACTAGAACCTGGCTCCTCTTAAGTTCTCTTGCACTCGCTGACTTAGTGACCTGGCCTTACTTCTGCCATCCCATCCCATGTCCCCTGTAACACCTTGCTTCTTCTTTCTTGAAAACATCCTTAGAAAGGTATAGCTACATATTAGCATATTTATTATATTGTTTGGTATTATAGTTAGAAAAATAAATAATTAAGTCAGTATATCAGTTTAAGAAATAAATTAATTTAAAATGAACGTCTCATGTATTATTTCATTTGTTACATGTAACATACTGTAGTGTAAAGCAGTATCTGTTATTACTTAAGAATAGTAGATTTTGTAGAGAGAATAGGAGATTGGAGATGAGTATAACATAATGTATCACGTCTCATTACACAGGTCACTATAATCAGAGCATCATGTTGCGCCTCCATAAATCCAGTGCTGACAATGCATAGTCCCTTTTTTATAAATTAGAAAACACATTTATTGTCTGACAAGGTAAATAGTACACCTTTGTCACGTGGTTGTGACTATTTTTTATAAATTATTAGGCTTCCTTTACTATTTTACATGGATCGTTGTGTGTACATTAGTCATGGTCATGTTATTAATTATATAGGTTAAGGAAGATCCCTGCAATTTATCAAATAAAGATGATTCACATTTTTTAGCCAGTGACCCCCACACATGGATGACGGCCGTTTGTTATCTCACTACCTCATGTCACTTGGAGCACTGGTGCTATTAGCTAAATGTTTGGTGCTATAACCTATTGTATTGTACTTTACATGACAGATATTACTCCTGATTACTGATAGGAGGTCCCATTGCTTGTAATAATTTAATGTACGCAGCTCCTTTAGAGAATGAGTTGTCAGCCATTCTGCTATTTGGAAGAGTTTTTTTGAGAGGTCATCAGGGTTATATTACATGGAAATCTAATTTAATTTAGGTTTATTATTTATTATTTCATTGACAGGAAGCTAGGTAAATGAATTTATAACTGAGAGAGAGAAATACATAGTGGACAAAAGAGCAATAGAAGTCCTCCACCATACTTTAGTACAGCAAATAAATATAAACATTTTTGTCACATTTGAACATCTGAAACAAATTAAAAAACTTCTTCCATGGCCATAATTCTGAAAAATACACTGCATTCTGGGAACCTTGGCAGGGACATGCGCATGCAATGTGAGAGTTGGACCATAAAGAAGTCTAAGCGCCTAAGAATTTATGAATTTGAATTGTGGTTTTGGCAAAAACTACTTAGAGTCGCTTGGTCTGCAAGAAGATCCAATAATTGAGTACTTTGAGAAATCTGTTCACTAGAAGGTATGATCATGAGACTGAAGCTCAAATATTTTGGCCTTGTCATGAGAAGACATGAGAAGATTCCCTAGAGAAGACACTTTCCTCATTGATTTTTCCCATCAAGTATTTTACAAGTTTCTTGAGCTCCGAAAAGCTATTCAATTCCAAATAACCTAAAATACTTGGCTCTCACCACTCCTAAAATACCTGTTTTTAAAGAAAATATTGTGAGTACTCCAGAGCACTCGCAAAAGCATAAAAATGGTTTTAAAAATGAACATATGAAGTACTATGGAGGTCCATCAGGAACCTACACTAATAAATCAACCCCCCATTAAAAAATATTAAAGCTAAATATAAACTATTAAAAATAAAAAAGACATTATTACATAAACTAAAAAAACTACAATATTTTAAATAAAAAGCACTAATTTAAATACATTTCCAAAAAAACAACCTAAAATGACCAAAAAGAAAAAAAACACAATGAAAGTGAAAAAGACTTAGAAAAAATAGAATTCCAAAAAAAAATAATAATAATAATAAAAAAAAAAAAAGATTTGTCTGCTGTCCGTGCTACACAAGGAGTATACTTGGGGTATAAGCTGGTGGTCATAATAATGTGACTGGACCGTGAATCTATTTATCGTGGTTTCCCAATACTTATGGTTTTATCACACATGGGTTGTGTAAAGTCCTTCCCTAGGCTTTATACCCAGACTGCACAGATTTAGACCTGTAGATTTCTTGAGACATTTTTAGTAAAGCTTAGTGGCTGTTTTTCACGACAGAACCAGCATTAAAAATGTAAATGATAGTTCTCTGTACACTGAACTTATTTGTAGTATACTCACTTCTATAATTAAACAACCACTGTGTTCATACATCTAAAATATACTCTTTCAAAGAACTTCACTCGAAAATAGACCTGTTTGTAGAACGTAATAATCCAGCCACTAATTTATTAAATGTTTATGTCACTACACTGCCGAGGAATCTACCATTTCAATTGTTAGTTTCCTACTTCCTAAGGTGGGAGAAGGCCTTGAATACAGAGAAGAAGTTGTATCTGCACAAAAAGAACCGTGCAGTAACAACTGCCAGTGGTCTCATTAGTACTAGTGCAAACCCCCTTTTTTTTTCTTTTTTACCCCAGGGACATATTTAAGGAAGCAAAGCCCCTGGATACCTGTGCCAATTTTGATAGTGATCCATTTGTGCCTTAGAGGCTAGTAAAATCTTCCCCCCCCCCCCCTATAGTTGTCCCCCCCTAAGGCCCAACGAGAAGGCTCAAGGGTTGAAAAGACCAGTGCAAAGCAGAAAAGGTGGAATATATGAGGATATAGGTCTTGAGGAAAATAAACCAAGGTGAATGGAACTGGAAGAAATCTCATTTGGAAGATGCTTCTACTGAAATGGATGATATGAGTTCCTGTGGTTGTTCAGTCCTGATGGGGAAGAGAACTGGGAGAAATGTCAGCTGGTAGATGCTTCTGCTAAAATGGATGCATGAGGCCCAGTGACATTGGCTAAGCCCCTGCAGAGGTGACTGCTCTGTCCTTGTGAGGAATAGAACCCAGGAAAAATGTCAGTTAGTAGATGATTCTGCTAAAACTGATGGTATGAGGTCCAGTGATTTTTTTGGCTTGATGGTGAATAGAACTGGGAGAAATGTCAGCTGTAGATGTTTCTACTGAAATGGATGACATGAGGCCCAGTGACATTGACTGAGCACCTGCAAAAGTGACTGCTCACTACTGATGGTGAATGGAAATGGAAATGGGAGAAATGCTAAATACTTCTGCTGAAATGGATAATAATACCCAGTAGTATTGAGTGAGCCCCAAATATGATATTTCTTGCTTTTGGACATTTCTATTATATATAATATAATCAAACATCTGCTACAGATTGTTAGAGAAAAAAAGATACCCACAAACCACATTTTACTCCGTAACCCAGTCAAGAAAACAGAGGCCTCTGATTATTTTCTTATTATTAGATTTTATTTATACAAAACGTGGGTCAGCAACAAAAAACATCCAAAATGGTTGATGCTGACTGACTGACAGAAATATAAACAAACGTAGCTTTTTATAGTGCATTACATAAAAGAACCTTGTATAACCCATGTTACCTTTTAGAAAAATGACACATCCCAGCAACAGCCAATAAACAATTATTTATATTAGGTGGTCCAATAAAAATGAAGACATGCCGTTTGCACATGTTAAGCATACATCACAATAGATGAGTACAACACCTTCAAGTTGCAACTTCTGCACATAGTTCAGATATGACATCCTGATCATCCTAGCTATCCTCTTGTGTACTACCAAAATACATATTGTTTAGATTAAAATAATTGTTTATGGCTTCTATTGAAATTGATAAAGCATGGGACATGCAGATTTAACTGTTTCATACCTTATGTCCTGCAATGGAAAAATAATGTTTCAGAACTATAATTCACAAGGGGTAAAAAAGTGATAAATGCTATATGTATACACTAAATAATGTATGGATATTTGTATTTTACCACCACACTCCCACCTATGACAATGGAAATTGTCAATTAAAAGGAAGAATACAAATATGGCAGGGTGTAATGTTAATATAAATTTCACACATATAGCTAAACAACATAAAAAAAGTTAACCTTATTAGGAAGTAGAGGTAAGGTCTTCAGACTGGCATTGAAAGAGACTCAAGGTCCCTAAAAAATTCAGTCAGATGAGTTTCCTACAACATGGAGATATTACATTATATCTCATGCAGTACTTTGCACCTTTTACCTGTAAACCTTCCTAACAAGAACTTTGCAAAACAAAAACATAATTATATATAGAAACAATAAAATACATATTATAATTTATCCGAGTCCGATATGTAAAATAAATAATTTATAATAGTCCGATATGTAAAATAAAACTCAATAATGCAAACAAAATGTCCTCACTTAATTATCCAACCAATTACAAATAAACAGACCATAGAACCAATTTCCCTTTATACTTATTGTCTTATGAGGCATTGAGATGATAGATGTAATTTAATAACCAATAACGTTTGCACTGATATTGCTAATAACACAGAGTGCATGCATGATATCTTCTTCTTTCCCTGATTACTATTACTTATCAGTTGTTAGTACATACTAGATCCTAGCATGCTGACAGAATAATGTGCAGAAGTGTTAAAAGCCGAAGGAGAGTAAAAAGAAAGAGAGGTATAGGAAAGAGCAGAAAAAGTAAAACTCACAAAACAATAAAGACATATGCTCAGACAAACTTCATACACACCCAGTCTTACATATCACACTTAGGCAGGTCCCTCTTTGTCCATACGGTAAACAGGTGGATCACATGCTTCTGGATGGTGAGATACTGTGGTCAAAGCAATAGGTCATCATGTGCAGATATTGAGGCACAGGAGAAGGAGTATGTGGCTTTCTCACAGATCTTTACATCTTTTATCTTTGTCAGCAGATATATGTATTAGCATATGGTCATGTTAATGAACAAGAGTTTGACCTTTCCGCTTTTCTTGGGTCCCGACAAGATTTCTGTCTGAGCTTTGTCTTTAGTCAGCAAACTCTGTGTCTGTTTCTTCATCTGTTATATTCTGTTGTCATCAGGATAGGCACTTGGTGAGACTTTCTCTCATCATCTATCAGAGCATGCTTGTCTTTTCTTTGTATTTTCTTTTGTTTTTACTGGTATCCACTCACTGTCATCTTCTTCTGGAGTAGGCAAGTTTGCCAAAAATCCAACATACAAGATCTATCATACAATAAACATTCATACATCTATCAACTAGATATCCTCTCATTATATATACCTACCCTAATGTTTTCTTTAACTGTAAGTTAAATTTAACATATGCATAACTCTATAATAAACAATGGGTGGTATGAACTAAAATCAATCAATCAAGTGAAAATGTAAATCATGCAAAGCTAATAAACATATGGAATACTTGTAAAAGATATAAGCAACCATTTTTTTCTACTCCTGCTAAAGCAGCAAAAATTATCATTAGGACAGTTTCAATACTACTAATTAAGTGATAAGACATTACTTGATTTTTCCTGTAACAGGTTGTATATTTGTATAAGGAATTTACTATATATATTGATGTATATATGTACATTTGTGTGTGTTTCCTATAGTATATTACTCCGATTCCCCTATATATATATATTGATGTATATATGTACATTTGTGTGTGTTTCCTATAGTATATTACTCTGATTCCCCTATATATATTGATGTATATATGTACATTTGTGTGTATGTGTTTCCTATAGTATATTACTCTGATTCCCCTACATCATATTATATATATATATATATATATACATATATATATATATATATACATTAAGGTAGCCTTTTATGTCCAGTAATCGAGATGAATACTCAGAGTATTACAGTACAGTATTGCAGTATATATTGATACCTTTTTTATTGGACAAACTCTTTATCAAGTCAGAAGCAATACTGATAAAAATATGATGAAGCTTAGCATCACAAGCGAAACGGTCCATCTGCAACCTGTTTATCGCTGCACATGATCAGCCCACAGAGCAGGGATACTGGACTGTGGCCAAGCAGTGAGGCTCCCTGCGAGGGGCAGCAAATCTAACAGCAAGTAACATTGCTGTAACAGCCTATTGCAGCTGCACCATTTATACACTTTATAGTTCTCTTATGGGAGTATATCCATGCAGGATTGTTTTTACTATATTTTATGATGTGCATGTACTCAGCAATCATTACTTAGATATCTTATGAGATCAGCCACTATTGTTTTATATTGTGGCACAGTTTAGAACAACTGATGCTAAAAATAGCACCAGTTTTAATTATAGTATACAGCGTTTTTTGTAATTTTTACCTTATCCTTATTAAAATATTTATGTAATATACTGTGAGAGAACAGGGTTAGCTCTCCATCCAGAGCATGTCTGTGCATCTTTAGCAAGTTAATTTAAATAATCATTTGTCAGATTCACTCTTCTGCAGTGGTAATCAAAAAAAATTTGTGAATGAAGCTGGATCATAAAAATTCCATGTAATTTTCTTTTGTATTTACATGAACCTGTGAAGACAATGTGGGCACAGTGCCAGTTAGGGAGAATCAGAGAGATGGAAAAGATGAAGAGCAGGAGATCAGAGGCAAATAGGTAATATGTATATACACATGTATAATATTACACACAAATATAGAGTAGTGTTTTCCAATAAGCATTAGGAAATCTAAACCAAGCCATATGAATGTGGGTAAAATCGTTACATAGTTACATAGTAAATAAGGTTGAAAAAATACTAAAAAATATTAATAAATCAGTAAATATGATATTCAAGTGCATGCGAGTTCCATTATATATATATATTAACACATTGATTGCTGGGATTGATATAACAGAAAATAAACATTAAAAAAAGTATTTTATATTGCAGATTTGCGAGCTTGAGAATGTTGTGCTATTAATTGCAATACCTAACATCAAATTCCCTTTATTTTAAAATACAGGAGTGTGTTTATATTTGCATTTACAGTGCTACAGATGGGACTTTAACCCAATTGTGGGTCCTCTCTAGTACCCGTAGGCTTTTCAGCTCTATTTTCGGGTTATGGGATAGCACGGATTCGTAGCAAGTTAATAGCGATTTGGGAACGTACCATTTACAGGCTCACCAGATCAAAGGCTTTGCGGCAACGGAGTTCCAATTGTGACAGAGTTCTTCCGCATGTAACTCGCAGATTGTTTGCGGGTACCTGTACGAGGCCAATTTAATAGCCGTATGTCTAGCGGGCTCTGTTACGGGCTACAGGTTTTCACGTTGGGGGAAATTAATAGGGCTGATTATCTACTATCAGAGCTAAGGACCAGAAGTACAGTATTTCCTGTAGCAACTCCACCTCCAGTAAGGTGGTGATAATGTAAGAAAACATTGCATCATTGAGTCTGTATAAGCTTGTGTTTCCCACTCTGATGCTGACTGTGCCATGCTACGAAAGCTAACCAACCCAAGGGTGGAGGGGAGAGAGAGAGAGAGAGAGGGAGAGATAGAGAGAGAGAGAGAGAGAGAGAGAGACAGAGAGAGAGAGAGAGTAGGAGCTTTGGTTTAGAGAGTGTAAGAGATTGGTTTTACCTTTTCACCATCTTATTCATTGTACAAACCATGCTTTGATAATGGAAAAGTTGTCTACCACCTTAAATGATAAATCAAATACATTTAAAAAAATTTGGCACATTGGCTTCTTTGAAATTTTTACAACATCTAGTCCCTTATCTAGATTGTGATGGTGATATGATAGATGCTTTGTGGTGTAAAATAATGTTGGTGCTTGTGGGTTATGTTATGGCACAGAAAATTCCACCTAGTCATGTTAATCACCCATCATTAAAACATTGTTAAATAATATAATATGCTATGCCTATTTTATTATACAACATCCAGGGTAACACACAAGGCAGTACTCAAGGGGTTAATACACATCACAAAACCACATTGGCTGGAAACAAATGCTTTGATGTGATGTCCATAAATATATCATTTATGATAACACATTTATCTATTGAAGCTATGAATACAAAACTTTTTAATATAAACTATATTATTAAATAAAAGAACATAAATATATATATATATATATATATATATATATATATATATATATATATATATAAATATATATATTGTGACAGGGCGCCCCCTTCTGACAGGGTTTGCGTCCTGCTCTTTTACGTTTTTATTCTCTTTATGGAGGACTCTGGAGCCTTTGTATGCTTTCACAGGCTTTAATATGTGGTTGGCATAACATAAATAAAAATAGCTTATGGTCAGCATGAAACAAAAATTTACTTAGACAGACTTACTATGACCTGGAACGCTCTTTCTATCCCTGAGGTCGCTACTCGGCCTGCAGGTAAAATAAACACTCCCTCACGGTCTCTTCTGGAAGGAGTAGCTTTCGCACAATAGCCCCACCTAGTGGCCAGGATACAGTCAGTCTCTAAAAAAGGTTGTATTGCCTCCTTGTGGCCTGGATACAAAGAACCTCTTCTTTCACTTATATTGCCACCTTGTGGCCAGGATACACATCATCTCCTCTTTATTTATATTGCCACCTTGTGGCCAGGATACACATCATCTCCTCTTTAGGTATATTGCCACCTTGTGGCCAGGATACACATCATCTCCTCTTTAGTTATATCGCCACCTTGTGGCCAGGATACACATCATCTCCTCTTTAGTTATATCGCCACCTTGTGGCCAGGTTACACCTACTCTCTAGTACATCTGGAAGTCTCTTCCACGGTACTCTTTACACCTTCGTGGATGAAGCATAGGGCCCGCCCGTCTCTCTCGTATGCGTCACCTCAGGGACCCTTGAATATATAACAACACCATCTTGTAGTCACTTTACTCTTCAAAACTCAGCCTCTTCCCTGGGGCATAATAAGTCTAGGTACATTCCTTCTGAGGCCTCTGTCAGCTACACACACGCTAGGCCTTTAAGGCAACTCTGCCTGGGGATTCTCACTAATCCCTTCACACTTCTCTCTTCACACTCAGCCAATTCCCTGGGGCAAAATATGTCTGGGCACCTTCACTGAGGCCTCTGTCAGCTACACACACGCTAGGCCTTTAAGGCAACTCTGCCTGGGGATTTTCACTAATCCCTTCACTTACTTGGTGTCCTGAGGCTGTATTCACTCTTCCAGCTCACACGTCATGTGACTGCAAACAGCTTGCACGACTTCTTGCTGTACTCCCAGCCACAGTAAATCAGGTAACTCTTACAGGCTTGTTCCAAAACTCACTGTAATTCCACACAGGATCAGCCTCCACTCTGGGGCTTGCTTCTGGTAGCAGCACACCCTGCCCAGAGCCTAGCCAGCCACACACCCTTTCCATGTCTGCTTTCAGGCTTTCAAAGGGAAGTTGCACAAATTAGCAGTTCTTCAGAAGTTTTAACTCCGTCACTCCTGTCAAGAACTCCATACTCCACTTGCTTGTCATATCATCTAAGGGCCAAACGGTCACAATATATATATATATACAAATATATATATATATATATATATATATATATATATATATATATATATATATATATATATATATATATATATATATATATATATAAAACTAAGGGATAAAGAAATTGCAGTTAATATATGCACATGGATTGAGAGCTGGCTGAAAGAGAGGAAACACAGGGTTGTTGTAAATAGAACGTACTCGGATCGGACTAATGTGGTAAGTGGTGTTCCTCAGGGCTCGGTATTAGGTCCTCTCCTCTTTAACATATTTATTAATGACTTAGAAGTAGGAATGGAAAGTAGTGTCTCCATTTTTGCTGATGACACAAAGTTGTGCAAAGTAATTAAATCAGAAAATTATGTTCTTTCCCTCCAAAGGGATTTGCATACATTAGAGAAATGGGCAATTAAATGGCAGATGATATTTAATATGAATAAATGTAAGGTTATGCATCTAGGAAGGAAAATTAACCATGCAATCTATAAACTTAATGAAGCAAATCCAGGTGTATCTGGTATTGAAAGGGATTTGGGGGTGCTCAATTCCAAGCAGCAGCTGCAAAGGCAAATAAACTATTAGCATGTATTAAGATGGGTATAGAAGCAAGGGAGGAGGATATATTTCTACCACTATACAAATCTCTAGTACACCCTCATTTGCAATATGGAGTACAGTTTTCGGAACCAAATCATAAAAAGGACATTTTAGAACTGGAAAAAGTACAGAGAATGGCTTCAAAACTAATAAGGGGGATGGAGGGGGTAAGTTATGAAGAAAGACTGACCAAATTAAACTTATTTTCTCTAGAAAAAAGGTGTCTAAGAGGGGATATGATTACCCTATATAAATGCATCCAGGGTCAGTATAAATGTTTGTCAAGGGAGCTTTTTGTGCCAAGAGTTTTGCAATTGACATGAGGACATCCTTTGAGGTTAGAAGTAAAAAGATTTCACCTTAAAGAAAGAAAATGGTTCTTCACAGTAAGGGTGGTTAATCTGTGAAATTCTCTACCAAGTGAGGTGGTGACAGCGGATTCGATAGATAACTTTAAAAGGGAATTGGATATATTTTTTATTAAAAAGGGCATTCAGGGTTATCCTGGTTAATTAGAGAGGGAGTATTGATCCAGGGAGAAATCCAATCGCCAGTATCTGGGGTCAGGAAGGAATTCATTTTTTTCCCTTTTGAGACAATTGGCAAAGTTTCACTGGGTTTTTTCTGTTTGCCTTCCTCTGGATCAATTAACAACTAATCTGCATATTGCAGATCAGAGGAGATCTTAAAAGGTTGAACTTGATGGGTTAAAATCATTTTTCAACCTCAATTACTATGTCACTATAGAGAATGTTAGAATATGGGAGATTAAGGTAAGGTCTGAGCTGAGTGTGACACCAAGATAGCTAACTAAGGTGTGCAGGTTATTTTTGTGTTATTTAAAGTAAGACAGATTTCATGTATAAAGGTGGAGAAGGAAGGGTAATAACCTGCAGTCCTGTTTGGTTGTGTTTATTTTTAGATGTCTGAGATCATTCAGATGTAGATGTGTATAAGACATAGTGTGACATTACTTAATATGAAGGATAGGCCAAAACATTATGGCCTCCAAATAGAACCCGCAAAGGGTTCACAGACCACATTTAAACACTGTAAAGGGCAATATAAACACAACAGTGCACATTAAAATATAGGGAACGCATGGAGAGACATTACAATTACTTGCACAATAATCCCCAAATAAAAAATAGGGAAATTAAAAATATTTTATTTTCATCATATGTTGGAATGGTTAATGCATATGCCAATATGTAAAGCGATGCTGCAACATGCATAAAGCAATTAAAGCCACACTACCTGATTAAATAGCAACAAAAAAACATGAAACACATGTCAAATGAACCCTTTCCCACTCACAAAGGCTCTATTGTGGACCCTAAAATATCAATACAATTGCATATACATCTCGTATATGACTTTCATGTTCTGGTGTTGCTATTGCATCAGGTAGTGTGTCTTTAATTACTTTCTGCATATTGCAGCATGGTTTTTCACATTGGCATGTACATGATCGTTACAACATATGATAGCAAAACTATATTTTGCAAATGCATTTTATTATTGGGGGATTACTGTGAAAGTAATTGCATTCCCACAAATGCTAAGTGGTGGTGGTGAAGGGGCTCGTGTACTTCAATAAAGCTGTGAGCTATACCATGTAGGGTATGTCATAACAGAGAGGTCAGACAAATCCCAGTCCACTAGAGATGGAACTGGCAAGCCACTCCAGTGTCACCTGTCATATTCATGTTTAGCCCTCAGGGAAATGTTCCTACTCCACAGTATAACAAATTGGACTTGGCCTGTGTATTAACCCTGTATTATTATTAGATCTGATATTTTGTATTATATGATATCTAATGCTATTATGACTATTATTCCTTTTAATATGTATGGATATATTGCATGTTAACTAGGGCTCATTAGTTTACATATATAGGAATGTGACACTAATGTGGTATATGTGGATGTCCCATAACACCAACCATTGAAAACAAACTGACACAGAACGGTATAACAAAGCTTAATTTCATACACAGACCACAATCAGCAGTGGACAAGACTGTGCATCAATATCATAGGTATGGTGTGGGCGGATCCCGGGAGAGCAAGAGGCTTATGGGAAAAAGGGAATACTTACAGGGGGTAATGTCATCGTCTAGATTAAGCATGATGCATAGCACCTACCAGGGTCACATGCGGTCACTACACCACTTCAACCGGAATCTGATGAAAAAAAGGATCATCAGAAATCACTCCATTTAATTGAAGAAACCATTAATGTGCATGTCACTTACAACTTGTCTAGATCTGCTAAATGAAACAGATGATTCAACCTCTGGACTGTGTAATCCAATCCAGTTTCAAAAATTGCAAAATATGAAAAAGTGGTCAACTAAAAAAAGGCGGAGGAGGATAAAAACTAAAATAATCACAATGCATGTACAGTACAGTGCTAAATACTGTACCAATATACCAACTCACCTAAATTCCCATCTGCAACCATTACTAACTATTAGCCAGGTCTCTGGATAATCAGCAATATGGGAAGATAGCCATTAATACGGCGAGGACACAAAGGTGAGCAGCCAGAATCACTGTCACTTACATCAGACCCAAGGATCTATTCTCAGACCAATATTGAGGTCAGGATTACATGCTTCACTAGTGGGTATATTAATGATGACTTTCATTAACATGCCATTGTGAGACTTTGCAAGTCCACCAACATAGCGGTATGAGTCTACATTGAAGCTAACAACAATCATGTCTGAGATATCTAACTATAGGATAGCTTTAAGATTGTGGGAGCTACATGTTAAGGGGGGCTATTATTGAAGGAATGTCTACCTGAGAGGCACTGGGAAAACCTTATACCTCATACATTTCCTCCACAATGCTTGCAGATGCCATCATGGACTTAAATTGTGCCTAAAACAAAACAAATGAAAAAAAAAAAAGAAACCTAAAACATAAGGCCTGAAAAAACATAGGGATTGAAGCATCACTTCTCAACAGCATTTCTCAGTGACCATCAATTGGTGACATGTTAAACAGAACCCTACGTGTCTATAGAGAAGAGGATCATGGACCATGTGATGGGAGGTAGCCATCTGTATACAAAATATCACCATCACATGGCCAAGATCCAAGACTCTGTAGCCAGGCTAGATAAGGTTAACATTGTGACAGATAGATTGTCATGGAGGAGTGCTGTTAAGAAGGCACAAACATGTCCACAGACCCTATCTCCTCCTCTGCCTGGGAACAGGGCCCACATCATCCGTGGCCAGATGCCGTCTCGCCTCTGCTAGTGGGTGGGGCAGGGGGGGGTAGCTGCACCGCAAGGGTGAAGTCGTGGTCGGTGGAGAGGAGGGGCCGGGCTGCTAATGGCATCAGATGGTGCCTCCTATCCTCCCTAGAGTACCTTGCCAGGCTGCACATCCCCTCTGCATGGTTGGCAGAGATGCTGGCCTGGATCCCCCGAAGTAAGTCCAGCTGCTCACGCGTGATGGCCAGCATCTCCGCCTGTGCAGCCTGGCTCTGTAGTGGTGGGGATGGATGTCCTCGTTGCAGGGCTAGGTGAGGAGGTGACGGGGATGGAGTGGAGAGAATCAGGGGCCCGGCTGGAGCCAGGGGTGATGCTGGTGGTGGTGGCTGTGTGCCCGGTGGAGGTGGTGGCCAGGCCAACGCACTGGAGTGTGGAGAAGGAGGTGCTAGCCGAATGGCTAGCAAGTTGGAGGGACCAGCGAAATCCAAAGTCTTTTGAGAAGGGGGATAGTGGGTTCAAATCCAGGAGGGCTTGGTGTTGGGCAAGGGTGGGAATCACCCACCACAATGACCTATCCCTCCTCAGAGCCAGAGCCCTCTGATCCTCCTCCTTTCTCCTCCCCCTGCATTGGTTCCTGCTGGGTGGGGGGCCAACGCCCCCGCCTCTGACTCGCCACTGGACCCAGATCGGAAACGCAGCTAAGCATGGGCAACTTCTAATAATGGGAGATTTTAACTACCCTGAAATAGACCAGCAGTTCAGCTAAGGGGAGCAGGTTCTTGAGCACACTCAGGCATCATTTTCTGGCCCATGTTATACAAGAACCTACTAGAAATGAGGCTATCTTGGATTTAGTCATCACAGATAATATTGATATACAGCTTATTAAGTTTTTAGTTAATGAGCTTCTATCCAAAAGCAAGATCTCACTAACTTCTGTAAAAAAATATGCTATGTGCTTATATAGAGCCCTATTTAATTGGCCAAATTGCAATTTAATAAGACTGATAGTATGAAATGTTGAGATAAGGTTTCCATTGGGAAACAGTGATCACAACACTGTCTCATTTGAGATTGAATTAAAAAAACAAAACTGTAAGGAGCCAACAAAAACCCTGAATTTTAAAAGGGCTGGGATAAAGAACTGATAGGTAAAAATACTGAACTTAAATGGACAACACTCAAATCCTTACTAAATAAACATATTTATCACCATATATCATGTGGAAATAAAAGTAGAAGAAGCAAATCACAACCCATGTGGCATAACAGTGACTTAAAAATGAAGAAAACTAGTAAAAACAGGGATTTCAATTATACAAACAAGAGGGGATAGAGACTGCTTTACGTGAGTATGAGGAAATCAATAAGGCTTGCAAAAGGGCTAAAATAGAAAATGAAAATTTAGTTGGAAAGGAGAGTAAGACTAAGCCTAATTATTGTTTAAATATATTAATGGGAAGAAGGCCAGGAAGAAAGCTATAGGAGCATTACAATGTAAAACAGGCCATCTGATAATCAGTGACCAGGAAAAGACAGATGAGCTAAATTGGTTATTTTATTTGTTATACACAAGGGAGGTACCAGTGGTTGGAACATAATGGGGCTACACTACTTTCACCTAATAATTGGTTAACGCAGGAAGAAATCCAAAAGAGGTTGGAAAAAACAAATGTTAATAAAGCCCTAGGTCCTGATGTAATACATCCAAGGGTACTGAGGGAACTGGGCTCTGTAATTGCCAAACCATGATATCTAATTTTTCAAGATTCACTCAACACAGGGTGTCTACCAGATGACTGGAGAAAAGTGAAGGTGATATCTACAGTGTTCTGCAAAAGTATTCACCTCCTTGACTTTTTACCTATTTTAATACATTACAGCCTTAGGTTCAATGTTTTGTAAATCTGAATTTTATGTGATGGATCAGAACACAATAGTCTAAGTTGGTGAAGTGAAATAAAAAAAAATATATATAAAATATTTTTTAGCAATAGAAAACCGAAAATTGGCATGAGTGTATGTATTCACCCGCTTTGTTATGAAGCCCATAAAAAGCTCTGATAAATAGTCCCATAATTAGTGAATGGATAACCACCTGTGTGCAATCTAAGTGTCACATGATCTGTCATTACATATACACACCTGTTTTGAAAGTCTCCAGAGGCTGCAACACCTAAGCAAGAGGCACCACTAACCAAACACTGCCATGAAGTCCAAGGAACTCTCCAAACAAGTAAGGGACAATGTTGTTGAGAAGTACAAGTCAGGGTTAGGTTATAAAAAAATATCCAAATCTTTGATAATCCCCAGAAGCTTCATCAAATCTATCATAACCAAATGGAAAGAACATGGCACAACAGCAAACCTGCCAAGAGATGGCCGCACACCAAAACCCATGGACCGGGCAAGGAGGGCATTAATCAGAGAGGCATCACAGAGACCTAAGGTAACCCTGGAGGAGCCTCAGAGTTCCACAGCAGAGACTGGAGTATCTGTACATAGGACGACAATAAGCCGTACGCTCCATAGAGTTGGGCTTTATGGGAGAGTGGCCAAAATCAAGCGATTACTTTCATCAAAAAACAAAAAGGCAAGTTTTGAGTTTGTGAAAAGGCATGTGGGAGACTCCCAAAATGTATGGAGGAAGGTGCTCTGGTCTGATGAGACTAAAATTGAACTTTTCAGCCATCAAAGAAAACGCAATGTCTGACGCAAACCTAACACATCACATCACCCAAAGAACACCATCCCCACAGTGAAACATGGTGGTGGCTGCATCATGTTGTGAGGATGTTTTTCAGCAGCCGGGACTGGAAAACTGGTCAGAGTTGAGGGAAAGATGGTGCTAAATACAGGGATATTCTTGAGAAAAACCTGTATTACTCTGTGCGTAATTTGAGGCTAGGACGGAGGTTCACCTTCCAGCAGGACAATGACCCCAAACACACTGCTAAAGCAACACTTGAGTGGTTTAAGGGGAAACATGTAAATGTGTTGGAATGGCCTAGCCAAAGCCCAGACCTCAATCCAATAGAAAATTTGTGGTCAGATTTAAAGATTGCTGTTCACAAGCGCAAACCATCCAAATTCAAGGAGATGGAGCAGTTTTGCAAGGAGGAAAGGGGGAAAATCCCAGTGGTAAGATGTGGTAAGCTCATAGAGACTTATCCAAAGTGAATTGGAGCTGTGATTGTTGCAAAAGGTGGCTCTACAAAGTATTGACTTTAGGGGGGTGAATAGTTATGCACATTGACTTTTTCTGTTATTTTGTCCTATTTGTTGTTTGCCTCACAATAAAAAAAAAAAAAAAACATCTTCAAAGTTGTGGGCATGTTCTGTAAATTAAATAATGCAAATCCTCAAACAATCCATGTTAATTCCAGGTTGTGAGGTAAGAAAACATGAAAAATGCCAAGGGGGTGAATAATTTTGCAAGGCACTAAATCTGCTCAAGGGTGGAGAGCTGTCTAAAAAACAGGAAGCAAAGTGTTGTTGTAAATGATACATACTCAGATTGTACTAATGTGGTAAGTGGGGTTCCTCAGGTTTCAGTATTAGGTCCTCTCCTTTTTAACATATTTATTAATGACTTATAAGTAAGATTGGAAAGTATTGTCACTATTTTTGCTGATGACACGGTAATTAAAACAGATAATGATGTATTTCCTTTCAAATGGATTTGTATAAATTCGAAAAATGGGCGACTAAATGGCAGATGAGATTTAATCTAAATAAATGTAAAATTATGCATCAGAGAAGGAAAATTAGCCATGCAATTTATAATCTTAATGGAGCAAATCTAGGGGTATCAGATATTGTCAGATATTGAAAAGGACTCAGGAGTGCTTGTGGACAACCATCTAGATAACAGTGCGCAATGCCAAGCAGCATGTGTAAAGGTAAGTAAAATATTAGCATGTATTAAGAAGGTTATAGAAGCAAGGGAAACAAATATAATTCTGCCACTATACAAATCCCTAGTAGGCCCTCATTTGGAATATGGAGTACAATATTGGGCACCACTTCATAAAAAGGACATTTTAGAGCTGGAAAAAGTACAGAGAGGGGCAACAAAACTAATAAGGGGAATGGAGAGGCTAAGTTATGAAGAAATACTAACAAAATTAAAATTAGGGGATATGATTACCTTATATAAATACATCCAGGGTCAATATAAAGCTTTGCTAACTAAACTTTTTGTGCCAAGAGGTTTTCAACTGACAAGGGGACATCCTTTGAGATTAGAAGTAAAAAGATTTCTTATTAAAGAAAGAAAAAGGTTCTTCACAGTAAGGGTGGTTAATCTATGGAATTCTCTGCCAAGGGAGTTGGTGACATCGGATTTGATAGATAACTTTAAAAAGGGATTGGATATATTTTTAAATAAAAAGGGCATTCATGGTTATCCTGAATAATTAGAGAGGGAGTATTGATCCAGGAGGAATCCGATCACCAGTATCTGGGGTCAGGAAGGAATTGTATATTTTTTTTCCCCTTTGGAGACAATCGGCAAAATTTCAGTTCAATTTTTTTTCTGTTTGCCTTCTTCTGGATCAATTAAAAATTAACCTGCAGATCAGAGGATATCTAAAATGGTTGAGCTTTATGTACTAAAAGTCTTTTTTCAACCTCAATTACTTTGTATCTATGAAACTTCCCATTGAGACTACCTGAAATGTCATTTTGTATTCCACTAATATAGTAACACTAATGTTAAGACTGCCTGACCCTTTTTGTGTTTCTCTATAGGTGAGTTGTACTTAAATTATTTAATTTTAACTTTTTAATTTATGTATTAAAGTTAAAAAAACACAGCACTGCAAGATGATAAATTCTAATCATAATAATACTATGTTTTCTCTATAACATCAGTCATACTCCGTACCTCTTCTACTTGTATTACAGGACACAGGTCAGCTTATATTTATAATGTTTCTGAGGAATGCAGTGAGTGGTTGAGTTAACTTAGTTTAACCTTCAATATGTTAAAACTAGTAAAAGTAAAATTAAATAGGCAAAATATTTGCCTAAAGGAAAGAATACTATAGTTGGGGCTTGGGCTCATTGCTTCTGTAGGATCTCCCAAAAGACTGACTTGTAGCTGTGGGACTTCTTGTGGGAGAATCCCATAGGGTATCTCATGTAAGCATTCATAGCCCAGGAGGTTGTCATGTAAGGGAAATAGCTTGTGAATACTTGCAACAGTCTTTGTGTGTTATATTCGGTAGCAGCAAGATATTTAATCTACAATCAGAGCTAAGGACCAAAGGGCAGTATTTCCTGTAGCAACTCCAACTCCAGTAAGGTGGTGATAATGTAAGAACACATTGCATCATTGAGTCTGTATAAGCTTGTGTTTCCCACTCTGATGCTGACTGTGCCATGCTACGTAAGCTAACCAACCCAGGGGTGGAGGTTAGAGAGAGAGAGAGAGAGTTGGAGCTTTGGTTTAGAGAGTGTAGGAGGTTGATTTTTTTCTTCTTACGTTATATTTTACACTTACATTCATCAGTAAATGTATCACAAAGCCCACAAAACCACAAATATATACACTTTATCACAAATATCCTAGACCTTACCTCAAACCAATCCAATCTATGCCATACCCGCATCTATACGACCTTGCTGCATAACTTATCACAAACAATACACATACCCCTATTACATAACACACGCACCAAATGTACCCCACCCTATTACTCTTGCATCATACACTGTTACCAGACACCGAAAAAAACATAACGTTTTTTAACACAAATTTGCTACATTTTTAAATGTAATCCCATGAGTAGGCTGTGATAGTGTGTGTAGCCGAGAGTGGGTATGTGCGAGTATCTGTGAGTGAGTGGAGTGAAAGTTTATATGTTTGCTTATTTTGAGATTGATGAAGGAACAGAAGAGGGCTGAAAGTGGAGGCATGGAGATATTTGGATGCAGGAAGAGGAAGTGCTCCTCCTTATAGTGTTATTCCAATGCATCATTGTGAGACCACAGAGCGATAATAACCAATATGCACGGTATTATATTACGTTATGGTATGACAGATAATACAGCATTGGCTCCACTACCTGGAAATCATCAGTGGGTTGGATTGCTTAAATTAAAATGTAAACCTTACTAATCTCTACATACCCATTTTTTTTTTTTTTTTTTTACCTCCTCCTTTTTCCACACACAGAACATTTCAGAGCATTTTTTTGTGGTACGTCTTGGTTATTTATGTAATTTTTAGTTACCCTCACGTATGAGATACGCAGCAGGGTGGTCCATGTCAAACATGGAGAAACTGTGCATGAGAAGTGACAGCCTGCAAGATGATCTTGCAGGCTCCACAATCTAATTACTTGCCGCGGGGGTCCTGAATGGGACCACCGTGGCAGTCACAAGGTCCGCATCTGAACCCCCGCAGCCCCCCCCCACATTAACCCCTTTAAGCAGGGGTCCCCGATCAGCATAGATCAGGCCCCCGCTGCATTTAAAATATTAAAATTCCCCGCCGCGTATCCTTAAAGGGCCCGCTGAACACCATTTGCCAATCCTGGCCGTGGCACCTAAAATGAACCCTCCTCTATGCTGGGGTCCCCATCGGGAACCCCAAAGTGTCTCCACATTAACCCCTTGCTGCAGGGGTCCAAGGGGAACACCCACAGCCCCCCCACATTAACCTCTTGCAGCGGGGGGGCCCAGTCGGCTTCGATAGTGACCCTGCTGCATTTAAAAATTCAAATTTACCACCTTGCAGGTCCTTAAAGGACCGTAAAGGTCCTGAAAGGACCTGCGCTAACAAATATTAACCCCTGCCGCAAGAGTACTAATTCCATAAATATTAACCCATGCCGCGGGGGTACTAATTCCATAACTCATGGGGCTCTATACAGAGGCCCATGAATACTTAGTTAACCCTATAACTCATGGGGCTCTATATAGAGCCCAATGAGACTATAATTAACCCCCTCAATCCAATAGGGGTCTATATAGACCCCTATAAGACACTATTAACCCCTAGGTTACCCTACAAGTTCCATGAGGGTCCTTGAGGACCCTCATGACAAAGTGTAAGCACTACACTACACTATTAACCCTAACTTTACCCCATTAACCCACACTAAACCCTTTCTAACCCTAACTGGGCTATCTAACCCTTATTGGGCCAATCTAACCCTAATTTGACCTATTTAAACCTATCTGGACATAATAACCCTAAATGGGCCTATTTAACCCCATCTAGCCCTATTTAATCCCATCACTTATGGGGGTCTATACAGACCTACATAAGCCTCCATCTAACCCCATCCCTTATGGCACTACTCTCTCCTTACTGTACCACATACAAACTTCAACCTTTATTTTGTAAGTCTGCGAGCTTCAATCCTGCTTCGGTGCTTTAGGGAAATCGCTATGGACACCGGATTCCAAGCTCAAAGACAGGGCCCTCCATTCATTGCAATGTGTGAATCTTTAACTTGTCATTGCCTGTATCTAAACTTATGTATAGCGCTACGGAATATGTTGAAGCATTACAAATAAATGATAATAATAATAATAATGGCGGGCTATACAGTACCCCATAAGTCTCTATTTAACCAAATCAGTCCCATAAGACCCTGCTAGGAAAATGAGAAGCCTATTATTAACCCAAAAGTACAAAGAGGGTCCTACAAACACTACCCCCCAATAAACCACTAAATCTAAACTAACCCCCCTCTGCCCTAATCTATTAACCCCTACCTACCTAACACTACCTACCTAACCCCCTATTAACCCCCCACCCCACTAATTACACAAAATAAAAAGACAAAATTAGAAAAAACTAAAGTACAAAAAAAAAAACCTAAGGTACAAAAAGAAAAAAAAAACTAAGGTACAGAAAAAAAGGAAATTTCACCCCCCCCACTAACAAAAACATTACAACCTCCCCGCCACTACATAAAATAAAAAAAAAATTACACACCTGCAAAAAAAAGGCATACACAAATATACATAACAGAAAGTAATAAATACATTATAAATATACCCCTAATACATTTCCCCATATATAGACATCACCCCTATCTATAGATAACCCCTATGTATACATTACCCCTATCCAGAAATTACCCCCTATCTAGACATAAACAACTATCTGTTCATTACCCCCTATCTAGACATCACCCCCTATCTATACATAACCCCCTATCTATACATTACCTCCTATATAGACATCTCCCCCTATCTATACATAACCCCTATCTATACATTACCTCCTATCTAGACATCACCCACTATCTATAAATAACCCACTATCTATACATTACCCCTTATCTAGACATAACTCGCTACCTAAACACAACCCACTATCTAGACATAACCCCCATATCTTGACATAAACCCCTATGTATACTTAACCCCCTATCTAAAAATTACCCCATATCTATACAATACCCCCTAAATTTATGCTAAAAAAGAATAAATAAAACCAACCTCGAGTAAAAAAAGAAACATCAGATTAGTACACAATTAAACATTACATATAATAAATAAACATTACAAATACAGTATTAAACTTACCTTTCCACCATGTCCCCATCCATCTTCTTCTATTCTCCGGCTCGGCTCCTAGAAAAAAGATACATAACATTAGTATAACACATAAACAATAAACATTATAAACATTATAAATTGAAAACGTACCTGTCCGCGATGTCCCTGGCCTCCTCTTCTGCCCCCGCTGGGCCCTTAATGTATCCATGCTCTAAAAAATAAATAAATAAATAACGGAGCTCCGCACTCGTGGAGTTCTCTGACCATATAAGGCCTCCAGAGCCTCTTCCGGTAGGAAACTGGCAAAGTCGACTTCAGATTGGCTGAAAAGGCTGTCAATCAAATTTTAGCCAATCAGAAGGCACCAAAGTGTGATCCAATCAGAATGGGATACAGCCCTGACCTGTCAATCCTTTTTAAACCAATCAGAAGGCACAATTGCCTTCAGCCAATCACAATGGGATACACCTCCACAGGGTGATTCGCTGAACGCATCTGTGCCTTCTGATTGGTTATGTAAGGTGCCGAGATTTAAGGACCCGCGGTGGGAAATTTAAAACTTTTAAATGCAGCGGGGGCCTGATCAATGCCGATCAGGGACCCCCACTGCAAGGGGTTAATGTGGGGAGGCTGCAGGGTCCCGATAGGGACCCCTGCAGCATGGGGATGGGTTTAGTGAGCAATAGGGAGCATCAGACGGCTATGATGGGCTGCTCCAAGACAGCACGTATAGGCTTTAGGATACCTTGCTGGCACTTTTTTGTGCCCCTAGGGTTACTTCTGAGGTGTGAGGCTCACCTCATAGATTTATGGCTGCGTGTTACTAGCTCTCCCGGAGCCTATTCTTGTCTGTTTTTGGCTGTCATCTCGCAAAGAAGGCAGCGAGGGACATATTGAGGAATTGGTCCTCGCAAACAGCCAAAACTTTTGCGAGGACCGACTATTAATGAGGCTGTAGATTTCCTAAGGCCAAAGTATTGAGGATAATTACTAGTAATTGAGAAATAATAACACAATGACGCAATCAGTAATACCCCTTAAATGTAGCACAGTAAAAAAAATCAGTAGGCTAATGACCCTAAAAAGACTAAAATATACTAAAATATAACTTTTATTTTATACAATTAAACATTTTTAGAATGTGTAAGATTACTTTTTTGAATTTGAAGCTATTTACTTCTAATGCTGGGACACTCTTAGCTTCTTCATTTTCTCAGAAGTGTTCTCATAAGTGCCTTTTAATGATCTGCTCTGCTTTTTTCTCTGCTTTTGCGGTAGAACACCTAAGGATTTGTCTGACTATGGCCACTCACAGAGCCCTATGAGAACACTTAAGTTGCCATTAAGCTCTTAGGGAAGCCACGTAATCTCAGTTTAGGTAAAATCTTATACGTTCATACGTAGTGATCACCCATAAGGAACCCACGGCTGCACGGAGTTAAAGATAAGTCGGATTTGACCGGGCTAGGCATAGATGAACTTCGATAGGAAGGGGTTAAGGCGGGAAAGTAGTCAGGAGGGTTATGACATTATGGCTGGTTATATATTATAGGGCAGTCATTTTAGTCAGTAGAGGGCAGACTTGTATACTCACCCACCAGTCCGTAATTTGAATAGCAGGTATAGGTGCAGATTAAAAGGAGGAAATTTGTCACAGCTAGTTGGGTTGGCGGGGGAGCTTGCCGACAGTGGGTAATAGCAGCAGGATAAGGTCTTGTGGTGGGAGCAATTAGGGGCACAGGGTTCGGTTGTGCTTTACTTGAGTCGTGCAAGCATCTCTTCGTTATTGGTGATTATTATGTTATTATTTATGTTATTATTTATTCAGTTGTTTGGTAAATAAGTAAAAAGGATAAGACTAATAAAGAGGCTTTGGCAGTTTAAACCCAACCTGAGAGTATGTGTCTTTATTATGGCGTTAAGCTTAAGGGAATCTATATTGACTACGCTTAGGTCCAGGGTTTGCTGCAGGAGGAATGTAATAGCTATGTGGACCCCTACTCAGAAAGTTCACTTGTAATATTTCCTGTGGGAGCCATGTAATCAAGTCATAGCCTGAAGACAGCACTTTACAGTGACAGAGCCTTATCTGTACAAAGAAACCACATTTTAATATAACATTATTATTATGATTTATCTGACCACAAAAATACCAGCTGATTATCACTGAATAAGCAGAGCTCACAGCTTTCCTTTCTCTCATATTACAATAAGTTGGATCCGCTGTCTCCTGATACCCCTCTTCTCTCTTTGGTTCCTCTATTTACTTAATGGTAACATATTTTTTTAGATTATTGTTACCATCATTATTTCTGCAAAGCTGACATTTTAATAATAAGGAAAAGCCCAAAACCTTTTAATTTACTCTATAATGTATTAATTTGTATTGAAATCATTGATGTTTGTTTTTACTTAAATCTTTATTTAAGATTTTCAAAGTTTTTATAATTTGACAAAAACGTACAAAAAGCACCCTCTGGCAAAAATGTCTTACAAAGTTATAAGAAGATGTAAGATAATGGATAGTGATAGTTACTAGTGGGATATTTTCCCCATGTTAATGATAAGAGTAGACAGGATTATGTTATTATATGGTAATAAACCTGGGCCGATTAGTGGTCAGCAGTGTTTAGATTAACTACTCAAAAAGTTAGAGAGACAGAAAAGACACCTTTAAATCTGACCAACTAATAATATAATCGCTTTTATGTAGATTGAGATAAATTAGGGAAACAAGGACCAGTAAAGTATGAGTTCATATATAATTTAAATTTTATTTAGATTCATTAAAAGTTAATTATACATGATAAAAAAATGCATTAAATCAAAAATAACAAATTAGCATTCTGTCCCACATTGAAAGTCAAATGTCCTGTATATAGGTAATGCGGTGCAGAGAAATATACGACTGTTCTAATGATAGCGTATTTCAGTAACGTATAAGTCCACAGCAAAGCATAAGAGATTAGAACCTCTGGTATATAGGATTGGGCACCAGTAAAGGTGAGTCTCCCAAGAGCAGATTATTTGTTAGTGTCAGTAATGCTGCAATACTTCATATGCATTCCTATGTACCTTCATGCAGTGATTATATACACACAATAATAAGATCTTATCTAGAGCACATGTACAGGTATAAATGGTTGTAGGTTAGGAACAGATGGTGAGTTGGTGTATAATACAGTAGGTGATAGTTGCTATTTAAAGGAAATAGGTACGTTTATGTGGTACCAAAAGTGGGCAATACATCCCTTGTGTCACAAACTGTTGAGGATGAGGGATAGTTCATGTATAACTTCTTAAGCAATCCATCATATTCACATATACCCAGAACATCTGTTGGTTCAGAGCTATCAGAGTGAAAGTCACATTTCAAAGCAACTTTTCTTTTCTTCGCAGATTCTTGTTGAGTTGGAATTAATTTTTCATATTGCAGCTTTCCATACTTAGATGGAGTCTTTACTGAATAACTCTTTTTTGGTGTATATATTGGGGTTCTTGATGTTGTCAGAACTTTTGATGAATAAAATCCAATCGTATATGGGTATTATAAGCTAATATAATATTCTCTTTATTAACCTTTCTTTTTATAACCAATGTATTCATATTTTATATGCGCTATACAGTTATATAGGACCAAGAACAAGGAGAAAAACACATAGACACACTTTGATTGTTATTATTATTATTATTATCTTTATTTATATTGCGCCAACATAGTCCGTAGCGATGTACAGGGGTTGAGTACATAGCAGAAAACAAATTAAACACCTTGTAAGAATGGAGGGCCCTGTTTTTGAGCATAAAATCAAATGTACATAGAGCTTGTTTCCAAAGCACTGAGACAAGATTGAAAACTCGCAAACTCACAATCTAAGGGTATTTTGATGAACTTCTTAAGACGAATACTTTAAAACTATTGGGTTTTTGTTCTCAAAACACATAGAAATCTCAAACATGCATTTTATAAAGAAATTTCCACAGCTCACAAGGAAAAGAGTTTACACACTTAAATACCAAGAACTTCTCAAAAGATCCAGAATTCCAGTCATTTGATGAAACCAAGCAAGAGAACCAGGTATGATATAAAGTATAACATTTCTTTATATATGTTATATGTTATTTATTTTTCATTATAATCATTTAAATATTTTATTAATATAATATAGAATAAATTGCTATATCAATATTCTCTGATATATACAAATACACCATATAACTGGTGAATTATAATTTGCTATTTCATTTTATAAATACTACAAATATATCACCTTTTAGAGCGATTTAATATTTCCGATAATTAATTGTAATGAAAAACATTTTCTCTTTTGAATTAGACATAATACTATAATTCGATTATAAAATAATATGATATTAAAAGGGTACGATAACTTAATAAATAGATATGGGTAAACATACCAAAATAATTTAAACCATCTCTGATGTCATAATTTACCATATTTAATTATAGTAAGCATATTGTGCATGTCTTATTTAATGATTATATAGATAATGTAATAATAACTAACAATGTATAATTGATGGACTTTGATATACTGTATCTGTTAAAATTGTTTATACCAACGTGTTACTTGTTATATTAAAATATACTGAATTATTAATTGTATTCATTAATAATAAATATATTCTGACATAATACAGTTTTGCTTATTTCATGAGGCCAATGCTCTTAATATATTGTGTAGTAAGAATTAGAGAATTAGTTGAAATTGGCAAATATGGGAAATATGTACATTTTTAATTACTATTAATAAAGGTTATTGCTATTAATAATACCACTATATAAATTGGCAAAACCCACGGCAATGTAGACCAAGGAGATGTCTCTTATCTAACAATTTGTTTGTTTCCATGTGGGCAAATCTCTTTTTTCAGTATTCAAAATAGTAACAGTAAATCTTGGTATCAAAGACTGATGCTTGAGACTGGACTGTCTTCTGTGGATGATACTTCTGCATTTGAGTATTCAAAACATCATTCTGTTTCATCAGATCTTGCACCTGAAGACTCTCACTCTTTGTTGCTGTGGTTCTTCAGTCTCTGGGTACTATCATTCCAAGCACATGCTCACTGTCATGATCCCCCTGATCCCCCCCCCCCCCTTTGGGGTCAGTAAATGTTTAATTATTTAGTATGTTGTTAATGGATGTTATATTGCATTTTTAGTTCGTGAACAGTTAAAAAATGTAGAATGTTGTGGTGTCAGTTAGTAACTGTCAGTTTTTAGTCAGTTATGTAAGCAGTCAGTTGATATACTGCTGTGTGAGGAGTCTGTAACTGTCATGCTGTGAGGCTGTTAGTAAAGTTTGACTCTGCTGGTTTATACATAAAGAAAAAGTGTATCTGTTATATTTTTAATTGCATTATTTCACCAAGACTGATTCCTGCCTGTCTGTATCCTGAGGTCCTGAACTGGTGTCCTGGCCTGAAAAAGCCAGAAATGCTGAGACTATAAGAACCCAGATCATCCAGGGGTGCTCGTGTACTAGTAAGCAGAAGAGTTAAGGGGTGAACATGGTCCCCTTCACTCCTGGGGTTGTAACAGCTACTACTCCCCCCTTTTAGATGCAGCATCCCAGTGGTCATCTCTATCAGATAAATGCTGGCATGCTGCAAAATTGAATCCATGTGTAAGTCCTGGTCTTGGGTGGAGCAACCAATAGTCCAAATATGTCCATAGTCTAAAGAACAAATGGTTGCTTAGGGATGTAACTCCATGAGAGGAAAGCAGTCTCAGTATCCTTTCCCCATGGCCCAGGACCAATGCCCCCTTCTTCCCAATGGGTTAGGAACAAGCACAATTTTCTTGGGGGCTACATTGAAACGGTGTGCTGGGGACCCCTTACCAGTAGGCCATAGAAATAGCAACCTCCAGGTTAGCAGAGACTTGAAAGAGTTCTTCCCCAGGCCAACCTTTCCCATCCAAATCAGTTTCAACAGCAATGCTGTTATATTGAATATAGTACATGGGTCTATGTGACGAAAAGTGTGCAATACATCCCTTGTGTCACAAACTTTTGAGGATGAGGGATAGTTCAGATATAACTTCTTAAGCAATTCATCATATTCACATTTAACCAGAATATCTGTTGGTTTAGAGCTTTCATAGTGAAAGTCACATTTCAAAGCAAAATTTATTTTCTTCGCTGATTCTTGATGAGTTGGATTTTATTTTTTATATTGCAGCTTTACATACTTCTTATGCTTATGCAATCTTATGCTGGCAATGGATATCTGTTTTTTTTTTTGTATTTTGATTGATTCATCAGCAGCACCTTTTAATCTCTCAACCTCTTTGTTAAGACATTCTTCTCTTATCTTTGCATCATCTATCTCATTTTGCTTATTGTTTAGTGTTCTTTTATGGTCGATTTTAGTATCTTCAAGTTGTATGTGTAATTCCTTCACCTCGATTCAAGAACACTACACTGTTTGCTTTCTCTTGTAATTGTATTTTTCAAATACTTGTTTTCTTGTTGTAATTCTTCAATTGTCTTGTTTTTATTTTCTATTTGTTGCATCAAAGTCTCAGCTTCCTTCCTTAACTGATCATTTTTTTCTCCATACTTCTGCTGCATTTCCTGTATTTGTGTTTCTTTGTCTTTCGGTTCATTCTGTAACTCCTTGTTGTGATTATGCAGAACTTTGTTTTCCTCAGCTTTGTTGGACACCTTTTCCAGCTCATTCTGAAGTTGCTCATCAAGAGATATTATTTTCTCATCTCTTTCAATGATATTTATTTGCAGCTGTTGCTTGGTGAGAGCTGCAGCAACCTGCTCATTCTTCAAACCCTGGTACATATTGATATCTACTTTTAGAGACATGTTTTCTCTCTGTAGAGCCGTGAGCTCCTCTCCGCTATTTGCCCAAATTAGCATGTCCCAGAACCAAAAAATCTTGCTTCTGTTTTATCTGCTTTTTTCTGCAATAGTTTTCTGCAGTTCTTCAACAAAGACCGATGCTTGAGACTGGACTGTCTTCTGTGGATGATTCTTCTGCATTTAAACGTTCAAAACTTCATTCTGTTTCATCAGATCTTGCACCTGAAGAGTCTCACTCTTTGTTGCTGTGGTTGAGACTTTATTTTCTGGCACAGTTATGTTCAAAGTCACTAAGTCTTTGTACTTGTTCTCCTTTTTTTCAAGGCAATTATTTTTCTTCCTTTTTCTTTTACAGTTGATGAGTTAGCGATATATCCTTTATTCCTGTCAAGTTTGATGGATGATTCTCGATCTGATTCAAATTTCTCTTTCTGAGAAGGAAATAAGTAGTCCATATTTCTATCAGATAATTCTTCAGTCTCTGGCACATAATCTTTCTCCCTGCCCGATTGGCAGGACCCTTCCCCACTGTGTGGCCAAAGTCCTTCCACAGATGCCTCTTTCAGCAAGTCTATAAATTCTACTTCCAGCTATAACTCTTGCTGGATTCAAGGGAAATAGAGCAAAAGCCTCATCAGACCAATAACGTAGTCCCAGGAAGTCACAGCGTTTCGCAAGTAAGTTAATTTGTCCCTGGGCAGTGCCTATGCCACAGTCCTGATTGCCATACACAATCTCCCATAGCGCCTCCTATAGCTCCAAAAGAAAACAAGGCTCCACACCGGGGACCCCAACTGTTCCCATTCACGCTGCATACTGCTGCACCAGGGCATTCAGATCATGACAAGACCACAATTCCAGGAATGAATTCCATTGAGCTAGAAGGGCCACTTGTTGGACCTCTACTGTCCCTTCCGGTTAGTGTGCTCCTTTACCTCTGTCATGCATACAGATGTTCTCCTGCCTCCTCTAGGATAAAGGTTCCCTTTCCAGGCTACTGCTAGTTACTGATGATGAGACCCCACCGCTTGCCACCAGTTGTTACAACCCCAGGAGTAAGGGGGACCATGTTCACCCCTTAACCCCTTAACCCTTCTGCTCACTATTAGTGCGCACCTGGATGGTCTGAGATCTTACAGTCTCAGCAGTTCTGGCTTTTTAGGGCCAGGACACCAGTTCTGTACCTCAGGATAGCAGAAATCAGTCAGAAAAACTTTGTCTTTATGTATCAGCCAGCAGAGCCAACTTTACTAACAGACTCACAGCATGACACTTACAGACTGCAGTATATCAGATGACTGCTTCCATAACTGACTAAAAACGGGCTACTAACATTCAAAAACTGTTCACAAACCAAACATGCAAAATAACATACATTAAGAACATATTAAATAATTAAACATTTACTGACCCAAAGCGGGGGAGGAGGTCAGGGGGATCATGACACTCAATTGTTTGTAACTCATTGTGTACTCACTAGACAGGGAGAGAAGCCAGAGAGGGCCAGGAGGAGCCAGAGTGGGCCAGGAGGAGCCAGAGTGGGTCAGTAGGAGCCAGAGTGGGCCAGGAGGAGCCAAGAGATGATATGATGGCCTCTCTTCTTAAAAAACAGTGGGTCAGGAGGAGCAAGTTAGGAGACAAAGGGGGGCCTCTCTTTTCAGGGAAGAGAGGCCTTCCTACGTCTCCTGGCTGGTTCCACTTGACCCACTCTAACTCCTGCCACGGCTGGACTGTACCTTCCCGGGCTGGTTCTCTCCTAGATTTACCGTCTTCTAGTAAAGAAGCCCGAGATGATCTGTACCAGCCGGCATCCCCTTGTTGTTTCCAATCTTCTGGCAGATCTTCTCCTCAGCCAACTGAAACAGCCGGTGTTTGGTTCCTCCAAAGCTGTTTCTGGGCCTCCAAATACCTACAAATGTAAAATAAATTATATTATTTCACTCATTCACACAGTGAGGTGATGTATTGTCCAATACAAGTAGATAACATGAATCATTGGACATGATTACTGCCTGTATGATAGTGAGATGATAACAGCAGTGACATAAATGGAATAAAGAAGTCAAAGTTATGATAAAGTACCTCTGGGACGACCTCCTTCTCCCCCTCATGGCTGCTCGCCTCTGCCTAATGAAATAAAAATGTAAACTTTATGTCCTCTGTAAAATAAGTCCTTTAATTGAATGACTTACTGACAGCAAATATACTACGGACTATTATATTATATTATTTCCTATCAAAAACTATTAGAATTAACATTGAAATCATTAAAAGGAACACAGCAGAGGTACCAATAATGTAATGTAAATGTATAAGTAATACTATGTATATAATTAATTGGATGCTATTGAAAACGTATTTTCTTAAAGTTCACTTGTCGTCTAATCATTCTGTCCCCCACACAGCGACTCCTGTTATCTCTTTCTAATGGGTTATTATTGTCAATAATTGCTAATTAATCCATAGGGCACTTACTAAATTATTTTCAGACAAGATCATGAAAGCAACAAGAATGACCATGTGTAAACCTTGGGGAGTAACTCTACTTTTTAAGTTAATGATTATTATGTTAAAGTACCTTTGGGATGTTAAACAGCGGCGTGATGTTGTCCTCTTCATCAGAGACCTCCTCAATTATCTGAAATGTAAATGGAAAAACAATGATAGATTATTAAGAAATAGATAATTACTTTACATGGTGTATACCGTCACTAGATTTTGATATCTACTGTATTTTAGGCTGAGATAATAAGCTGCTCAGAAAGGGTTCCCAATAAAGTAGAAAACATTACATATACAATGTCATAAAGTACTACAGTAGAAAATGTCTCTACATTCTCCGTGAGATTGTTTTGTGCCTCACTGTAATCTGGTAAGACCATAAATTAAAGACATCGTAAAGACTTACTAAATGTTACCACTGATGTAAGGCTGGAGTAATGACTTAATATTAGAGTGAGAGAAGAGTTGGGAGCATTGACAGAGGCCAAATAGTATTCAGGTAAGTCTTCCCTGCACTTCTTATATATAATACTCCATACACCAGACCCCCAAAGAGTATCTCTTGTCTCACACCTCATTTCATATTCATGCCATGTTCTTCCTTATTTATCACTTACTAATGGACTATGGAAAGCATATGTTTTATTTGCTGCATATGAAAGAGAGCACTTTATGACTAGGGAGTAGTAATAATAAATATGGACAACTTATCAAGTTATTCTGACAAAAAAAAAAAGACATATTGTGAGAAACATAACTAAAGATGTGTTTTTCTCCTGGAGGTCCTCCCAATTCGTGGCTGACTAAATATCACATTTCCACAGACTATGGCCTCCATCCCATGGCTCCCATAAGAATCTCCCACAAGACTGACTCTTATCTATGGGAGCTTTGAAAAACAAATATGTGGAGCTATTCTATGGCTCCCGCAAAAAGAATCTAGTAAAACTTAGTGACCCGCACCCGGGCAGTTTGCCTTTAGCTCTCTAGCTCTAATGTGTAATCCCCACAGGCACTAAAACTAAATACATAAATACATGCATTTGGATTGGTCCCAGAAATAGGACAGAAAAGGATATGAGGGGAGGGTCTGTATTATAGGAGATATGAGGGGGGTCTGTATTATACATGATGTTATATATTATTGATCATACCTGGGAGTGTTTGTCCTATAGAAGGTGTCATGGAGGGCCTATACATGATATTATATAAGTGCCCAGACCATGCATGAGTTTTCATTAAATAAACATTTTGAACATCTTGAAATAAATTGAATAAAGAAGGCAAAGTTATGTAAAGTACCTCTGGGATTTCCTCCTCTTCGTCGCTGCTCTCCTCTCTCTAATGAAATCAAAATAGAAACATATTTATACCATTACTGTATGTCCTGTATGTAAAACATGCGTGTTATCTCTTTCTACTTGGACATTATTGACAATCATTGCTAATTATTTAATGGTTCACCTGATTGATTATTTTCAGACCAGATAATAAAATCAACAAAAATGAGCATGTGTAAACCGTAATTGTTTTTTTAGCAAGTTATTATTATGTTAAAGTACCTTTAGATTGTTCTTCCATGTGATGTTCCTCTTCTCTTTCATCTGAAATGGAAATGGGAAACATTGATTATTGAAAGTTGACTATTAATAAATAGATAATGACTTTACATGGTGTGTCCCATTGGTGTAAATGATGTAACATTGATGTCTACTGTATTTTAGGCTGAGATAATAAGCTGTGTCGCACCTGATGTCATATTCATGTCATGTCCTCCTTTATTAGTCACTAAAGGTCCCTGGAAAGCATGTTTATTCTTTGTGGCATATGAAAGAGGGCATTTCATGACTTGTAAGTAATAAAGATCAATTTTGACTAAACAAGTTGATATTTTTTGGTAAAACACATTTTCAAACTGTGGCTGCTCATTTCCACAGACTATAGCCGCCATCTCATGGCTCCCATAAGAATTCCCAGAAGGCTGACTCGTAACTATGGGAGTTTTGAACATTTGTGGAGCTATTCTATGGCTCCCACAAAAAAAGCATCTTGCAAAATGTACTGATTCACACTCAGGGGGTTTGTCTGTAGCTCTCTAGATCTAAAATATATTCATAAGTTTCTATCCTAAGTACTTTGGGAATTCACCATGGACATTGGATTCCGAGCTCAAAGACAGGGCCCTCCTTGCTGTGCTATATGTTAATTTGTATTTATCTTGGTCTGAATTTATGTAAAGTGCTATATGACGGCGCATTATAAATTAACTAAATTAATAATAGGAGATTAAAAATCTGAATCTCATTATTGTCCCTATCAACACTACAGAATGCTATCTGCTATCATGTACACACTACACTATCCCCCCCCCCCCATCTATATAAACCCTCTGTGGTTAAATAATAGTAACAATAAATGCAGGGATTATTTTGACCCCACCGTCTATGAACTGCTATTGGGTATCTTCCGGAATCCCCCCCTCAATAACTGATGGGTCATGCCACCTTTGCCGCTACCACTTGTTCTGTGGGGTAGTCAGGCTCATTAACACCCAAGAATTCCTGTGGGCCCCTATTGGGACTCTATCCATAAAAATTGGGTCCCCATGGATCCCCATAACTTCTAACAAAATCCCCTATGTAATGGGAGGCCCTACAAACCCTCATAATGTACTATAAATATGTAGTGTTAGTGACTATGGGGGATATTATAGACAAACATGAGAGTCCAAAATGGACCCCTGTGGTGTTAGGATGTCATGTGAACACTTGAGAAACCCCATGGTATAGGGGTTAACTTTATTTGCCATGGAGGTTTAGAAGGACTCCCATGGTCATAACTTAGTATGCCATGGGGGTACACTGGGACCCCGGTATAGTGACAAATATTAGGTGTTACAGGGGTCCATAAGGTACACTGTGGTTATTTTTTATCCCATGGTAATCCACAAGGAACCCCCATGATCATAGCTTAAGTATATCATGGGGGTGAGTAGGGGTACCAATAATAGGGGTAATATTAGGAGTCTTTGGGGTCCATTGTAGATTGTAAGGCAGGTAATGCTGTTTGCCAAAGAGAGTAAGTGTTTTGGTGGTCTGAGATCCTTGGGCACTCATTGCGAGCCTCTAGGTTGTCTAGGTGTATTTTTTGTTATGTTAACGGTCATGTACGTCGGCCATTTTTTCTTTCTCTTAGGGGATTTTCAAGTGATACCCAAGATCATGGGAGGCTGCAGTATAAACTCCTTAGTTGTGTAAGATTTGAGTAATCATGCCTCACATATGACACAATTAAAGTGTTAACTCAGAAAGTCAGATTTGAGCCATCCAGACATCTCAGAAGCATGTTTGTGCCTTAACGAGTGGGTGAATTTAACTGGAGGCTTTTTCTAATTTCGAGCACTCGTAGAGACTTCTGAGTAAACTTTGGCTAGATTGGATACTGTTACAGGAGCAACAAGATAACAATGTTAAAATAGTTATAGGACAGGCACTGTCAGAACTTCTGTATGAATAAAGTTCTATCTTATATGGATATTATAGTATAATATGATATTCCAATTATTAACCACTATTTTTATATCCATTGTATTAATATTTTATATGCTGTATATTTATATATATACCTATGCATGCAATTCTATTACGTGAATGTATATATGTGAAAAAAAGGTTTTCACAGCTGCCCACAAAAGAGCTATCCCATGATTTGAATAATTCTTTGTTCTATAAGAGATAAATATCTGAGTGAATTCCTAAGCTTACCAAGGTAATAAAAACACTCCTTAAATTTTCACATGTGAAAAGTTTGTTTCATAGACACCAAGTCTAGTAAACAGAATAATAAATCTGTCTAGGGATATCTATTTGATAACATTCTTATGACTTCATCTTGTTTATAGGTTGTGGGTCAAAGGGATCATTAGCTAATTAAAAGGGATGAAAATTCAAAGGTCCGAGAGCGCCATCTTATGGTTAAAGGAATAAACGTCTATATAGAAAAATATATTCTTTATAAAATTTAAATAAGTGATGACATCATGAAAAGATTCTATCGGTTACTAGATACTTTAACTGATTTGGGATTCTGATTGGCAAATAAGCAAGAGGTATAATTATGGATAGAAACAGGATCTAAAGAAAAGAAGGAGAAAGAGGAGAGAGGAGGAGAGAGAAAAACAAGGAAAAAGAGATAAAAACTTTTTATCTGTGGAGAAGCCAAAACAACTTTGGAATTAACCAGTGGAATCTTGTCATAATTGGTAATGTATAAATTGAGATATTTTATTTTATGATATAATTGAAAACCATTACTATAATTTCTCTGTTTGGTTTATTTCTTATTAAAAAGTTATTTAGATTTCCTTTTGTCATTGAAATTTATAAATCCGGATATAAATTTTAATACAAAATTAGATATCTAATTTTTCTTTTTGACCAATACAGAAAAATTAACTTTCTTAGCTAACTTATCAATTATATTATAAAATACTTTACTATATTGTGTTATATTCAATACATTCCTGTATAGCTATATATTATAATATCATTAGACATTGTTAGTACATACTAAAACGTTATTAAGAATTATCTTTATTAATTGATTTATATGATTCTGTTCTATGGGTTGCTATTCCAGGTTTTACTGTTCATATGAGTGAGATACACTTTTGTATTGAGATTTTAGGACTGTATAGAAAATATTATAAATAATAAGTATTACAATATGATGTATTAATTTTCTTTTATTATCTGGCTGGTTATACTGTGTATTATCTGCATTTGATTTTGATATATTACTGTGTTTTATTTGCATTTGATTTGATATATTACATTTTATCATTAGACTAGTTGATTTTGGTGTTTTCAATAAATGTTATTTTATAAAAAGGAATATGTGTCTATGTAGTGGAACCCATCACTGTTTTACCCTGTTTTATGATTATTATGGTTAAAATATGATCCTACTATATGTATGTTGGTTGATGCTCTGCAGAATATTGTCCCAGACATTTGCAGCTACTTGGCATGGGAGATAACCCTGTTACAACGACTCCGCATAAGATAAAGGAAGTCTATTGTATACAGTGTTCTCATTCTCAGATAAGAACAAAGAAGTGTAATTGAATCAATGTCTGATTGTATCAAAGTCGCCAGGGAGGTGTGACCCACCTATTGTTCTCTTTATGTGTATTGTGCTGCCATATATGGGCATGTGTATTGCCTGTGGGAAGAGATGGGTATAAATATTTCTGTAGAAGAAAATAAAGTCAGTATTCATTTGACTCCCAAATTGTGTGTCGTCCAATATGGGAGGTCGGGAATGGTGAGACTGTAGTGCCTCTTGGGTATTTTACCGTATACCAGCGGAGATATTGGATTCGTGTTCCAGCTCCGTTACATTTGGTGGCAAGTGTCGGAATTGTTCCCACGGTCAGAAGGACAGATACAGGAGACACCATTCCGTGGAGTACAAATTGAGGGCAACGCTAGTATCCGTACAGCGCCCCTGGCTACAGCAGGATGGAACCGGCTAGTTTTCAGACAGCGTTCCATCATGAGGAGGAGGAGGCGGCCGCGGACTACAGGGATGCAGACAGAAAGGAACTCATGGTTACAGTACCTCTTATTACCCCACAGACTGAGTTTCAAAGAGAACTCCAAAGCAGACTGGCCTTTTTCCCAGGTACGCTTCCCATGAAAACCTTGGAATGGTTAATGACAGATGTCCACAAATCCATAATGGAAAAGCAGCGGGCACGGAAGCGGTCCATCTTGGGAGCTGCTAACCCACCTCCCACCATTAACCCCGCCCCAGCACTGCGTCCGGGTGGTGGGAACTACCAAACCCCTCCACAGTACATCAGGTGCCACACGTGTAACCAGCAGGGCCACATACAGAGAGACTGTCCCAGAAACAGAAACCGCTTCACGTGGAATACTCCAACTAATTCCACCTCCCAGCAGCAGTGTGTACCCCAGGGAGCCGAAGGTGTCGTCCTTCCTCCCCAGGGGCAGTGTGTTCCCCAGGGAGCTGAAGGTGTCGTCCTTCCCCCCCAGCGGCAGTGTGTACCCCAGGGAGCTGAAGGTGTCGTCCTTCCTCCCCAGCGGCAGTGTGTACCCCAGGGAGCAGAAGGTGCTGTCCTTTCTCCCCAGCGGCAGTGTGTACCCCAGGGGGCCGAAGGTGTCGTCCTTCCCCCCCAGCGGCAGTGTGTACCCCAGGGAGCTGAAGGTGTCGTCCTTCCTCCCCAGCGGCAGTGTGTACCCCAGGGAGCAGAAGGTGCCGTCCTTTCTCCCCAGCGGCAGTGTGTACCCCAGGGGGCCGAAGGTGTCGTCCTTCCCCCCCAGCGGCAGTGTGTACCCCAGGGAGCTGAAGGTGTCGTCCTTCCTCCCCAGCGACAGTGTGTACCCCAGGGAGCAGAAGGTGCCATCCTTCCTCCCCAGCGGCAGTGTGAACCACAGGGAGTAGAAGGTGTCGTCCTTCCCCCCCAGCGGCCGTGTGAACCCCAGGGGGCAGAAGGTGTAGTCCTTCCTCCCCAGCAGCAGTGTGAACCCCAGGGGGCAGAAGGTGTCATCCTTCCCACCCAGCGGCAGTGTGAACCCCAGGGAGCTGAAGATGTCGCCCTCTCCCCCCAGCGACAGGTTACCCTAACAAGGGGAGACACCAATCCCCCAGACGGCGCAGATGGGACCAGGGTCTCTGTGCCTGACCTACTGGGATGCTGGACAGCCTGTCCAGATCCCCAACTACTCTCACTGGGACAACCGGAGGAGGGGGTAAGTACAAATTCCCCTCCCCAGCTAACTCCTAATGTGGCTCCAGGGTTAACAGAGGAAATGTTAACCCCCACTGACCCCCATCTTTCCCTGGCTACTGAGCCGGAATACGTTCCAAGTACCCCAGCAGAAGAGCTGACAGCGGGGCAGAGTGCAGTTGGCCTCTGCACTCCCTTTGTCCCTTGTACAGAGCAGGATGTCCTGCAGGTTATACCAGCAGAAGAGCTGGCATCAGGGCAGAGTGCCGCTGGCCTCTGCCCCTCAAGTCCCCTCAGCGTGTTGCCCCATCACCACAGCAATATATCCAGGTACCTGGTTAGACTTCCCCCCAAAGTAGAGATGTGTGACGAAGTGCCCTTCGCCACTTTGGCTTGGAGAGGACTGTTTGCCAGCCTCCTGCCCTGCGACTATGGCCCTGGGACATATTGCCCTTTAAACACAGTATTCGGCCATACCAGAGTGTATGTCATTCTGGCCCTTTACATACAGGGGGGTCATTCTGTACTTGCCCTGTGTGAACCATGATACCCCAGATAACTGTGCCATGAAGCCCATTCATATAATGAAAGACTATGGGAAAGACTTTAGCTACATGGCAATTGAACTGTGTCAAGAGGATCTGAGCGCTATTCGGTGGTTTTGTGCGCTCAGATCCCAGCTATCTGGGGATATGGGAAATGTGAGTAAATGTGAATTGCAGTAATGCTTATGGGTTGTCAAACTAGAGAATTGACCAACAAATACTTTTGTCCGGACATCCCCAGGCCGATCCGTTGGGATCAGACCGTGTATGCCGGCATATGGTCACGGGGGAGGTGTGTAGCGGAACCCATCACTGTTTTACCCTGTTTTATGATTATTATGGTTAAAATATGATCCTACTATATGTATGTTGGTTGATGCTCTGCAGAATATTGTCCCAGACATTTGCAGCTACTTGGCATGGGAGATAACCCTGTTACAACGACTCCGCATAAGATAAAGGAAGTCTATTGTATACAGTGTTCTCATTCTCAGATAAGAACAAAGAAGTGTAATTGAATCAATGTCTGATTGTATCAAAGTCGCCAGGGAGGTGTGACCCACCTATTGTTCTCTTTATGTGTATTGTGCGGCCATATATGGGCATGTGTATTGCCTGTGGGAAGAGATGGGTATAAATATTTCTGCAGAACAAAATAAAGTCAGTATTCATTTGACTCCCAAATTGTGTGTCGTCCAATATGGGAGGTCGGGAATGGTGAGACTGTAGTGCCTCTTGGGTATTTTACCGTATACCAGCGGAGATATTGGATTCGTGTTCCAGCTCCGTTACATTTGGTTCTCCCATGCCAAGTATCTGTAAGTGTCTGGACAATATTCTGCAGAGCATCAACCAACATACATATAGTAGGATCATATTTTAACCATAATAATCATAAAACAGGGTAAAACAGTGATGGGTTCCGCTACAGTCTATAAATTGATTCTGAACTCAAAATTCATTATTCTATATTATATAGAAAATAATATGTCGTATTAATCCCGACAGCACTCAGGTCTTAAGATATTAAGGGCATATTATGCATTGAGATAGCATTTCTCGGGGTTAGATTTACACGTGTGATGTGATAGCTCAGTAGTAGTTGTGTACCAGGATCAAATGAATGGAGTCCAATACATGTAATATTCTACAGTAATGAGACCGCTGGATGGAAGTTACCTGCAGATTTTGCAACTGTTGTAAAAGATGGTAGGAGTATACGTATTCTAATTACAGAAAAGGCATGAAAGTTGGACCATTACAGTGCTCCTTTAAATAAAGCGGTGGATGCCAGATAAGACACTTTATCTCACAGCAACTCATTACACCTGACATTTTGTGTCTTTCCTTCAATTTATGTTTCATTTAAAACCCTACATTTGGACTCTACCAACTGACATGAGAATTATCCTTTACATATAGTGGGATTTTATGGTTGTATATATTTAGATGTTGTATTGCTTTCTAGTAGCAAATTAATAACAGACCCTTTTGTATCCTATGTAAAATATATTACCTCCTCGTCTTCTTCCTGTATTGTTGGCAGTAATTGCTGCAGCTTCTGGATCGTATATCTTTTATAATAATTTTCTTTTGCCTTTTTCATAGATACCTGTTAAATTAAACTAAATCTGTAGTAAAGTACAATTACTGGCACTACTGCTTTAAATATACACATATGTCCTGAATGCCATCAATGTGGCTAGCCGACCTAAGTTCTATTATAATGGCCATAAGAAACTCTTGAAAAGACTATGTCACTTACTGATTTATTATATTGTATGATTGTCATGACCCAAGTGGACTCATAGATTTCTGGAGCTGGCAGATGGACATTGATGGACATGTCAAGGGAATAAAGTTTTAAGCCTCACAATGCTCCTTCGGCGCTCATTGCGAGTCTCCGCCACTATCTGCTTCCTCCCTTGTGTCTCATTTCCCCCCTCCTCTGCCTTCCTTGTGTTTCCTTTCCCCCTCTTCTGCCTCCCTTGTGTCTCCTTTTCCCTCCCCTCTGCTTCACTTGTGTCTTCTTTCCCCCTCCTCTGCCTCCCTTGTGTTCTTCCCCCTCCTCTCCCTTCCTTGTGTCTCGTTTACCCCCTCCTCTCCCTTGTGTCTCCTTTTCCCCCTCGCCTCTAATTTTGACTCATTTCCCCCCTCCTCTCCCTCCCCTGTGTCTCATTCCCCCTATCTCCCTCCATCTCTCCCCCCCTCCCGTGTCTCTTTCCCATCCTTATACTCCCTCCTTCCCCCCTCTCCAATAACCTCCCTATCCCAACTCCCCTCTATCCTCTCTTCTTACTTTGATCTGCTGAGCTCCTGCTGCTGTTTCCTCCCCTGCAGCGCATTTTTGCCTGTGTCCGAAACCGGCATATTCTAATGACGTGACGCGCATGTGATGTCACTTCATTAGCATATGCCGGTCCGGTCACAGCAAGAAGATGCGCTTCAGGGGAAAGAGTAGCAGGTGCTCAGTGGATCAAAGTAAGAAGAGAGGAGAGAGGGGATAGGGAGGTAATTGGAGAGGGGAGAAGGAAAGAGGGTAAGGGGGTTATGAAAGAAGAGGAGGATTGCGGCCCTCACTGCAGGCTAAGTCCCTCGTGCCTGAGCGCCCACGGGAGGTTATTGGAGATGGGGTAAGGAGGGAGGATATGGGGTTTAGGTGGGAGGAGGAGGATTGCAGCCCTCACTGCAGGCTAAATTCAGCGGGCCTGAGAGCCAAAGTCTTGTGGGAGGTTATTGGAGAGGAGGGAGGATAAGGGGGCTAGGAGGGAGGAGGAGGATTGCGGCCATCACTGCTGGCTGTCCCGCATGCCTGAGCGCTGAAAAGTCCCACGGACTTCGCGGTTGCAGCCCGTAACAGCAGCAGAGGAGGAGATGAGAGAGAGAGAGAGGCAAAGGGGGATGAGAGAGGCCGGCGCCGCGGTTGTCGGCTTGCCTCGCTCCGCAAGGCTCGCAAAGCGTTACCAACATCGTAAGCATTCCGAACAGTCCCGCAGATCCACAACTATTATGGTGATATTTGATTGACTTACCATGTACTGGACCGCTGTTATTGCCAGTTTTAAGCTCTCCTTTTCAGTTTCTGGCCCCGGTGGTGTCCAATTTGCCCGGCTGACGATTTTTACCCTGGACACCAGGACACCCCTAGATGACACCTGCATTGGACACAACAATATTTTTTATATAAAAACTGTAATATTTCCATTTCATTTTTCTAAATAAACCTTTTTTCGAAAACATTTTGGTTCGAATTCCTCTAATATAAAGAAGATAGACCTAATGTATCTCAATTCTTACATCTTATTTCCATTAAAGATTTTTTAACGATTTAAGTGCCAGGGGTTTCCAGGATCAATTTTGACTAAGCAAGCTGATATTTTGTGGTAAAACACAACATTTTCAACATGTGGCTTCTTATTTCCACAGACATTGGCGTCCATCTCTTGGCTCCCATAAGATTTCCCAGAAGGCTGACCCATAACTATGTAGCTCTCTAGCCTTAAACTATACCTAAAAGTCATGAAAGTTGGACCATTACAGTGGTCCTTGAAATAAAGAGGTAGATGCTAGATAAGACACTTTATCAATTAGCAACTCATTACACCTGACATTTTGTGTCTTTGCTTCAATTTATGTTTCATTTAAAACCCTACATTTATGTCCAACTGACATGAGATTAACCCATTATGAATAGTGAGACTTTATGGTTGTATATATTTAGATTGTGTATTGCTTTCTAGTAGCAAATTAATAACAAATCCTGCTGTATCCTATGTAAAATATATTACCTCCTCGTCTTCTTCCTCTATCGTTGGAAGGATATTTGTAAGTTTCCTGATAGTATATCTTTTTTTATAATTTTCTTTGATGTTCTTCAGAGCTACCTGTTAAATTAAAATAAATCAGTAGTAAAGTACAATTACTAGCACTACTGCTTTAAATATACACACTTGTGTCTGACTGTTTGCATCTGATTTATTTAGACAAGTAAAGTGTGTTATTTCCTGTGTGCAGGGATTTGGTACAGGTGAGAGGGGTGTGTTTTTGCCTGGGTTAAACTTGCATATGAATTTGGACCTTGCAGGAGGAAGTTCAACGAAAAGGGTCAAATTGTAGTATTTTTTGTCACTTGTAATTATGAGTCAGTCCAATGACAACCTCACTCAGTGTACATCTTGTCACGTGTATGATCTGCTGGAACAACTGATCCAGGGTCCATACCTCTGTGAGAGGTGTGAGCATTTTGCCTCTCTGGAAGCTCATATTAAAGAACTGGAGAGGAGAATTGCAGAACTTGGTGATATTGCACCACTGGAATAAAACTGAGCACAGTTTAGCTGGGCCTAGCAGGGAGGGTGGAGGTGGGCCTATTGAGGATGTCCAGGGAGATAGCTGGGTTACAGTTACAAGGGGAAGCATGGGGAACAGGAGCAGGAGGCAGGCCAATACTGAGTTGGAAAAGCACCAACAGATTTGCCAGATTGAGTGAAACTGTTGGGGATGTCCATTCAGGAATTGCAATGTCAGATAGAGCTGTTCCCTGTACCAGCCGGGAGAAAAGTTCTAGTGGAGGAGGGGGAGGGCAGAATAGGCAGAGAAACCGACAGGTTTTGGTGCTAGGGGAATCTATTATTAGGAAGTTAGGAAGGGTGATTTGTCAGCCAGATCCCAGCAATCGAACAGTTTGCTTTCTCCCGGGTAGTATTTTCTGAGATACTACTAGTGCCACATGCTTGCCCAGGCAGACAGATAGAGCTTAGGGACGTTAATGCATGGCTAAAAAAGTGGTGAACTAAGGAGGGGTTTGGGTTTTTAGAGCACTGGGCTGAATTCCCACTTGGGTACAATCTCTCTGTTGCGGCATTGAAGCCTTCCAAGCTCGCAGGACACAAGCAGGGATGGATTGCACCTCAATGACAAGGAAGCTGCTGTGCTAGAGGAAAGAATGGTAGAACGACTGGGGGAGTTTTTAAACTAATAGGTGGGGGGGAGGGATTAGATAAAAGTAAAGGGGTAGTAAGTGTACAGGGGGTAAGGAATGAATTCACTAGTCATGTGGGAGGTGATGTGGGAGGGTTAGTATAGTCAATAGGGAGGTACTGCTAAGTAACTCAAGTATAGTGGCAGGCACTCCAGACTCCTAACATAAGGTGTATGCTTGCTAATGCCAGAAGCTTACCAGGAAAAATGGGAGAGTTAGAATTATTAGCAGTAAATGGGAAATTGGATTTAATAGGCCTTACTGAAACATGGTGGGGTGACTCTCATGACTAGTGAGTAATCTGGATGGTTATAACCTATTTAGGAAAGATAGGTGCAATGGTAATAGGGGAGGAGGGATTTGTCTGTATGGTAAGCTTGAATGTAAGCCTATAGTCAGAGAAAATATGTATGCTGGAACTAGTGATAATATTGAATGTTTGTGGGTAGATTTAAATAGCGGAGCATCAAATTCCCCAAAAATATGCTATAAACCCCCAAATATAATTGAAAGTGAGGAAATGCAATTATTGTTACAGATTGGAAATGCAGCTAAGCATGGGCAAGTTCTATTAATGGGAGATTTGAATTACCCTGAAATGTCCCCCTGCTCAAGAAAGCACATGTACAGGCCCGTCTGAGGTTTGCCAATTAACATCTGAATGATTCAGAGGAGAACTGGGTGAAAGTGATGTGGTCAGATGAGACCAAAATCGAGCTCTTTGGCATCAACTCAACTGAATGCTGCCTATGACCCCAAGAACACCATCCCCACTGTCAAACATGGAGGTGGAAACATTATGCTTTGGGGGTGTTTTTCTGCTAAGGGGACAGGACAACTGCACCTCATCAAAGGGACGATGGACGGGGCCATGTTCTGTCAAATCTTAGGTGAGAACCTCCTTCCCTCAGCCAGGGCATTGAAAATGGGTCGTGGGTATCCCAGCATGACAATGACCCAAAACACATAGCCAATGCAACAAAGGAGGCGGTCAAGAAGAAGCACATTAAAGTCCTGGAGTGGTCTAGTCAGTCTCCAGGCCTTAATCCCACAGAAAATCTGTGGAGGGAGCTGAAGGTTCAAGTTGACAAACATCGGCCTCAAAACCTTAATGACTTGGGCCCTCATTCAATTGCGATTTGGCCAATTGAATAGGGCTCTAAATAAGCACATAACATATTTTTTTTTAAGTAAGTTTTTAGTTAGTGAAAACCTTGCTTTTGGATAAATGTTTACTAACTAAAAACGTCATTAAAAAATATGTTATGTGCTTATTTAGACCCCTATTGAATTGTCCAAAATATCAATCGAATGAGGGCCTTGGAGAGGATCTACAAAGAGGAGTGGAACAAAATCCCTCTTGAGATGTGTGCAAACCTGGTAGCCAAGTACAAGAAGTGTCTGACCTCTGTGACTGCCAACAAGGGTTTTGCCACCAAGTATTAAGTTGAATGCATCAAATACTTATTTCCCTCATTGACCTGCAAATCAATTTATAATTTTTTTGACATGCATTTTTCTTGTTTTTTGTTGTTGTTATTCTGCCTCTAACTGTTAAAATACACCCACCATTAAAATTATAGACTGATAATTTCTTTGTCTTAACAAACGTTCAAAATCAGCAGGGGATCAAATACTTTTTCCCCGCACTGTACCTATTACATTGGGCCAATAAAAACATTTTGAGGATGAGATCACTTTAAGGGTGATATATATATACTTGCTTGGCTTACCATGTACTGGGCCGCTGTTATTGCCAGTTTTATTCTGCTCTCCTTTTTAGTCTCAGGCCCCGGTGGTGTCCAATTTGCCCGTCTGGTGTATTTTGCTCTGGGTACCAGGTCACCCCTAGATGACACCTGTATTGGACACAAGAATATATTTTTTTTTAATGTAAAAACGGTAATATTTATATATATTTTTTTTATAAACATATTTCCTTAAACATTTGGTTCTAATTTCTAAAATGCAAGGCACATAGACCTAATGTATCTCAAGTCTTACATCTTATTTCCATTAATGTTTTCTTTTAACTATTTAAGTGCCAGGGGTACAGGACAATTTCCAGGACAATGTTTGCAATATTTCGCTATTCTATCTGCTATCTGTTTAGACATGGCTTCTGTCATCCTTTCTGTATCTACGTATTGAAAATTATATGTTGTGTTTTTAAGGAGAATTTCAACTGCCTACTAGTATATTTCTTACTTTGGGTTTATGTAAAACAGGAAAGATCTAGTATTTAAGATAAAATATAAAATAAAGGTTTTCTTTTATTTAAAACTATATACTTATATATTGTCTAAAAATACAGACCTATAGAATTTAGCAATACCCAGCATGATGTATTTCCTACAAACTTTTGCCAAAAACTTTTATCATTAATAATATGTATATGAATTTCTATCATCCCCTAATCTCTCTCTCTCTCTCTCTGTCTCTCTCTCTGTCTCTCTCTCTCTCTCTGTCTCTCTCTCTGTCTCTCTCTTTCTGTCTGTCTCTCTCGCTCTCATTCTGCTCTCTGACTACTCATCATCCCCCTCTTTTTCCCCTCTCTCTGCTCCCTCATCTCTTCCTCCTCTCACAAATTTGTTACTGACAATTGACTACATGAAAATATCTTATCAAGGGTTACTTGTTTTCAT